>JARYHS010013630.1:14811769-14942532 GCA_031002005.1 Vandiemenella viatica
TAAAACACGTTATTCTGGCGAGGGATTAGGCTACCATAAAAGATTCTTATATTTGTTCTACGAAAACTGACATATAATAATTATTCTCATCTCGTAATAATTTCTTCTTGAACCGCAGTGAATTTCTATGTATCCTGCTGGAATGCAGGACACCTGAACAAATAACAAATACACATGAAGCCTGAGACTCTGCAATATGTATTGGACGCCCTAATTTCTTTGTCCGCCAGCTATGCTTTCACAATGGTGGATGGCCTAGCTGTATCGCTCTGTAATGGAGCCATTTCGTAACCTGTCGGACTCCCGAGCAAACGTCGAAATATTTCACGCATATTGGGACACCCGCACCATCTAGCGGCAAATGTCTACTACCGTGTGCTGACCTCTAGCGAGAGTTATGCAAGTTATCGCGCATGTCGCAACAGGGTCTCGGCGGTCGAGCAAGTGCGTACATGTCGGCCGACACCTGTGCAAATACGCCTTAGGCTAGGGTTTTCCCCCGCAAGACAAGGATAGAAGATTTCGTGGCGAAGTGGAATATCTCTGGCCGGCGCATGCGCAGATGAAGTTTCTCGTTGCATCGGCTGTTCGGTGGAGACACCTGGTGTCAGGATGTGTGTATATGCTACATTGCAACATTTGTGCAGCTGGAATATCTACATCATATAGGACACAATCGTAAATAATATCGCTGATTTCAGATTAACATTGTTGGAGATAAGTGAAATAACAGCTATAATAAAGATTAAATAACAGTTATATATGTTTAATTTGAAATAAGCTGTCGTCATGCCGTCAATGTGGCAACACTGCACCCGCCATCTTGGCCGGCCGGCCCGCCATTCAAAAAGCCCGCCGGAGGGGAGGGGAGGGAGGTCCCCCCCACCACTTAGTGACGTCACGGGTTTTCCCGGTTTCTGGCTAGGAAAGACAACCTCCTCCTAAACTATCAGTATTCGCTCAGCCTCCGTCAACATTATTCATGCTAATATTGACAATCTGATCGATTGTCTATGGGACCCTTAAGAATTTGACTGCAGGAGGCTTACCTGTTGTGTACGATAATAACGGTGGGCTGGCTGCATGGATTATGTCCTGGAACCAAATAAACCAAAAGATGTAAGTGAGTTGAGAGGCGACATGTGTGGCCATGTGTGATAGCCTGTACACGGGAGGTTCGCCAAGCCAAGGTGACGCATCGGAGAGGTGTTTACGAACAGAGCACGTAGCCACCAACACAGCTACCAACTAGCTCTTCTTTACACACGACCCACGATCGAAGTTACATTTTATTTCTTTCTTGCGTCGGGCTTTGCGGTTTGTCGACGTCGAGGTCGTTAGGACCGGGACAGGATGTTTATGACTAAAAAATAAAGAAATATTACCCTAAAAACGGGTAAATATGGTATAAAAGTAACAAATATGACCAAACATTTCAATTTACCATTCATCAAAACATGTTCAATTATATACATTTATTTTATCCAGTAATGTCGCTTTCATGTAGACAGAATAATTTGCTTTCGATGACTCGCTGCACCATTGAGAAATTAAATTTTAAATAGTTTTGTTGAAGTCACTTTAATATCACCTAATTTACAGAAAAGAACTCTTTCATCTGCACCAAAATACTCTTCAAATTCCTTTATGTAACTCCGTTCATTCAGAAAATTTTGTCTTCGGCACGCAGGTACTCACCGATCCAGTGCAGATTTAACGACGACTGAGGATTATTTTCAAAAGTATTGGCGTCAGTGAGACATCGATTGACGTGGATCGACTCAGGCATGCTGCTACTGAATTGTCGAGATTAAAAGGTGGGCGGAACATTAAAGCTTAGAGAGTGATAACTAATTCTTGAATATTGAATTCCGACCAATTCAGTGACAATTAATTAGTTTTGTTTTTTCCTCCAGTGTATAACAGGAGTATAGTTCTGTGAACAATTATCTTAATTTCTTCTCAACTTCCAGTGAATTACCGGTACTATTAAAAAAATACCCGACTTTTCCTCAAAATATGACCATAAATTTTATGTTAATAAGTTCAAAATTGGGAAATTGGGCTGAATATGCATTTATATGGTATATAATATAATACATTTAAATACAATCAGAAACGTTTAATTAGTGTTTAATTCAGCATTACAGCTCAAAAAAGGCAGGAAAAAATATGATTTGTCCTAAAGATCCGAACCCTAGTCATTAGAGTCTGGAGAGGATTTGAGCAAGGATCGAGAAGGTTTTTTTCCCTGCCATTAGCCTGTAGTGGTTTAGGAAAACCATGAAATATCAAAGATTTAAAAAAAAAAAAAAACTTACGGCTTTACGCCTTGTTGAGGGCTAAGGTCATTAGAGGCGGGATGGGATTGGGGACAAGGAACGGGAAGGAGTTCGTCCATGGCCTTTTTGAAGGAAGCATCCAACCACACGGCAAAAAGGTGAAAATAGATGTGTAGGGAAATTTCCACCGGAACATGCGCTCCATCGTAATTAAATTAAATTAAAACGGCCATAAAAATAACAAAATGTCAGGATAAGTTCTCTTTCCTTTTTGTAAAGGAAAGTAACAATGTCTATCATGTGATTGAAGGTTTATGCGTGGAATAAATACAACCTTACCATTGGCAGATACACACAACACTTTGGTAATAGTAAAGTTCGGACGTTTTTAGGGATTAATAAATGAGTTTTTATGGTGACAGGTTCATGATAGTTTGATATGATCTGAACCTTTTTTTTCAGTAATATCATTGTTTGACGTCTGATGTCCGATTTAAATCAAAGATTCATAGCACATTCTCAAAGAGGCAAAAAACGAGCGAGTTTTTATGACGAAAGATCATGAAAGTCTGGTCAGATCTGGCTGAAATACGAACTTTACCTAAATTTAACCCGAGCGTTAGCTTTACAAAATCTGGAGAAGTTGCATTGAGTTAGAAGCATCAAACAAGTAGACAGGCGATCTTGCGATAACGACCGTCCGGCTTCGAGCATGCTTTCCCGAAATCACTCCACGCGAATGCCGGGATGATTCCTTCAAAAGGCCATGGGCAAATCCCTACCTACTGCTGCCTCAACCTCTCCCGGCTTTAATGACCTCAACGTCGACGAGCCGTAAAGGCCAAATAAAAAACTGTTGACCGAATTCCAAACATAATGGGTGATTTGTAAGTGGGTGCTTTATTGACAACCGTAATGGTTTTTATAATCATATAGTTCACAGACATCATTTTGAAGCACTGCAAACGTTTCATATTGTAGCCCAGGCCAGATCAGTTAGTGCCTTTTGATAATCCATATTATTTATAATTATTTAAATGGCCTTTTTTTCATCTTTCTTGAAAAACGAAGGATTGTAATCGCACCCCGCACAGCATGAAATCCTGATAAAGTTGTACACACTGCTGGCTCTAATAATAATAATATATTATGACTATATCATACTGAAGTACAAGATCACGTGATCAACAGCCAATGGGAGCGCAGAGAGCGACGACCATTACACCTGTGATCGTCGCTCTCTCTGTTGTTCGTGCAACATTTATTTCGACGTGAGCCAATTACTAAACACCAGAAAAACTGTCTGGCTTTCTGCCAGAATTTTTAAATATGTATAAATTAAAATGCTATTAAAATTTCAGCGTGAATCAATTACTTTTCTGTAGTTTTGAAAATACAAGTTTGTGGTATTTTGTCTCAATGTTAACCCATCCATTATTATTTATTCAAAACCAATTTAACTGCCGAATAGTTCTTGTTGGATTTTGATTCAATTTTTTTTTTAGCACAAAGTTTTTTGCACCTTTCTTACACGCGCAGTACCTGGCGTACCTAGGAAGGTCAGGCAAACAGTCGATTATGTAATCCACTCGTCTATCCAACCGATACAACTATGATGCAGGTAGAAATTTTACAAACACTTCATGAAAACAGCGTCATGAGCTCTTGGACTATACGAAGACTTCTGAGCGTGCAACTTCCCTGAAGCAGTTACATTTTTTCGGAGTACCCGGTGTCGGCTCGACCAGTGAGACGCTCAACGCGGTACCTAACTTTCGTCGGTACCCGTCGTTGACGCGCGCCTTTGTTTACTATCGCTGGTCCCTGGTCGAGGGAATCTGCCCAGCCAGTCCGGTGACTCAGGCTTCGTCGGGTTATTATGCCGCAGTGCCCCCGGCGTTCTGTCACCGCTATATTAGGCAGGTGGCCGTCACTCCACAGTCCACTGCCAAACTCCCGCTGTCTGCAGTCCACACCACACTTTTGCGAAATGTAAATCCATATATACCAAGGAAAGCGCACAAACAGTCAACACGTTGAGAATATCTTTTTCCAATTTCGAAGACTCAGAGCATACTATTTAACAACTGTGCTACTTAAAGTCACTTTATTCATTGTGAATATCTCCAGTCTATTATATACGTGTCCAGACTATATAATTGTACAGAGGACACCCTAAATTAGACAGCCTCCAACAGTCGACACTTTCTGTATCAACTTTTTTTTTTTTTTTTTGCTGTCATCAGTCTTTTGACTTGCTTGATGCAATCCTCCATCCCTTCCTATCTTGTGATAACCTCTACATATCTCTTACAACCCACGTCCTCAATTATCTCCTTCATATATTCTAATCTCTGTCTTCCTCTACAGTTCTTACCTTCGACTGTTCCCTCCACCAGCAAATTAATCAATCCAGCATGTCTCAAAATATGACCCACCAGCCTGTCTCTTCTTTCTGTAAGCTTCTTCCACAAACTTCTTTTCTCACCCATCATTTACAAAACTCGTTCATTTCGTACTTTATCTGTCCATTTAATTTTCAGAATTCTTCTGTAGCACCACATTTCAAATGCTTCAATTTTTCTTCTTTCCCGTATTCCTAAAGTCCATGTTTCGCTACCGTAAAACCGAGCGTGGTGGTGTAACGGATAGCGTTCTGGCCTCGCATTCGGGAGGACGGCGGTTCGAATCCCCGTCCGGGCATCCAGATTTGGGTTTTCCATGGTTTCCCCAAATCACTCCAGGTGAATGCCGGGATGCTTCCTTCAAAAGGCCATGGCCGAATTCCTTCCCATTCCTTGCCCCCATCCTTTCCCGTCTCTAAAGACCACGTTGTTAAAAAGGGACGTTAAACTGTTACAAAAAAAAAAAAAAAAAAAAGCTACCGTAAAGTGCTGTACTCCACACATCGACTTTTAAAAAGTTTTTCTAATTCCTAGATTAATATTTGAAACTAAAAGATTTCTCTTTTTCATGAAGATTCTTTTTGCTAATGGTATTCTGCTTTTAATATCATTCCTGCTTCGGCCATCGGTTGTAATTTTGCTTCCCAAACAACAGAATTCACTTACTTCTCCAATTGCATTAGATCCTATTTTTATATTTAATCTGCTAGTATTTGTATCATTTCTGCTACATTTCATCACTTCAGCCTTACTTTGATTTATATTTAGTCCAAAATCTTCCTTCAGTATTTTGTTCATGCCATTCAGTAACTTCTCAATATCCTCAGCCCTTTCTGCTACCAAGACAATGTCATCAGCAAATTGTAGCATACCGATTTTTTTCTCCCTGAACACTTATGCTACATAGAAATTTTTCTTTTACTTTCTTTATTGCTTCCTCTACATACAAGTTGAATATTAACGGGGATAGATTACAACCTTGCCTCACGCCCTTTTTAACTGATGCTTGTCTCTCGTGATTCTCTACTTTTATTATAGCCACTTGATTCTTATATAGTTTATAAAGTATTGTTCTATCTCGATACTTTAGACCTGACTTCTTTAAAATTTTGAACATCTTGTCCCACCTAACATTGTCAAAAGCTTTTTCTAAATCAACAAATGCCATTAAAGTATCTTTGTTTTTCTTGATCCGCCATTCAAGCATTAATCTTAAAGCCAGAATTGCTTCCCTTGTACCGCGATTTTTCCTAACTGATCTTCACCTACTATGTCTTCTACTATCCTTTCCATCCTTCTGTATATTATTCTGGTCAGTAATTTTGAAGCATGTGATGTTAGTCTAATGGTGCGATAATTCTCACATTTGTCGGCTTGTCCTTTCTTCGGAAGTGAGAAGATGATATTTTTATTAAAATCAGTTGTAATTTCTCCCGCTTCATAATTTTTTGATATCAGCTTGAATACTCTTTCGATCCCTTCTTCTCCAATAGATTTACGAAGTTCTGCAGCGATCTCATCAGTACCAACTGCCTTATTAGCTTTCAAGTCATTCACAGCTTTATAAAATTCTGTCCTCAAAATAGGACCTCCTAAGTCATTAATATTAACATCGCCTTCCTTTGCTATTACGCTATTGTTCAAGTCGTCCCCATCATACACTTTCTCAATGTATTCCTTCCATCGGTTAGCTCTATCGTCTGAGCTTAAAAGAGGCTTCCCATCGGCGGCTTTAATGTTAACACCTCTTTTCTTCATTCTCCACGTCGATCCGTTCAAACTGAAGAGTAATCCTGACAGTGCTGCCGGTTTTCTGGATCATGGTATTTCCTTAAATTCGAAATTGATACTATTTCATGGCGACTATGGATGCACTGACGATTATACGTACGCACAATTTATTTCAAATGCTATCGTTTGCTGGTACAGCATAGGGAATTCTAATCCACTTCTTACAAACGTAGCACCTGCCAATGTGCTCTGCCCAGTTGAGCTTGCTATCAAATGTTATGCCAAGGTATTTATATGTCAAGTCTTCAACAAACAACTCTTTTCCCACTTTGTAGTCATAATCAACCTTCAGTTTTTTAACTGTGTACCTAATAAGCTGACTCGTCTTTGTAATCAACTTATTTATTTTCATCTCCTGTTTCAAATTGTCTAATTTTTCCGCTAACATTCCATGTTAGTATTCTCATTCTCTCCCTCCTCTACACCCCATTCTCATGCTTCAATGTATTCCCCTCCCGGCGAAGGAAGAAAATGTTTAGTGACGTCATGGTGAATGGGAAATATATAGAGACCGGCGGAACTGAGGGATGCTTGGAAGGCTTTCACTGTGCATGGACCTGCTGAATAGCAGAAAACCCTTGATGATGATGATGATTCTTTGTAATTATCTCCATTCCATGTTGATCTACCCAGCTAGGTATCCTGTACAGGCTAGCCTGCAGGCGTTAACAAGCCTCTCCCGTTTTGATCCTATTATATAGCATTATATCATCTGCAAAGAAACGAACTTCTGACTTTAAACCAATCACACAATCATTGATTAGAATAATGAATGGCAATGATCTCAATACACTACCTCATGGCACTCCCATTTTCACTTCCACTGCTTTCGATACTCCATTTCCTATCAAAATTCTTTGATTTTTACCTTTTAACAACTCAACTACACAGCAAGTCACTTTTTCATCCACTCCAATCGTTTTCCTCTTATTTCACACCATTTTATGTCTCACTCTGTCAAATGCCTTGTAACGATCTGTTTCTATACTATCAACTTGGTCTCAATGGTCTCTACCATCTTTATATATAAAGATGAATGTATGTATGTTTGTTTGTTTGTTTGTTCTTCATACAAATCCACAGTTTCCATCCGATCTCGATGACACTTTGCACACTTATCCTATGAAACAAGGAGAAAAATACTGTCCACATTTGGTTGAAAAATTATCTGTATAAATAACACATGTTGTCTCATAATTTCGGAATACGGCGATAGACAGACACGTTGGATATGGACGTCTCCGTACCGTGTTTCCGTGTAGTGGACTGGCAGCTCAGTGGTAAAAGCGCTTGCTTACGAACGTCGTGGTCTCCGGTTCAAATCTCCGTGGAGGCTAAGATTTTTAAAAATTGTTTTTCATCGTAAGAGTCAGGCCTTGGCCGTAGGTTATTCGGATTGAATGTTAAACTGTAGATATTAGAAAGTTAGGGGTGCAATGCGAGGCAAATCGTAGGTAGTCTTGCAATATTGTAGGTGTACACTTTTTTACGTTATAATGATCCCTCAGGTGTTGTTCGCAGTCAGTGTGCGAGTGTGAACCACAGTAATATTATTATAAATACGGAAGCAAGTCTCTGTTTTTTTGTTACGTTTTGACGAGTAAATGGCTATATCGTTGTGATGGAATTTTATAAGGAAATCTGTATGAAGGGCACAGGATGTTTTTTTCCAGTATGATTAACAGTTGTAGTCACGAAATTTTGAGACCTTATCGAATGGTGACAGAAATATGTTGGAAATTGATTCTCTTCAAGAGACAGGTTCGACGGTACCATGAAATAGTGATAGCTTCCCTGTCATATTATTCCGACTCAATATTGTTTGGGACCAATCCTTCGTTGCCAATGACTTTCTATCTGACAAATAAATTCTTAATCCACGCGTACGAAGTCGCGGGTACGAGCTAGTCCGAAATATCTTGCGTTAGCCCACTGTGGTTCACATGAATATCTTTGCCTAAATCCATGTTGCCGATTCGCAAAACAATTTCTTTCCGCATAGACATTCTGATGTGATCGCATATTATTCTCTTCATCAGTTTACCTACCATTAACTGAACCACATTTATCGCCCCTCGTCTTTGGTCCGGTATTAATGACTGTTAGTGCTGTCAGATGACAGTGTGAGAGAGGTTCGTCCTTCTAGAGGTTCGTCCTTCTAGAGGTTGTTCCTTAATCCTGTAGTGACTCTGACTAGAGTTGTCCTGACACGGCGGGCAGGTTCTGGCAGCTGAGACTCGCTGGGCTGCCAAGAGACCGCAGGCCGATGACTCCCCGTCGATTTGCGAACGCAGTCACGACCGCTTGCTGAGTACGCGGTTCACAGTCCGCTACGGTTCGGCGATAAGGATAACTACGAAACCGTTTCGACGAATCAAGGATTGACATCTTAAAACGCAAAAACGAAACAAGACAGTTTCCATTCTCGCTGGATGGTACCGCGTACTATTATTAAATTACGACATTTCTGCCGAACTTCTACGGCCTTCTTCAAGAGCCAGTTTCGCGCTAGAAGTATGCCGACGTAGTTCGGCCGAAATGTTGGCATTTAATAGCAGGACTGGGAGCGTGGGAACTATTTATTCCGACCGCGGAAGCCTTCGCTAACTTAAAAATGTTTTGAATGGGAAATACTTCAAAATTATCCAATTGTGGCGAATCAGAATTCAGGCTGTAATTAGAATTATCGTGTGATTTTAACATCATTTCACATTCAGGTGTTTACATTCAGGAAGTTTAGTGCTAAAATACATAGTAAGTTATACAGGGCAACTCAAAATATTTGCAGTCATTTCAGAAAATTACTACAGATTTATTATCCGACATATACTTACAAGATAACACAGATATGTAAACAAACATTGGAAGTGTTTTTGAGTGTCTACAGATGCTCAATATGTGCACACATCAAGTCTATAATCGAGTTCTTCCCATACCCGATGCAGCATGTCTCTGTAAATGAGAGCAAATGCATTGGTGATGCGAACTTGCAGGTCTGGTCCTTGTTTGGGGTTTCGTAGAAGACCTGCGGGCTCGCATCACCAATGCATTTGCTCTCATTGACAGAGACATGCTGCATCGGGTACGGGAAGAACTCGATTATAGACTTGATGTGTGCAGAGTCACTAAAGGTGCACATATTGAGCATCTCTAGACACTCAAAAAAAAAAAAAAAAAAAAAAAAAAAACTTTCACAGTTTGTTTATATATCTGTCTAATCTTGTAAGTGTAAGTACATGTCAAATAATAAATCTGTAGTAATCTTCTGAAATCACTGCAATCATTTCGACTAGCCCTGTACTTAAAATGTTTTTACCGGTAAGAATACTGGCGAACTAAAAGCATTAACCTTTTTTTTATTTTAGCTTTAGGCTGTACAGCTTGTTGACGTCGGGGTCATTAAAGCCGGGAGAGTATGGAGATCACACAACGGGAAGGAATTCAGCCATGACCTCCTGAAGGAACTATCCTGGAATTCGCCTGGAGCGATGTGAGAAACCGTGGAAAACTGCAACCTGGATGGCCGGACGTTTGTGTCAAGGTCATTGTTACGGAACGATTATTGGAATTATTCCTGGTTTCGAATGGTAGCCTCCGTGACTCATTGTGCTGCAGCTCGTAGGGCTTCCGGAAGCCTCGCAGTGACCTCGCAGAGCGTCAACTCCACCTGCCTGTGCGTTGTTTACCTGCACACTGATATTATCGCCTCTGCCGCTGGTGACATCGTTGCGTCGACAGAATAATTCTAAAAGTGTTTTCTGCTATCGTATTTTCGAAGGCAGAATGTACACTGATCGACCAAAACATTATGACCACCTGCTTATTAGTGTGCTGGTCCATCTTTGGAGCGCAATACAGCAGCGATGCGGCGTGGCATGTATTCAAAAAGTCCTTGTTAGGTTTCCGGAGTTGTCTGGCAACAGATGTCTACGCACAGGTCACGCAATTCCCTTAAATAAGGGGCCGGTGATTTGTGGGCGCGGCACCTGGGAACGAGCATCTCGGAAGCTGGCGAGGCTGGTCGGCTGTTCGCGTGCTACTGTAGTGAGCATCTATGCAGAGTGGATCAAGGACGGTGAAACCACGACTGGGTGACGAGGTGGTGGACGTCCACGCCTCATCACAGAACGTTGAGGTCGGAGGCTTGTCTGCCCTGTAAAGTAGGATAGGCGGCGATCTGTGGTAGATCTGACAGCAGAGTGTACTCCGAAACACTTGAGCCTGAACCAGCACTGTACTCTGCTGTCAGATCTTCCACAATCCCGCTTTACAGAGCGGGCAAGCCTCCGATCTCGACGTTCTGTGCCTGAGGTGTGCACGTCCACCATCTTGTCGCCCAGTCGTGGCTCCACCGTCCTTCAACCACTATGCGTAGATGCTCACTACAGTAGCACGCGAACAGCCGACCAGCTGTTTCCGAAATGCTCGTTCCAAGCCGCCGGGCCCACAAACCACCGACCCGTAATTTAAGGGAATTGAGTAAGTTATGCATTGACATCTGGAACCAGACAACTCCGGATACCTAACAAAGGGCTTTTCGAATCCATGCCACGCCGAATCGCTGCTGTACTGCGCCCCAAGAATGGACCAACACACTAATAACCAGGTGGTCATAACGTTTTGGCAGATCAGTGTAAAATTCTACTGCAACGCATGACACATGTTCGACCGCGAAGTTTGCAAGTCATTAATGACACTACCGCACGATAAAACTGATCTGCAATTTAAAGTGTAGTCATGGCTGAAGAGTTTGATGTGATTGTCTATCCCGATACACATTATCTATAGTGACTTCTGTCCTGCCTGAACTCCCGCCATCTCAATACAAACCGACTGCGGCTCTGCCTGCAATAACAACTGTCAACAAAGATGGAGCAACATGGCGCTTTCACCTTCACGATTCTACAGTCATTTTTAACTATCACTGTCGCACTTATCTTTCTCAACCAAATTCAGTAATGAGTAATCAAATTCTCAATTTAAAACTGCAAAAAGTGTGTGGTATCACAGCGAGAGTGTTAAAAAAATAGATGAAATTGCCGACTGTACGTATGTACCGTAAGTCTCATTTGCGGCATTGCACAGTAACTAACAGTGTTCTTACTAGATTTGTTTTAGCCTTACGTCAAGTTTCGACGTCGTTGTCATTAGAGGCCCCAGAGGAGGGGATTCGAACCTGCGTCCTCCCGAACGCGAGGCTATAACGTTATCGCCCGCCTACTATGCTGTGTAACAGGTCTTTGATTTTTAGGTAACGACAATGCAAGAGATAACATTAAATGACTGGTGCGTGCGAGGTGTAATACGGAGAATTCGTGGATTTGGATACAAAAGTACAATCATGTGCTACATTAAAAACAAATTCCCCTTAAGAAAAGCCGCTCGAGTCGTAACTGGGGACAGCGGAATTGGATGAATCGAGTTGGAAAGACCTGGAACACCGTAGGCATTGTCAGTGCTACCAACTCTACGCATTTTTATAAAAAGTTAGGATTTTCGGATATTGTTAAAGTATCTACGGATTTTTTCTACTTTTTACTATTTGTTGATTTTTCCTTATATTGGTATTTTGTTAAAATTTGAGCGTATAGTGTTAATGCATTGCAGAACTGTCAATAATTATTGTGAATCGTTTCCTTGCAACCGCTCGTGTGAACCAACGATTGGAATTAAGCTCATGCTTTTTTTTTTTAATTTTAGATTTTATATATCTTAATAGACCGTAGGTAATATAAAACTATGGGCGCCTCTTTATGCACTGTGACACGCTCATTGGCACGACTTACAAAGCAGTCGCTTCCGAGAAGGTTTAACCAATATTTGAGAATCGCAGTATGGTCCATAAAAAAAAGTGTGAAACATGTTCAGAGATATTTCTTAATTTCAGTGTAGAATACTATTTTGTATTTCGAATTTTAAAGACCTGGAAATAAAAATTATTCTTAATTTTGACTCTCTCTTCAACAATTATTGTTTCAATCTTAATTAGCGAGTCTCTGGATTTTTGTACCATATCTACGGGAATTTTAGCGACCAACTACGGATATTCAAAGCCAAGTGGCTGGCATCACTGGGCATTGCTCTCGTCAGAAGCCTTATTCATTTGAGGATGACAGCAAACAGATTTTATTACCAGCAACATCTTATCCAAAAATGACCAAGAATTTAATTGCAAAGGAGAACAAGCTCAGGTTTCAATTTCCATACACACTCATTTTCCATTTTCTCATTAATTTTTATCTTACGTTCTTTGAATGTTATTTCACCACCCACCTATTTTCCCCCTTAACAATTTTTAAATTATTTCAGTGTTTTTGGTAAACTATTAAGCATTTCCCTTGGTAACTTATTCCAATCCCTGATTGCCTAACCCACAAAAGAAAATTTGCCCGTACGCTTATGCCTGAAATCCAGTGCCAGCTTGGGGTCATAGTCATCTCATCCCATTCAGCCATTACTCCTCATTCTACTACCAATATTGATCTAAGCTTCATCACCGGTATACGCCTTGAACACTCTCATTATCCTCCTCCTGTCTTGCAATGAATCCAAATCCATTTTCTTTATCACATCAGTTACTGATTTGTTCTGCGGTAGGTGCCACAATCAAATCCTGTTGCCCTTCCTTCCAGCTTGTAACAAGAGGAATAAGATTGTAACGATACTATCGAATGTGTGATGTATCGATACTTGCCTCTGGGAGGAGGATCTTGTGTCGTAATATTTGCGACTATTGTAACGGCAGACACCGTCGGTGTCCATTACCTAATTAATTTAAAATGTTTTGTTCGTCTTGTATCGTCCTTACAGAAAATTGAAAATAATCACACTGAAACGAAATGTATACATTGTAAGAGTAACACACACGTTGAGCTGGCTGTATGGCTAACATGGCCAAATGCCATTGGAAAAAAAAATACCTAATACGAGCCGTGCGTTTTTCAGGATTACGATGTCCGGTCAAACTCATTAGCTGTTGGTTTACTACGGCGTATTGCAATTGCTTTGTTGGCTTCAGTGCAATAAACCTGGGTTTATGGAAGACTGTGTGATTTGTGTAATCGTAGCTCATGATAACCTTAGTACTCGATCTGTGTGCAATTCAGTGTGCCAGACCATCTTTATTTGAGTGACTTTAATTAGCTAATATCTGGTAATTCCAGTGGCGACCGTGGTAAGATCGAATCAGTAATAATTTAAGACTGATTAGCACAACCAGTACAAATTCGTATTTACGCCACCAGTGTAAAGCGAAAACTATAATAACTACAGGGACAGGAGTAGCGTTGCAAGGTGTAGAACCGTATTCTTTACTCGTTTTCACCACGAGCGATATGAGAACGAAATAGGAAGGCTGTATCGAGAATCGGACAGGAGTTGGTAGAAAGCAACCACGCCGGCCATCCTGATCTTGGTTTTCCTGAATCACTCCTGATGAATGACGGGATGGTTCGTCCAGGTAGGCCATGGGCGCCTCTTGTATCCCTACCCACGCGCACGTTAGGCTATATGAAATGCATCCTCCACCACCCACTTTGTGGTGAATCGCGGAATAAAAGTAATTGTTAGTACTGACAGCAGATGAAATATATTTACTTCTCACAACAGAAAAGGAAAACATAGGATATTGGAATTAAACAATTCGACGATGAAGTCCCCCCCCCCCCTTATGTCTTTACGCCTTGTCGACGTCGAGATAATTAGAGATGAGAAAGGACTGAGGCGGAGGAAACAGTTGACAGCACACCATTTCACCTAGCACAGCTCAGGTGGGTTATTGTCCGAAGAGATTTCCTCCCACTTGCTCTTCTTTACAAGTAGAGCAGACCTCAGACACAATTTCTTAAATTGCGGTCATTGCTAATACGTGTAAAAGGCGGTGCTGACCTGCATGCTGACTGCCGCTGCTAGAGTTGCGAACCATACTTCATTATGAAGTATCGTACTTTACTCTAATCTTTACGCAGATTCTTTACGTGGATAAAATATAAAATTAATTAAACTGAACGCTCTTGTATGTAATTAATTTTAATATGACTTATTAGTGCTTAGGTCAAAACTAAATGTAACGTAGGGCGTACTTAAACCGTTCAATCGATTTTTTCTGAAGAAAACTGAAAAAATCAGTGATCCACAATACGAAATGAAAACACAAATAATTTATAAATATATACAATTGAAAAAGCGGATGATAATTTATCAAAACAAATAAAAATACTGTAACTGTTTCCTATTTTCTCCTGTTCGCGCCATTTGCGATTCCGCCAAAAGAGATACGAATGCAAATTGGCGGAAACAGAAATAGAGCGTCCCTAAATTTAAGCAAACATGAGTTGTTCGTTTATTCATAAATCTGGATGTAGAATGTGTGTCCACTTATCACACTTTGAACGGAAGTCAAATATTTGTTACTAGTTCCGTAGGCCCGCAATTATATGTATTGAACGCAACAAGTATATTGAAAAAATGTGTGTTTAAGGCAACAAAGACCTACTTTAAAAGCACTTTTTATCTTTCAGATACTTTTTATTTTCCTATTCCAAAGATAGTGTAATGTGGATAATGGAAACAAAGAAACTGGCATTGGGCACTAAAAATATGGTATGATAGAGAAAAAGTACCCATCACTTACCACAGATAAAAGCGGGAGCGCGAGATAAACACGTAAAAAAAAAAACATTTTTTTTGTAAATAATTTTTTAAACAGGCGCCGCGGAGATTATCTTGTTCCACTTTTATCGCTGTTCAATCTTATCCCCCCACCCCGTGTGTTCCGCCTTTGTGTCATTGATGTGGCGGGTCGGGATGTGATTGCATCTTTCCCTCTTCCATATGACTCTCCTCTCACATGACTAAGGTTTCTCACCGAAATATTGTGCGCTTTGTTTGTTTTTGTGGGGTTTTTTTCGTGTTCATCTCGCCTTCCTGCCTTCATCTGTGGTAAGTGACGGGTTATTTTTCGCTATCCTATCTTATTTAAAGATAAGCATGAGTAGGTTTTTGCAGTTAATTTGACAGCCGTAACCGTGGCTACATGCTGACTGAATTAGAGATGGGTCGTTCGCGAGTGAATCAGTTCTTTTGAGCAATTCTTTTAAAAGAGCGAGTGAGCAGTCGCTCACTATAAAGTGAACGGTCATAAGTCGGCTAATTCTGGAGATCAAGAAGAGCTTGTTCACGTTAGCTTTATGGACCGTGTGGAATGTTGAGCTAAAAAAAAAAAAATAGTCTACTAATTGCACCAAAGTCGATTTAAGGGGGGGTATTTTCATCGAAAAGTGGGGGTGTAACCGGATTCTGAGGGTGAAACCTTAAAAAAAAAAAAAAAAAAAAAAAAAAAAAAAAAAAAAAAAAAGAGCTAGTGAACCGTTCAAAAGAACTAGTTCTTTTCGTAGAGTGATCAAATGAACACCGCTGTTTTTAGTGAATCACTTTGCCCACCTCTAGACTGAATGGAGTGGCGATCCCACTGTGAAGGCGCTCCATTTAAACGCGTGCAGAGTAGGCGTGAGCCGCTACTCGTCCTTGAACCAAGCCAGTCCCCCAGCGCAACTCGCTGCCTTATCCGATTCCACCTGGCATTACACCACCACTTTCCTTTGGCTTCGATAAAACATCCAACATCCCAGTACACGCGGCGCCAGACACATCTTCAAAACTATTCTTAAAACATTCTATACACACAATACAGTACATTCATTTTCTATGAATCCAAATATGAGAGAACGATTATTTGGGATAGGAGTCAATTTACTGCAAAATCGTTACATAACGAAATAGATGTACACACCAGAATATGAGCTGTCGCAGAATAATACTACGTTAATTATATCAACTACCTATAATTCACAAGATGGAGACAGTTGATTTGTCGATATCTTTGAAAGAAATTCTTCTAAATGGTAGAAGCAGTTGTCAGTTAAAATTTCTTTAATTTTTCTGCTGATTGTAATCCTACCCCCTAACAGAAATTAAAATCACTCCTGAGTTTATCAAAGACTAATTGTTATTAATTTAATTGCAATGGAGTGCACACTTCAGTAGCAATTTCCTTACACATCCATCCCCCCCACCCCCCACCCCCAATTTGCCCTCAACAAATTTTAACATTAAATTTTTCAACATTTTTTGCTAAATTATTTATCTTTTCTCTTGGTAACTTATTCCAATCCCTGACACCCTTACCTAAAAAAGAGAATCTTCCTACACCCTTGTGCCTGAAATCGAGTGCCAGCTTGTGATCATGGTCATCTTTTCCCTTCCACACATTACTTTTCATTCTTACACCAATATCTTTCAATCCTTCATCAGTCATCACCTATATATGCCTTGCACACTCCCTTGAGCCTCTCACCCTTCTCCTGACTTTCAATGAATCCCATTCCAGCTCTTTTATCATATCTGTTACTGATTGTTTTCTTGCGGTAATTTCCAGAAACAAATCTAGCAGCCATTTTTTGCACCCTCTCCAAGTCCTGTATTTGATACTCAAAATACTACACTACACTATCATATTTAAGCAATGGTCTGACCAAAGTTTTGTAACCCAATTCATTTATTTCTCTCATACATCCCCTCATCACTATCTCCAACAAGTGTAGAATTTTGAAACCTTTTCCTACCACCTGTCCTCCAAAGTTAAGCTTGTTATCAAATGTAATGCCAAGATATTTATATTTCAAGTCTTCAAAAAGCAATTCTTTCCCCACCTTATAATCATAATAAACCATTAGTTTTTTATTTGTGTATCTAATAAGCTGACTCTTCTTTGAATTTATCTTCATCCAATGTTTACCAACCCAACTAGATATCCTGTCCAGATCACCCTGCAACTGTTTACAGTCCTCTACCATTTTGATTCTTTCATATAGCATTATTTCATCTGCCATCAATCTAATTTCTGATAGTTAACAACCAACACAATTATTCACTAGAATAATGAATAGCAACGGTCCCAATATGCTACCCTGTGGCACTCCCATTTTTACTTCCACTTCTTTTGATACTACATTTCCTACCCTAACTTTGTTTTCTACCTTTCAAAAAATTTTCTACCCCGTAAATCACTTTCTCATCCACTGCAATAGATTTTACCTTATTTACTGGCATTTGCCTTTGAAAGATCTAGTGCTACACTATCAGTTTGGCCTCCCTAGTCCATTTCATCTGAAATATCTTGCATATATGCCACCAACTGAGATTTGCATGAATATCCTAGCATAAAGCTATGTTGCCAACTTGAAAACCACTTACGTTCCTCACATATATTTATTATATCCTTTTACATCTGATCCAGTTTTGAAAAAATGATGATTTGTAATCCACATTTAATAATTTTTACTTTTAGTGCTGTAATTGTCAAAATGTCTATTTGTTTCAAATAGGTGGCTGCAAGGAATATTAATGTTGAAATTCCTAACTTGTTGAACAGCTTTCTGTAGGATTTTTATTGCTTGCTCCACACTTACTTCCTTTTGGGCTCTGAATACTTCTTTTTATGTGGCAACATGGGAGAGAATTATGAACCCACAAAGAGAAAACTACTATTACTGTTTTTTGCATCACTTGAATTTTTAATCCCTACATGGTATGGCAAAGTACGTACCAGTTAACAGATTTGTCATAAAAGTTCTGTACCTTGACTACAGCTGAGGATGAGGTTATTTTAAGTAATAACCACAAATAAACATGTCTGGACCCTTGCAAATATATTTGTACCGAATGCAGATCTACCAATTTCACATTTTGACATTCAAGACCACTGTATCAGATACTGATTTACCACAAAGTTCCATAATAACAGTCAGATATAATAAGATTAACAAGTTGCAGAACCTGAGAGAATGTAATATCATACACACTGGAGAGCCAAAGAAACTGGTACACCTGCCTAATATCGTGTAGGGACCCCACGAGCACGCAGAAGTTCCTCAACACGATGTTGCCTGGATTCGACTAATGTCTGAAGTAGTGCTGGAGGAAATTGACACCAAGCATCCTGCAGGGCTGTCCATAAACCCGTAAGAGTACGAGGGGGTGAAGATTACTTCTGAATGGCATGTTGCAAGGTATTACAGATATGCTCAAGAATGTTCACGTCTGTCGTGTTTGGTGGCCACTGGAGGGGTTTAAACTCAGAAGAGTGTTTCTGGAGCAATTCTGGACATGTGGGGTGTCGCGTTGTTCTGCTGGAATTGTCCACGTTCATTTGAATGCACAATGGTCATGAATGGATGCAGGTGTTCAGCCAGGATGCGTACGTGCCCGTCACTTGTCAGAGTCATATCTCAACATATCAGGGGTCCCATGTCACTCCAACTATACACGCCCCACATCATTACAGAGCCTCCCCCAGCTTGAACAGTCCCCTGCTGACATGCAGGCTCCATGAATTCATGAGGTTGTCTCCACACCCGTACACGACCATCCCCCCAATACAGTTGGCAACGAGACTCGTCAGACCAGGCAACATGTTTCCAATCATCAACGATCATATGTCTGTGTTGATGGGCCCAGGCAAGATGTAAAGTTTTTTGTAATGCACTAAGCAATGGTACACGAGTCGGCCTTTGGCTCTGAAAGCCCATATCGATGATGTTTAGTTGAATGGTTCGCACGCTGACACTTGATGACCCAGCATTGAAATCCACAGCAATTTGTGGAAGGGTTGCACTTCTGTCATGTTGAATGATTCTCTTCAGTCATCGTTGGTCCCGTTCTTTTCACGGCACACTCGTGAAATGGTTGTACGGGAAAATCCCACCTCATCACTACCTCGGAGATGCTGAGTCCCATCTCTCATGTGCCAACTATAACACCACGTTCAAACTCACTTAAATCATGATAACCTGCCATTGTAACAGCAGTAACCGATCTAATGCCTGCGCCAGATACCTGTTGTCTTATATAGGCGTTGTCAACTGCAGCACAATAATCTGAGTGTTTACATATCGCTGTGTTTGCATACGCATGCCTATACCAGTTTCTTTGGCTCTTCAGTGTAATAGTTGTGTTATTTACAATAAAAGAGTTATATTGCAATACATTTGTCATTTTCAACAATGTCTCCATAATCTGATATATGAGATGAAATTTTAAAAAATAATTTTAAGCTCGTCACAAAACATAACCCAGTGACATAATACTGTGAGTCATGTAATTATTACTTAAAAACATCAATATGAACTACAAGCTAGTAAGTGGAAATACAGTTAGAAAGCTTAGTTACTTAATTACCCTTTTCAATATGATTTGGGCAATCCTTCTAAGATATTCATCAATCTTATAGGAAGAGTTGGTAAACAACAGTTTTTCTTAATATCCAAATTTTAAATTGGCTAATGTATCCCAGCAAACTGAAAATATGTCTTTTTACCTCTATGATACAACATTTAATAAAACATAAAATCTTTATAAATTTCATTTAAATTTCTGTTATTATAATCATATAAGCATGTCTAAATAGCACCTTCGACGAGAACAAAGGATATTATTATTATTAATTTTTTTAATTGCCTTAGAGCTAACACTTCAGTGGCAATCCCCCCAGTCATCCATTTAGCTCTTTTTATATACATATTTTACTTTTTAAAAGTTTATTTTATAATTGGAATGATAAATGCGCATATATATTGTGAGCTTTTATAAAAATACAATTTTTTTACTTTTTTTTTTTTTACTTATTGCTTTACACCTTGTTGACGGCTAAGGTCATTAGAGGCGGGATGGGACTGGGGACAAGGAACGGGAAGGAATTTGGCCATGGTCTTTTTGAAGGAAGCATCCTGGCATTCACTGGAGTGATTTGGGGAAACCATGGAAAACTCAAATCTGGATGCCCGGCCGGGGATTGGAACCCGCGTCCTCCCGAATGCGAGGCCAGAACATTAACCGTTCACCCACCATGCTCGGTATAAAAATACAATTTGCATGAAAAGATGCCTGCAGAATATTCAGGTATTACTAATGACGTAGTGACAATAAGACTACCATAAATAAACTGTTAGCAACTTCAAAGACCTCAATAGGTATGATTTCAGCAAGAAGTCCTGTCATCAGCATAAGGACCAAAATATATAATTTACACACAAGAAATGGCATTTGATCCTACCTAAATCTCTGACAAAAACGATGCCTGATTGCTCTTATGGAAGAACACGGTGTGCACAGTATGATCATCTAGTAGTAGCAGCAGCTAAGAAATTGGTCAGAGATGGTAGTGGATTCAAAAACAGTAAATATCTTAACTAACTGCATTATTTTTCTATATCTTAAAGCAATTTGTAACACGTCACAACCACAACTCATCATCATCACCAGTTTTCTGCCCGAGGGCAGGTTTCCACTTGGCTGCTCTCCATGCTCTTCTGCCTTCTGCCTTTCTCTTAAGGTCCATGTAGTTGCCGTCTTCCTTGATATTGTCTATAATTTTGTACCACTTCCTTCCTCTTATTCTCCTCCCACAGACTAGACCTTCCAAGGCGTCTTTTATCAGGCACTCCCTTCTCAGCAAGTGTCCCAACCAGTTCTTCTTTCTCTCTTTTATTACTTGGAGTATTTTTCTCCTTTCACTAACCCTGTCCAGCACTTATCCTCTCCATCCTCCTCCACATCCACATCTTAAATGCTTCTAAACACTTTTCATCCTCTCATCTCAAGTGTCCACGTCTCCACCCAATAAAGAACCAAAATAAAGAATACAAAACATTTGCCAAGTCTTTTCTCGAGTGCTTTGTCTATTTTTCCAGTTAGTATCCTCCTTTTCCTATTAAGTTCTTCCTTCGCTACAGCAATGCGAGCTTTTATCTCTTGGTGGCATCTCAAATCTTCGGTGATCATACTCCCAAGATATTTGAACGATCTTACTTGCCTGATATCAGCTCTTCCTAACTAAATATTTATTGCAATGTAGTCTTCACGGGTGTACCGCCGGATAGTGTTCCACTATCCGGCGGTACACCCGTGAAGACTACATTGCAGTCATACGCCGGGAAAGTCTTCGTTCTTACATAAATATTTATTATTTTCCTTCCTTTTCCAATCGCCATACTCTTAGTTTTTGCTGTATTTATTTTCATTCCAACTTGTTGGCAAGCCTCGTCTAGATCTTTGAGCATTGTGTTTAGAGTTTGTTCGCTTGCTGCCAACAGAGACAGTTTATCTGTGACTCTACAAGTAATATGTTTTTCTGATGATAAAGGATCTACGCCCTGCCATTATCTTTGGTAAGTGATTGTTCTTCTCTCCGTACATTTTTATTCTAATAAAAAAAGGATGGTAACAATAGAGACTAAGGGCAGAATATTATTCTCTCTGGAGAAGAGAAAAGTAAGTTGTACCAAAATATACATTTCCTTTGAATGGAGGCTTTCTCAATGTATAAACTGTATAAAATATTTTTAGGGGGTTCCCCTAGGAAGTGCATCAACTTGATGCGACATTTTGAGGTTGCTCTGCAACGTCATATTCCAGAAATATTAAGAAGAAAGCAACTTCAAAACATTGCAACAAATTGACAAGCCACTTTGGTGGAAGAACTTTTAATAAAATATTTCCTTTTTCTCTGCTATACTTAAATGGACTATGATATCAAATCGTCATATAAACCACATTTAATCAATTTGTCATTTGTAGAAATATATTTCACTCATAAGAAAATAAAATAAAGAGCATTAATAATATGTAGAAGAAATTTTTGCTTTGCAATATTCTTATAGGATAGAAAAAAAACTGTACAACTTTACTTCCAACACAATTCAGAATTAGCTGGAAAGCTTATATAATTTGATACAAATGAATTATTATTTTTTTTTTTTCCACAAACAAATCCTAAATTTGCCATATTTCAACAAAACAGCTGCCTCCTTTCCTTCATTTTGATGGTTGAAGAAAGATATTAACTTCTCTGAAATAGAACTTTTCTCAGTCATGTCACTTGTAATTTGTGATCTTAACTTGAAGTAATGTTTGCTATCAAGGTTTTTTTTTTTTTTCAGCTTTTATCTCTAAACAAGAAAACTTTGTACTTAGTGCTTACCAAAATAATAATTGTTAATAGTAAAATCTCTGTTGCAGATGTTACTTTATAATCAGTTTAGTATAAACCAACATTTAAGCAGTTGTATTTAACTCAGCAAACACTTTTAAGATGCTCTCAGGAAGTGTGTTAACATTTGAAGTCAAGGAAAGTAAGCACCAAATTCCATATGTTAGTAGTCAAGCACAAATAGTTAATTTAACAACAGCAAGAAGCAGCTTAATGTCTACAAATATCATGCAACATGTACAAATAATATAATGGTATAATTTGATAGTATCTACCAATACCATGCAACAAAACAGATAACATTAAGGCATATTCAAGTTATTAAGGTAACACATATAAAAATAAATCAAATCTGAAGTGAATCTATGTTCTGTTAAAATTTGTAATTATTTACCTTAATATAATGCTGCCAAGTCACAAATTCTCCATTGCCATTTGCTGGTAAAGATGGCGGCAGAGAATTTGATTATGTTGAAACACTGTTTTCACTCTGCTTGTTACCTGGCAGCATTATATTAATATTCAATGCTGGGTAAGACTTCATTCTTATATAAATCATTTCTTTTTTCATAAAATTTGTTGTGACTTATTGTTCAAATTTTTAATACTCATGCAATTTAATTTACACAATCCGTAATTAAAATGTCCATTATAATTTTAGAATAAAACGATTTAGCAGTACATGAAATTCAGCATTAAGAGTACTTACCACTGTCAAGTACCCGACGTGTTTCTTGCCTTCTCTTCTTTACTGTCACCTTGCGAAAAATTGTTCCACTGATCGGCTCGACGTCATAGTCGTCCCCAGAACTGGGATGAATGGGTGAACCGCCCGCTTTGTGGGACGATAACGGAGACGCGTCGTATCTGGCGGAGCCGAAGCGGCGGCTGTGTGTCGGTGGTGTCGCCACAATCTCCCCACCGCTGTCACTGTTACCACTGTACTCTAACGTTGACATCACGTAGTCCCTATTGAGGACCGTCCTGTGACGCGCGGTAGGGGGTACGATAGAATCGCGACCCGGCAGAGTGTGTCGAGAATGAGGTGCGGGTGACGGTGGCGATTCCTGGCCAATTACAAAATAGCGGTGCTGTGGAGAAGACGGTGACACAGATTCTCTTTCTGTCGAATGGCGCTGCTGGATTACAGATATCGCTTTACCCAGCGGTCTGTCCGGAATATCAAAACTCTGGTGTCTCCTGGTGAGGGGTGACACCTCTCGGCTGCTGTGACTCGTGGAGGAAGACGTCAAGTCCCTGGTGTCGAGATGAACTGCCAGTTTACCGTCCTTGGCATTCTGAATGCCGGGACTGCTACCGGGAGAAGAAGACCTCTCGTCCGGACTCGCGGTCGTGACGGAGTCGTCCGATCTGAGACGGGTGGTGTCGTGCTTCTGACGGAGGACATGATTTTGCAGGTATCTACTGTAGAAACCTTGTTCCACCGTATCGTCGTCGCTTCTCGAAGACACGAAATGCTGCCGCCTCATCCTAGCCACTGGTGAAGGTGATGACATTTTCTCCCTAAAACTGCCAAGTGGTAGTCTTTCTACCTGTTGACCAGACTTCATTGACTCTTTCTCAGTATCTTCTTCTGTCAAAATTTGTTTGGTTGTTGCAGGATCCACTGAATTTTTACTGTCTCGAATGAAGCATTGTTGAGAAGGGGAAGGCAGATTTTCCTTTCGAAATAAGGGCGAGTTGTTCTCATTCCTCGAAAATGTAGGAGAGTTTTCACGCGATGCACGATTCAGTGAATAACAACATTCTTGATGTCTTGGAAGGCTGTTATATGGCCGGTACTCTGGAGAGGCCCGTGTTGTTGACCACCGTGGAGACGGATCTGGAACAGATACGAGACATACTACGTGACTCAATATCTTTACAAATGTACTTCAACAGCCTTGCCCATCTTACACAGCTTATCACTAAAGAGAGCAAATTAGGTTTATAACAACAGTTTTTACATTATTTACATGAGATCTTATGGATATCACCATTATACACATTAATGGACAGCAAAACTGGTTACCTTTACAAATAAGTGACACATGAAATAGGTAAAAAATACTTCTTTCAACCTCGCACATAGTTGTTATATTAGCTTTATTATCTTCATAATGTTCATTATCTGAATGTAATGTTATGTAGCCAACATTCAAATCCTTGTAACCATTTTTTTTACATTAACTGGAGAGAAAAAAGCCATGTGTGACCATTTCCTGATGTTAGGCCATGAAAATATGGAAGGACACGTAAACTTGTCACTCTCCACAGATGAAGGCAGATGTCAATTCTCACCAGATGAACACACTAGAGAAAATTATATCACTGACATCAGTGATATACAAAACGGTGGAGAGTACCAACTACATCAAAAAAGCATGTGAGGAAAGAAACTGGTTTACAAATCAGCAATATGGCCTTAGGTAAGGAATCACATGTGAATCTCAGATGTTGGGCCATATGCAAGATATTTCAGATGAACTGGGCAAGGGAGGCCACGCTGATAGTATGGCACAAGATCTTTCCGAGGCATTCGACAGAATGAACCATAAAATGATTTTAAATAAGTTGATATAAATAACAGAGGATAGGGAAAATGACTCATCACTCACCAAAGTTGAAAACTATTGGAGTAAGTGAAAAAGTGACTTTACGGGTAGAGGAATTCATAAAAGGGCAGAAAGCAAAGCATTAGAATAGGAAATGCAATATCAAAAGAGGTGGAAGTGAATGTGGTAATGAATTCTAATGAATGATTGTGTTAATAATTTAAAGTCATAATTTACATTGTTTGAAGATGACATAACAGTATATAATAGGATCAAAATGGGAGAATACTGAACAACTGCTGGGTGACCTGGATAGACTATGTCACTGGGTAGGTGAACACAGAATGAATGCCAAGAACAGTCAGCATTTTAGGTACACTGATAAAAAAAAAACAACTGAATGTTGTTTATGATTATATGGTGGGGACAAAATTGGAAAAGGGTGGATGAGGGTGAAGGGTGAAGAGAGTGCTGGGAGTGTACAAGGCATATATTGGTGATGGAGCTCGAAGGGATTTTGTTCGAAGATTGACGAATAAATGCATGGAAAGGACATTCACCAGGGGCACAAGCTGGCACTCTATTTCATGCATAAAGAAGTGAGAAAATTTTATTTTCTGAGTAAGGGTATCAGGGATTGGAACAAATTACCAATGGAAGTGATGAATAAATTACCAAAAATGCTGAAGGGATTTAAGATTAAAATTCATAAATGGCTAAAGTAGATTTATGGAGGAATTTATCAGTTAAGCATATAAGATGATAATGAAAGAAATAACGTGAAATGGGTAATTAGATGACTAGGGAAATTGCCACTGGAGCACGGGCTCCATCACAATTCAATTCAATATTTCTGTATGAACCTTAATCGCAACTGGACGATGTAAAATGGCAAGATGATTGAGTGTGAATACTGAGACTCACAAAATGACCTACAGTTAATTTCTTTGCATTAGCAATAATTGAAAGCACTTTTAGCGTAACGAGTTTAATAGAAAAAATATGAAAGACTATACGATATTCCGAGAACATTTCGTTGTCATGCGGAAAACAGAATAAGCTAGCCAGAAAGTTACTGGTAACAAAGGACCTAATATCTTTTCACACCTTATATTTTGATGGAAGATTGAATAAATAACAAAGAATCATATGAAAGTTTATTACTGTTCAAATATGAAAGATTAAGTTGACAAAATTGGAGGTACTAAACAAATTAAAACGGGTCTTGTATCCCTGGTGACCGAAAAACATAAATCTATAAAGAAATACAAAGTCTGACAAGAATAAAAATACAACACACTGTTCATACTTTTTAATACAGTGCCTGTTGTACTGTGACCATGTAAACAACCTCGATACACGTAATCCAAAGTAACATACTCTTTTGCTTTGCTGTATGGTGTACTTTTTCCAGTGTCATTGCTTCTTTCCATCATACAATTTATGAACCTATTTACTAAAGTTAAGCTTAACACTTTGTTTCTACTTGAAGAAAAGTAACTACACTAATTACCATCATGATGGAGCTTAATATATTTTTAATCCCAATTTCATAGTTGACTTAGGCATGATAGATCCACTAAAAAATTTCCTAATTCTACGTTTTTTTTCCCTGTCATCAGTCTTTTGACTGGTTTGATGCAATCCTCCATCCCTTCCTGTGCTAACTTCTTCATCTCTACATATCCCTTACAACCCACATCCTCAATTATCTGCTTCATATAATCTCTGTCTTCCTCTACAGTTCTTACCGTCAACTGTTCCCTCCACTAACAAATTAACCAATACAGCATGTCTCAAAATATGACCTACTAGCCTGTCTCTTCTTTCTGTAAGCTTCTTCCACAAACTTCTCTCCTAGCCCATCATTTCCAAAACTCGCTCATTTCATATTTTGTCTGTCAACTTAATTTTCAGCATTCTTCTGTAGCATCACATTTCAAATGCTTCAATTTTCTTTCTTTGTGGTATTCCTAAAGTCCAAGTTTTGCTACCATAAAGTGTTGTGCTCCACAGGTAGAGATTAAAAAGTTCTATCTAATTCCTAGATCAATGTTTGAAACTAAAAGATTTCTCTTTTTCATGAAGGCTCTTATTGCTAGTGCTATTCTGCTTTTAACATCATTCCTGCTTCTAGCATTGGTTGTAATTTTGCTTGGTTAATTCTATATAAAGCTGATATCAAGCATTGTATATATCGCAGTTATAACATATGATTCAGAAAACCATCAAAAAGATAGTTAAGTGGAATAAAATTAACAAATGCAATGTGAATGAAAAGTTCATCTATTAGATATGCAGTGATCAAGGCCATTTCCATTTATTCAAAAATGTAGTAAATACCTGTGTTACTTCTTGCGACTGAGCCCATCAAACCAAACATTTACCATAAAGCCAAGGAAAATCCTGAACTGTCATTTTAAACATCACAATATCAATAAATAACCAAACTCATATTCCATTTTAACATTTTCTTCCTATTTTCACTGCATTACTTATGCAATAGATTTATTCATTTTTGCATATGTACTACACAATGAACAATGTCAGATTTTAAACCTATAATGTTGCAATTAATGCAAACATATCTAATCTGAACATCCCATTAGAACTCAAAATAAACATGCAATGAAGTCTTCATGGGTGCATGAAAACACAACACAGTCCAGTGTTACACCCTTGAAGACTTAGGAAAGTTTCATTCTTACATCAAAATAAATGGATGGGGTTCTTGAGTGTAGTGAAATATTTGAGATCTATGACAATAATGAAAATACAGTATAGGAGCAAAGTCTTAAAAGAAGGAGTATTAGACGAATAGGTTTTCCCTGATGGTTACAGAGTGTACTACAGAGATAGAGGGGCTATTGGCTAGCAAAGATTATTACAGTACTCTAGTTTTTGGGTGATAAAGAAAAAAAATCAGGGTGCTAGCTGCTTACTATAGTGGAAGAACGAATGATTAATATTAGGCTTTAGGAAAGAAACTGAAGTCATAATCACAGTTCACAGGTGAGCGTAGAATGGTCATTATTGGAGGTAATTTAAATTTACCAGGTGTCAAATGGGCAGCAAATAAGATTAATAACACAAGGGAACAGGGATTTTCAAATACATTAGTAAGATAATGAGGTTTTACACAAGTGGTATAACAGACCACGAGGGGACCAAACACATTGGATATCTTTCTTATAAAGCCTGTTGAAAATCTTGTAGGGTGTCAAGTAACTGAAGGAATAAGTGTGTGTAGTGCAGTACTGATGGATATTAGAGGATTCAGTGAACCAATGGCAACAATAGAAGGGAGAAAGAGGAATAATTATACAAAAGCATAGACTTTACAATTGAAGAGAGATTTTAGGGAAATGTTCAGCAAATTGAAGGATGCCACAAGTACAGTGGAAGTGAAGTGGGAAGAGTTTTTTTAAAAAAAGGAAATGCTTATAACAAAGCAGAAAATAAAGAGAAGCACAGAACCTACATATTACAATAGGGAAGTAAGAATGTCAAGAATATTATTGGTGCAGGGGAACCACTGAATAATGGATCTAGATAAAAAAAAAAAAAAAGGGAAGAACAGGTATTCAGACAATTGCCGAAAAGAATGCAGTTGAAGTCGCTGAGGATTTTAAAACGGCAGAAATATTGAATCACTTGTTTAATGAGACCACTAGGGACTATCATCCTGTGACAGGAGGGAATAAATCAGAGGAGAGTCTCCCTATAAATGAGGATACTACAAAATTTGAAATAAATTCTCAAGAAATTATGAAGGAACTCAGAGAGCTAAAAAAAATGCAAAGGGGCTGGTGTAGATAACATTACTACAGATGTATTAAAGATTGTGGGATATGATATCATACCTTACCTTGAAATTTAATTAAAAATGAGTCTGAAGTCTTGCTGTTTACCAGAGTACTGGAAAAGAGTGATAGTAGTACCAGTTGATAAAAAAAAAAGGTGACAAATTGGGCTGAAAATTACAGGCCAATTAGTTTGACATCAGTGATAGGTAAAATGGTGGAGAGATTGATATGCAACTATATCGAAATGTTTGTGTGGAAATAAACTGGTCTGCAGATTGACAACATGGCTTTAGGTAAGGATAGTCATGGCAGATGGTGGGCTATATACAAGATATTTCACATGAATTAGTCACGCGAGGCCAAGTTGATAGCGTAGCACTAGATCTTTCTAAGGCATTTGACAGAGTGAGCCATAAAATGGTTTTAAATAAACAAACCCATTGGTAGTGTTATTCTGCTTTTAACATTATTCCTGCTTCGGCCATCAGTTGTAATTTTGCTTCCCAGATAGCAGAATTCACTTACTTCTCCTATTGAATCTGATCCTATTTTTATATTCAATCTACTGGGATTGGTATAATTTCTGCTACATTTCATTACTTTTGTCTTGCTTTGATTTATATTCAGTCCAAAATATTCCTTCAGTATTTTATTCATGCAATTCAGTAACTTCTCAATATCCTCAGCCTGTTCTGCTAACATGTCGTCAGCAAATCGTAGCATACTGATTTTTTTTCTCCTTGAACACTTATGCCACATGAAAATTTTTCTTTTCTTTTACTCCCTTGTATTGCTTCCTCTACATACAAGTTGAATATTAATGGGGATAGACTACAACCTTGTCTCACACCCAAACATTTCTCTAAATGCAACCATTATTTAATTTTAATAAAAAAAAAATCCTAAAGTTTTACAATCTAAAATTCCCTCTCATTTGGAAAGTCTTTGTGCTTAAGTTTTAATTCATTATTTAAAAAGTTCTAAAAAGCTTCCCCTAATATGTAACAGCTTGATTGCAACTGTATTTCTTAGTGAAAACTACACCTTACTCAAAAAAACTTAGATATAACTTATTTCCAAAAGTACTGGTGCTACTGAGCTGTAACGCATGTCAAACTTTACAGAATTTTCTATGAGATATTTATTTTTTTGCTATCAACTCTCCCTTATATAGCTTTTTTTCATACTTTCAAAATCTGTTGCTAAAGATCAATGATGTCATCCTGCCATTTACTCATTCAAATTTCAAATATTCTTTTACTCTTTTCAGCCAAAATATTACCTAAATCTTTACAAAAATTGCTCTATGCATATAATAAAAAGCCTACTTCATTTTAAATATACCCTCAAGTCTATAACTAACTGAACTAACTGTAACTTTGAAACATGTAGGTCATTCCAAAGCCATTATTTTCTTTCAGAAAGGTTACTTCTGCTTTACCAACAGATTCGAATTTTCTATATAATATAGTTCGAATTTTTCCACATCTTTTGAGGTATGAAGCTTTATTGTAACTTAAAATTTTGAGTTGTGGAATTAATAAAACTTTTAGCAGTTTTTCCACCTCGTATTTTGGTTCACAGTAAATCTCAAATATGTCCTCTGTACTATTTTACTAATCTAAAGTGTTGCATCCCATTTGAATCGTGATCTTCTACTGCACATTTGTACATGAAGGGACTAAAATCTGTTAGGAAATAATTCAAACTTCTTATTTAGTCAATGTTTACATTTCATTGCAATTTAACTTTACTGTTTAATCCTTCTTTTTACCTAAAAACTATTAGAAAATGTCTTTAATCATGTTTTACTGTTGGATTCTAATGAGCTTACAGCTCTTTAAACTAAGTTTGACCACATACTTACACTAGGCTACACTATAGCTGACAAGTCCCCCCCCCCCAATTTTTGGCAGTTTTCTTAATACTGCCTACATAAAAATTTGTTCGACTTTTACATAGCTAATTGTACATTCATCGTGAGGAGAATTTCTTTCCATTTAAAACTTTTTGGGGATATGCAAACAAATTAAAGGCCCATGGTGACAAATCTGGACTATAAGAAACATGATCCAATGGAGTTATTCTAATTTTGTTAGTGTAGCATTATCATGCAGAAGCATGGTGCCAAGCATCATAATCTTCCATTTTATTGGCTAGTAGGCTCTTTTAACATTTCCCAAAATTCACAACATTTCCCAAAATTCACAACATTTCCCAAAATTCATTATAGTGTGTATCATTGACAGTTTGTGCTCCAAGAAGAAAATTAATGTACACAGTATCTTAAACATCAAAAAGGAATATAATGAGAACCTTGTTTTTTTTTTTTTTGCCTTCAATGCTTCACCTTTTGCATGCCGTTTCGCAGTTGACTTCTTTTCGGGAGCATAGCAATATATAATTTCCAAAACTATGTGCACTGTCTACAGAAAATTTCTGCTAGTTTTACACCTTAGTTCACCAGAAATGTAAAATATATAATGTTGCACTGTTGATATAACAAACTAGTGTCCACTCATTGCTATAATAAGTAAACAAACAATTGCAGAAACAGGAAGTTAGCATTTAAAGTGGCAACACACTTTTACCAATTGCTTATTGGCGAGTGTTAGAAAATCCGATTCCCATTTGAAAAGTCTCGTTTATATTCGATCACTCCTTATGATAACTTAAGACTTTCATTTTATATAATACAATACATTCATTTTCCATGGATCCCAATGTAAAATAATAGCTCTGTAGAATGTGGAAAATTGTCAAATTACAGATTAACTACTGCAAAATAAAATATATAAATACACACTAAAAGATGTACAGTCACAACATAATACATACATTAATTATACCAACTAAATTTACAATACTACTGGCAATTATTTTGTAAAAACCTTAGAAACAAAATGATCAATGGAGAAGGAGGGGGTTTCAATTAAAATTCTTTCAATCTTAACCTGAATCGAATCTTATCACTTGACAGACGTTTACGACGTGTTGGGAGCCTACTGAATGTATGTATTGCTGAGTATCGAACAAATGACAATGACTTGTAATTCTTGTGAAGATCATTTTTATTTCTAGTGCCATAATTGTGTATTTTATTATTTGTTTCAAATAGAGTATAACTTGTGACTACAAACAACATCAATAAGTATATATATTTGGCCACCAATATTAAAATCCTTAACAACTCTCTGTATGAACTTCTACTGTTAACTCCAAACACAATTACAAACAAAAATTGTATGTAAATTAGTTTAAGTGAGAAGCTAATATTGCTTTTGGAATTCAGATGCAATAATAATGTATGTTGTTAAAATACTTAAAACTTCATAGAAATTATATATGCATAAACTTTGTCAGGTTCTAACTCTGTACAGTCTACAGGTATGGAAATAAATAAAACTCTCATTTTTGTTCTCTAAATACTTTGTCTCTATAAGCAAATTGGCCCAAAATATTATTGCATATGATGTTAAACAGTGAAAATAATCAAAATAAACTAGTTTCCTCATATGGAGGTTACCTATAGCGGAAATTGTACAAATTGCACAAATTGCAAATATGGCTGCACCCAATCATTTCAGTAAGTCAGACACATGGACACTTTCATTTAAATTATGATGAATATGCAAACCTAGAAATTTCACACTCTACCTCTTGAATGTACCAACTTACAAATTATATCGTAATCTATGCGATGTACTGAACTGCATATATTGAATTTATCAAAATTTAAGGACAAGCCATTTAGCTGCAAAATATTTATTAATCAAGTCAAACATATAATTTGAAATATGTTTGGCAGAAAATCTGGAGTATTTCTAATTCCTATGCTTGTGTTATCTGAAACTGGACAATGAAGATCATTTATCTGTATTAAAAACAGTAATGGCTCCAATACAGAACCCTTTAACCATTAAAAAGTTCCAGTGAGACTTTTTGTTTTCTATTCAAATGGTAAGAACTAAGCCATTTGTTAACAATGCCATAATACTTTAATTTTTGTATCAGAATTTCATGATCAACATAATTAAATGCCTTAGAAAAGTCACAGAAAATTCCAACAGGCTTTAATTTATCATTTATTCCTTGTAGAATATTGTCAATGAACACAATATGGTCCTTTTGAAAACCAAATTGTGATTTAGTTAGAATACTTTTATTTTTAAAGTGTTGGTAAACTCTGTTGTTGATTCCTTTCTCAAAAATTTTAGAGAAGGCTGATGGTAATGAAATAGAATGGTAATTTGATACAAGTGACTTATCCCCCTGGTTTAACAATAACAAACTTTCGCATTTCTGGATAATTTAGTATATTACTTAATTCGGTGGAGCACAATTTTTTTTTTTTTTTTTTTTTTCGGCGTGGAAAAACTTACAGACATAATGTCAAATTTCTCTTGGAAGACTGTATTGGCAAAATCCATGCTGCAAGTCACTTATCAGCAACAGACCAAAAAATGTTTGTTACATACATCAGCAATTGGAAAATTGGAGTATACTGTATTTTGTTTGATATAATTGTCTTTACTGACCGGATTATTCCACCATAATTCTTTTCCATCAAGGAGTATTTTCCCAAATAATGATTTCTTATCTGCTAAATCTGTAATGTACCGATCAATAACCAAAGTAAAAGGCACAAGATTTTTGCCCTATGGCTTCATGCCTCATTTGCATGGAGATCATTAATGGCAGGAAAGAACTGGAGGCAAGGAACAGGAAGAAATTCATTCACAGCTTTTCAAAGGAACTGTGCCAGCATTTGCTTGAAATGATTTGAAAAAAAAAAAAAAAAACATGGAAAACTGAAATCTAGATGGCCGGATGGAGATTCGAAACTGTGAGTTCCCAAATATAAATCCAGAGCTTTACTGCTTACCCTCAATACTTGACACAAGGCCAAATGAACTATGACAACAAGATACAATGGATGCAATACTAAGGAGGTTTTTCTTAATCAAATCAGAGAGCCAACATGTGGCATAACATGTACATGGAGAAATTATAAAAGAAATTAGTAGTCATGATAATGGCGGAAGTAACCAGAGAGAGCAAGCAAGAGTGAAAGTTAGTGTGCGTTTGACTTGATAATAGTTACGGAGAGCAAAGGACCTTGTATTCTTTGGATACCTATTAATGAAATGCAACTGGAATAAATGTCAATGAATCATATGAAAGTTTATTATTATATAAATAGAAAAGATTAAATGAATAAGGTTGAAGGTAAAAGTTTAAAATGAGTTAAAAACGGGACATGAATCCCTGGCAACTGTGATTATAATCTAAAAAGTAATACGAAGTCCGATAGTAACATAAAAATATGAGCACCAATATCGATAACACCGACAACAAGAAAGATTAAAAGTAATATAACAAACAGGACTTCAGGGAAGCCGTGTACAAACAATTGCAATGAAGGCAGTCATGCTTTGTTTTAGTTGCCTATAAAAGGCTTGCACACTAGAGTGCCAAAAGAAAATTACATGTATTTGCCAACAGTTCTCTCTCTCTTATATCAATGCAGGGAGAATAAATCTGAATGGTCAGAAACTCCATACTTCTTAAAATATATTTGATGCATTATACACAGTCAAAATTTCAAAAACTGTACCACATTTAGCAAAAGAAGGGAAGTGTAATTATCAGCATTATTTTTTGCATACATGTGTTGTTGAATGATTACAGCACAATGTACAATACAAATTAACTGCCAAAACAGGACTCTTGTCAGATGTTAGTTTTTAAGACAACAATTTGAAAGAACTAGAATATTGTGGATTTAATAGCAATGTTCAGAAAAAATAGTGCAGGAAAAAATGCCATAAGGAGATATTAGTATGGAAGTTAAATATAAATCAGATCCATCACTTGCCTAAATTGAAGGAATAAAAACAAAATATTTCATGCTTTCCCTTGATCATGAACTCTTTCACTCTGTTTTTAACCTTCTTATTACTTATCCTGTCCATGCTGGTGTTTCTCAGAATCTTCATTTCACTTACCAGTATCTTGCTATAACTTGTTTCTTCAATGACTAGACTTCAAAAGCATATTTGATAAAGGGTCATAATACACCCCAGAATTTATTCCCTGCTTCTCCATGGAACATCCTGTTTTCAGCTAAGGATTTTTTTTTTTCTGTTGTCAGTCTTTCGACTGGTTTGATGCAATCCTCCATCCCTTCCTATCCTGTGCTAACCTCTTCATTTCTACATACCCCTTACAACCCACATCCTCAATTATCTGCTTCATATATTCTAATATCTGTCTTCCTCTACTGTTCTTACCTTAGACTGTTCCCTCCACCAGCAAATTAACTAATCCAGCATGTCTCAAAATATGACCTACTAGCCTGTCTCTTCTTTCTGTAAGCTTCTTCCACAAACTTCTTTTTTCATCCATCATTTCCAAAACTCGTTCATTTCTTACTTTGTCTGTCCACTTAATTTTCAGCATTCTTCTGTAGCACCACATTTAAAATGCTTCAATTTTCTTTCTTTCCGGTATTCTTAAAGTCCATGTTTCGCTACCATAAAGTGCTGTGCTCCACACAAAGAGTTTTAAAAAGTTCTTTCTAATTCCTAGATAAATATTTAAAACTAGAAGGTTTCTCTTTTTCATGAAGGCTCTTTTTGCTAGTGCTATTCTGCTTTTAACATCACTCCTGCTTCGGCCATCAGTTGTAATTTTACTTCCCAAGTAACAGAATTCTAAGGATTTTAACATTTCTTAAAGATCTCTACACTTTCCATCCTCTTTCACTAATATCTCCATTCTCCTCAACAGTTCTCAGGAACTAAAAACTATATTAATATTCCCTGGCTGTTATCACAGCACCATATTTTCCCTGGTTTGTCTCTCCTTTTTCCTACTTGTATTGTATACTCACTTCTCTTTATATTAAATTTCAGACATTAGTTCCATTGCTGCGTATCTTGCACTTCCTCTTCCCTATTTTGTAAAATCATTAAATAAACCACAAAAGCCATCTACTTCATATTTTCTCCTCCAATTGTTCATTACACCTTCTCTATCACCTCATCCACATCAGTGAAGAGTAAACATAAAATGGCATTTCCTTGCTTTGACACATTTCTTTGCACTTGCCAATTTTGTCCTTCCTTCTATATTTTAACACAGTTTCAGAATGATCACAGATATTTTATTCAGAACTATTACTGAACATAAAGTTTGAGTATATACCACAAATGCCAGACCACTGTCACCTTGGCCTCCCTCATCCATTTCATCTGTAATATCGTGCATATATCCCAATAATTGAGATTTACATAAGTGTTCTTTCCCAAATGCATGTTGCTGTTTTTTAAACCAGTTCCTTTCCTTGCAGACATTCCTAATGTGGTTGTGTACCAATCTTTCTATCAACTTTCACTCCACTGATGTCAGACTAATTGGCTTGTAATATTTGAAAGCATGAGCTATAAAATAGTGGTATATAAGGTAAAAGCTATTATAGTAGATAGAAAAAAGATTTGGGTGGAAGAATTCTTAAAACAAAGAAAGCAAAGAGTTAGGGTGGGAAAATTAGTATCAAATGAAAATCGGAGTGCCATAGGGTAGTTTTTTGGGATCATTGCTGTTAATTGTTCTAATGAATGATTGTGTTGATGGATTGAAGTCAGATGAGAGATTTTTTGCAAATGACAATCTCTATATCTATCATATGAAACCTATGTATGTGTGATCTAGAATTACTACAAAAAAAATCCGGAATAGATTTCAAAGCAGGGTTCCACCATTTTAAAGCTTAGGATCATACTTATATTGTTTCGTGTATCATATTTCAATGTTACATGATGCCAAAGCAGTAAATGAAATTCTGAATGTTTTGCTAGAAACACCAAAGATGTAGTACCAACTAGACGTTGTGCATGTCATATTTTGTTAAAATGATATTGCAACTGCCAGTTCCTTCCTTAAATTACAGTAATTCATTCAATGTTTAACCCCGTAGGTAGCCGCATTTGAAGTGAATGGCACGTGAGGAAACTGTGTAAATTACCAGTAGTACAGTAAAAGTGCCAGAGAGCTTCCTTATTCACTATTCGTAACGAATAATGCATATCCGATTGGTTTTAACATGAACCATTTAAAGACTTAACTGTATGCATTAAAAATAGTTATATGAAAATAATTCTGTATGCTAGTTATTCAACTGAAACTCTTGTTGATAGTACTGCCGATCACAACATATTTTATATTACGGTATACGTGTCAGTTTCTCCTATAATATAGCTTTTATTTATTTCACAATTAATTATGTTATTCAGTTATCCATTTTGGATATTTTGTAATTTATTGTTGAATGATTTTGTCTTTTATACATTTCCTGAAAAAATAATTGTTCCTATTACTGCACGAATTGCTATAGTTACTTTGATGAAACTTGATACACATTTCTGATTGGGTGAGTAAAAACATTGTAGAAATAAATCAACACCAACCCATCTCTTTTGGGCTACACTGGGGTTAATAATTCAAACACATATAGCAATTTGAGCAACTGACATGAAATTTGATTCACAGCTGCAGAAAACTGAAATCTGTTATGATCTTCAACATTTTTTAACAAATAATCTGGCATAAGTTGCAACTGTTGAATCAATTTTGATGGTATTTTCACAGTAACAAACCTTATATTCTGACTTAGGAAATTTGAAAGCTTAGAATCTGACATAGAATCTCCTAACGCTATGTAACCTGCCTCTGGAGCAGGAAATGGAAATATGTATGTAATCTCAAATTTTTTAGCATCATGTTTCACTCTCTTTGAGATCACAATGACACATCTTCAATGTGGACATAGATATAGTATGTCACCTTACATTTATTGTCCTAATGGTTTTCATCACTGCAGAATTTTGTTCAGAAATAAACAAGAGTTAAGTATTTTAAAATCTCCTGTAACATTCAGAATAACACCTATTCTCTCTCCATTACCTCCCCCCACCCTTTTCCCTGGACATCTGGGATGTCTGTTGAATATTCTAAAAAGTTTCATTATTCTCCAGGAAGACGGGGGAGAATTTGATAGACGTTTCAAATTATGCAATTAAAATTACTGTATGGACAAATTAATGTCAATCATACTGTCCAATGCAAGGTACTCTGCTAGTGTTATATAACAGGATTAAAACTAAAGAGTACTGTGAAAAGCTACAGGAGGATTTGAACAGTATAACTAGCTGGGTAGTCTAACATGAAATGGAAACAAATGCCAAGAAGAGTCAGCTTACTAGACACATACAGATAAAAAAATTAATTGATTATAAGGTATGGATGGAATTGCTTGTTTTTGTCCTAATTGTTCCTATCTGTGTGTTCTTTCTTTTATTTTTTTTCTCATCTTTCCCAGCTTCCTTCCTTGCTGTTCTTTCCTATTTTTCTATCTCATTTATATGAAAAAGGGTTTTACCCAAAATATTGTATTTTCTTTGTTTGTGTGTTGTTTTGTGTTGCTGCTGCCCTCCTCCCTTCAACTTTGGTGAGTGTTGGGTGTATTTTATCTGTCCTTTCCATATAAATATTGGCTTTAAATTTGTTAGTAAACTCAATTAGGCAGAGCTAAATGGGAAGGATTAAGGAAGAGGTTTCAAAACCCTTCACTTATTGGAGGGGCTGATGGGGGTATGCACTAGTAAAGTGAAGGAAATGGGTTACAAAACCTTAGTCACACCACTGCTTGAATATTGTGGAGTAGTGTGCGACAAACATTTTGTGTCTCAAATTCAGAAGTTGTAGGGGAGTACAAAGTACAGCTGACAGATTTATTTGTGGGAATTAGTACAAAATACTATCAGTAACTGATATAATAAAAGACCTAGGTTGGAGGACAGAAGGTGAGACAAGGGATTTTTTCACCGTACAAGGTGTATAATTGCAATGACGCTTGGATGGATATTAGTAGGTGGATTAGGAGTAGTACATGGAAGGGGAGAGTGATCATGACCATAAGCTGTCCATCAATTTCAGGTGAAAAGGAGTGGGAAAATTTTCTTTTGTAGATAAAGGAGTCAGGGTCTAGAATAAATTGAGTAGGAAAATGGTTAACAATTTACCAAACTCACCGAAGAAGCTTAAAGCTGGAAGTTGTAAAGAGCAAGAATAGGTGAAAACTGATTCCATAGGAAGGTGGGATATAGTGACATGGCCATCAGAGCATGTGTACTCCATTGCAATTGAGATTAAATTAAATTAAGGATGTAGGGAAATGCAAAACAAAATAATGCCTCTTGTCAGTTGTAGCAAATTCTATGATGAATATTCTTGGATTAATTATTTAAGCTATACTTGCTAAAATAATGCGCAATACAGCTTTTTTTTTTTTTTCTACCTATATCTTTACGCCTCATTGACGTCAAGGTCATTAGAGGCATGATGGGACTGAAGACAAGGAACAGGAAGTAATTCAGCCATGGCCTTTTGAAAGAAGCATTCCGGCATTCACCTGTAGTGACCTGAGGAAACCACGGAAAACCCAAATCTGGATGCCCAGACGTGGAATCGAACTGGTGTCCTCCCGAATGCGAAGCCAGAGTGTTAATGTAGGTTATGATCCACTGCTCCCCCCCCCCCCTCACACCACCACAGAGACAAATACATTTTACATTCTAGACCACACCCAACTAATTAATGGATCCAATTTATACTTCCTCTGTCTTGTACTAAATGAAAATGAACTGTGATAGTACTATCTTTTTGTTACAGGCTTCGCACCTTCAGCTTTAATAAGTGATAAGTAGGGTTCAGGTCTTTATGACAAGTCATATTTTTTCCTGCCTTCTTTTTGAGCTGAATTAAACACTGAAATGATGAACTTCTCTATGAGGACTGGAGCACTGTTTATAAATTAAAAGGGGTAAACAATAAATTCAATTACTTTCACCAAAGGTTTTTAGAAATTTACAAAAGGTGTCTCCCTACAAAACTAGCTTCAATTGGTCAAAAACGAGTAAACAAAAATTGGTTTACAGTTGGTATTAAAACATCTTGCAGACATAAAAGGGAATTGTATGTAAAAGTTAGGAACACTGATAATATGCTTCTCAGACAACATTACAAAACTTACTGTAGAATTTTAACCAAAGTAATAAAAGAAGCTAAACGTTTGGCCATAAACGATGAGATTAGTAGTTCAGATAATAAGATAAAAAGTTTCTGGAACATTATTAAAAGAGAAACAACTGTATCATCCCTTGAACATAAACCTATGTCTATAAGCATTAATGATAAACTTGTAAATGACCCCTCTTATGTAGGAAGTGCTTTCAATAACTACTTCTTAACAGTTGCTGAAAAAATAAAAGGAAAATATAATGGGAATATGGATGCTATGGCAATACTTAAATCCTTGTCACCAAAAACAGCACCTATGTCTCTATTTCCCACCAGTCAAAATGAAATTGAAAAAATTATTAAATCCCTCAAAAATAAAAAGTCATTTGATTATGATGAGGTTTCAACCCATGTAGTAAAACAATGTAACACCAGCATTAGTAGAGTTATTAGTCATATTTGTAATAGTTCTTTTGAAGAAGGTATCTTTCCTGACTCACTCAAGAAGTCAATAATCAAACCGCTTTATAAAAAGGCTGATACCTCAAAATTTAAAATTACAGACCGATATCACTTCTACCAGCATTTTCAAAAATCTTTGAAAAAGCAATGTACAGAAGGGTGTATGCACATCTACAAATAATGACCTACTCAGTAAAGTATAGTTTGGTTTTAGACAAGGCGTTTCAACAGATTCAGCAATTTTTGCTTTTGTAAACAACATACTAGAATCAATGCATAAAAAATTAAATTCCTTAGGTATATTCTGTGATCTTGCTAAGGCTTTTGACTGTGTTGATCATGAGATTCTACTAGGTAAATTAGACCACTATGGAGTTAGTGGTAAGCCAGGACTTTGGTTTAAATCATACCTGGAAAATAGAAAGCAATGTGTATCACTGAAAGATGCTAATACAGGAGATGTTATAAACTCAGAATGGGGTATAGTTAAATGTGGTGTGCCTCAGGGTTCAATTCTTGGCCCTCTGCTGTTCTTAATCTATATAAATGATCTCCCACATATACTAGGTGATAATGAACACATGGTGCTCTTTGCAGATGATACTAGCATATCCTTGAAAGACCCATCAGCACAAAACCTTGAAAACACAGCAAATGATGTTATAAAGAAAATTAACAGGTGGTTTAATGCCAACAAACTAATACTTAATGTAGAAAAGACACAGCTACTTCAGTTTGTTACAAAAAAATAAAACAAAGGACAGCTATAATGTGATATCAAAAGGAAAAGCAATCAATGAAAGCAGTTTCACAAAATTCCTGGGTGTATATATAGATGACAAATTGAACTGGAAACAGCATATTCAACAACTTCTTAAAAAACTGAATTCTGCAACATTTTCACTGAGGGTAATATCTAGAATAGCTAATACAGAAACCAGAAAGTTAGTATATTTTGCATATTTTCATTCCCTGCTCACTTATGGCATCTCATTCTGGGGAAACTCGTCACAAGCACAGAGGGTATTTAAATTGCAAAAGCGTGCTATAAGAACTATTTGTGGAGCAAGCCCACAGACGTCGTGCAGAAATCTATTTAAAAACCTGGGTGTACTAACAATGCCAGCACAGTATGTATACTCGGTACTATCATTTGTAGTAGAAAATCCTGAAAACTTCAATCTTAATGCTGACATACATAGCCATAATACTAGGAATAAATATAATATTCACAAGGATTACAAATCACTGTCAATTGTACAGAAAGGGTTAACATTTACTGGAGCTTCCTTATTCAATGTATTACCAACAGAAATTAAATATTATCAACAAAAACCCAACTAATTTAAGTCCAAACTGAAAGAGTTTCTGCTTCAGAACCAATTTTACTCTGTGAAAGAATTTTCTTCTTGGAATTTGGTAACTAAGAATGACTGATAAAATAGTATATAGTATATAGTATGGAAGGGGAAGGTGACAAAATTATCCACAATTACTAAAATGATATATGGTTTTTCTTTCTGTTGAAACTTTTGACAAATGAACTAATTACACTGTTTACAAAATTTCACTCATATATAGTAACTAACATGGGATAGCATGCACTCAAAAACTGCTGTGAAAAATTATCATACTAACAGGTTTTTAAGTAACTGACTGCTTATGAGTTGTTGGTGATATAATTGATATTGCTAATAGGTGTGTGTACTGTTCCACATAAATAGCAACTAACATAATATAATATGTAGTCACAAATTACAGTGAAACTTATCATGGTAACTGGTTGGTAAGAAAATAACTGGTTATTTGATGCTGGTAACAAGTATATACACTGTTCCACATAATAAGTATTAATTAACTCGGGATTGTATTTGTAGATTACAGGAGATATTGGTTATACTAATGGGTTATTGCTACCTTGTTGTCAATAATATTATCAATTATATAGTAATATTGACATTACTAATAAGTGTATGTACTGTTCCACATCCCCGAGATTATTCTCACATGGGATCAAAGTGAACATATCTATCTATCTATCTATTGAATGTTTGTGGTTGTATTTATGTATTTTATGTAGCATAAAAATGTACATTCCAGCCATTTTAACAGTTTTTGTCATATTCAGTAAAAATCTGGCAATTTTTTTAACAGCACTGTGAATTCAGTAGAAGTTCTAGATGAAAAGAAATTAAGATAATTGTTCACACAAGTTTACTCATATTATGCATTGGAGTAAGAAAACAAAACCAATTGTCACTGAACTGGTCAGAATTCACCAGTCAAGAATTAAAGTTTAATGCTATCATGATCTTCTAACCAATGTTCTGACCACCTTTTAATCCCAACAACAAAGCAGCAGCATGCCGGAGTCAATTTGTATCCATCAATGTCTCATTGTCACCAATACTTTTGAAAATAATCCTGCCAGTGTTAAATGTGTTGTGGATCAATGAGTACCATCATACCAGAAACAAAATTTTTTGAATGAGTGAAGTTACGGAGTTACGTAAAGGAATTTTGAGAAGAGTATTTTAGTATGAACAAAAGAGTTCTTTTCTGTAAATTATATAAAATTAAAGTGACTTCAACAAAGTGATTAGAACTGAGTGCACAGAAGCAAATTATGCTGTCTACATGAAAGTGACACTACTAGATAAAATAAATTATGTATAAGTGAACATGTTTTAATGTACAGTAAATTTAAATGTTTGTTGTTATTTTGTTATTTTTAAGTGATATTTACCCATTTTTAAGGTCATATTTGCATGCATATTTCTCCATTTTTTTGTCATAAAAATTCAAACCCTAGTGGAAAGATTAAATTTTCTATTGTTGTATGAATTTATAGCAGTTTATTATGACGTACTTATTTTTTTAACAGTGTCGTACACCATGCTCGAATTCTAGAAGCACCAGGCAGAGTATGAAGCAACACTGAGGCAACTGTAGCATTAGTAGTTCAGTCAGCGTAAATTGTGTATACAAAGGAGGCCACCAGGTCAACTCATCAGTCGTCATTCGAGGTCTTGTCTTGTCGTCAGTCAGTCATGTCGTATATTCGGACAAGAATCGCGTAGTAAGGCTGGACACCATGTCTGAGCCCCGCACACACAACTCCAAGCATCACCATTGCTGCATCCTCTGCTTCACCTGCAAGCATTACCATCTCTAGTTAATGTGTCACAGCTGTTATACCGCAAATATCTATGAATCCATTTATTTTCTGTATAAATCCATTCTTTGCCTATAGATACATTTCCTGAATCCTTTGAGAACAGGAACAAGACATAAGTTTAGGAAGGCTCCGACAAGCCTCACCAAAAGATCTGACCCTCTCTTTGCATGTGTTTTTTTCAAAGGGCTTCATGCCTCATTGACATCATGGTTATTAGAGGTGATCATGGACTGGGAACAAGGAAAGGGAAGGAATTCAGAAATTGACTTTGCAACAATGATGACATTTCACTGGAATGATTTCAAAAAAATTTAACATTAATGTCAAATTTTCTTTATATTTTCAGACCACCAGACCGATGGGTCGAGGACATATGCAGGTTTGTTTGAGTTAACTGGTAGAGGATTGCCCGAGACTGTTCAACCTGGAGAAGACTGCTCAGGTTCTACCTGAACTCATTACTCTAAGAAGTCACATCATTTGATGATTGAAATGGCTGGGAATGATTTTAGGAAACCAACAAAAACCAAAATCTGGACAGCAAGATGGGGATTCAAAACCGTGTTGTCATATAGTCAGAATACCTTCAATAATATCTCAAATAGTGTTTAGAAAGAGGCTTATAACGTGCTAGTCATATAGAAAAGCACTTCCATAATGAGTTTCTTGACTTTGCAGCACTTTTGAGAAGTAAAATTAGTAAACATGGTAAGAAAGTAAAGTTTCAAAAAGGCTGATTCATTAATTTGAATCCCCAGTTCTGCATTCATTTCCACAGATAGAACAGAAAATTAGAAACAATTTAAGGTATAACATGCATAGTCAGAAAATTTTATTTACATAGTAATAGTAAAATTCTTGGTAATTGTGTCACGTGTAGTGAATGGAATAAAAATCTTTCTCATAAAGAAAGGTCATTAAGTTTTTAACATATCATAAAGTTTGATACTTCAAAAGATTCAAAATGAGAAGATGCAGCTTATATGTAAAAATAGGCTTCGGAGGTAAAATAGAAATAGGGTTCTTTGGTGAAAATAGATACCAGATTTTGGATAAAAGTTAAGATACAGGATTAAAAATATATTCAGATAGAAGGGAAAAATTCGCCGATTATGAAGATGATTTTTGTTTTTCAATTAAAGAAAAATTTAAGAGATGAAAGTAAGTTTATAGGTTTCAATGTGATGGCTATCTTGTCAGAATTTACAGGTTGAGAAACTATGGATCGGATGATGCACTAAACACACATAAGAATAGAAAATGGCAAAAAAATCACTTTAGAGATCAGAAAAAATGCTAGGATATGGGGGAATTTTTCCAAAAGAAAGTAGTATTCATCCTATTTCAAACAGAGCAGTAGTTTGGGAAAGATAAAATTCTAAGCGATTCTGGCAATTTACTAAGTTACTGCATAGTTTCAGTTTTACATGAATTTCTCCCAAAGTGCAAAGTTTTCAGTAGAGTGAAATATTACAAAGAAAAATTTTAAGAAGTAATCTGCTACTAGATCCACCATAAGAGATTAAAAACTTTTAGAGTCATTCAAGGTTTTGCGATTTGAAACTTTAAAATTTTATAACCTTTAAACAAAGCAATTTTGCACATTAGTCATAATCAGAAAAATAGGGGCTACAAGATGTAACAGTTTCAGGGAAATTGGAGCAAGTTGACAGACAAAGAAGGAAAGTCCAAAGGTCAGTTGGCCTTACACTACAAAAAGGTGACATTTGCCTTTGTAAGCAAGCGGTATAAGCAGGAAGCCAAGGTGAGAAGACACGCATGTTAGGAGCTCCGCGATGGGCAGTGAAACATGTAGGGTGCACACTCTGAAAATTTTTAAGTAGAGGTGGAACGAGGAGCTTTGAATTTTCTAACTCCTTCAAAATTATTCCAACTTATTACAAGCTTTCTATTAATAGTCAGAATAGTGGACTTTGTTCCTGTTTAGTGATGCCATAGAACTTCTTTCATATACAGGAGATATTTTCTGAATACTATCAATGAGTGATAGTGTGAACAACATCAAACTGCAATCTAAATTCACAGCTCCGATAACTTAGGTGCCTTATCATATTCGTACCAAATTTTGTACAGATCTTATTTCAAGAATTTAAACTTTATGCTGAGTGAACTTTTTATCTTTCAACAACCCTTTAATTATTGAGGGGTAATCTCAATACTTTGGCGGCTGTCTAATTGAACTTTTATGGTACCATACACAATCAAGTTTAGTTTATGAATCTTGTAGTAAATCACTACCCTCAGGATCTCATAACAGAGACCATGCTCAACCACCAGACCTAGTCACATTCGTCTCACAACCTTCCTTGAAAAATATTTATAGAGATCAAGGAGATAAAAAATAAGGTGAAAAATATTTATTCCCAAACAGAAATTAAAGAGAAGTACAGAACCCACATACTGCAATAGGGAACAGAGGAGGTTAAAGAGGTTAGTGAGAATAGAACACCACAGAGTTAAAGAGATAGCAAGGCAGGAGGGAATAAATGAAACTGGTTCATAAAGGAGGGGCAACAAACAGGCCATTAGTTAGACATTAATGGTAGGCAAAATTATAGAGAGAATATTATGCAACTACATCAGAAATAACTGTGAGGAAAGAAACTGGTTTGCAAATTGACAACTTGATTCTAGGCAGGTATATTCATGTGAATCTCAGATGGTGGGCCATATGTAAGATGTTCCGGATGAATTGGACAAGGGAGGTCAAGTTTAATTTAATTGCAATGGAGCACATGCTCCGGTGGCAATTTCCTACACACCCAACTTCCCCCTATCCTGCAACCACCTACATTTGCCCTCTACAAATTTTAACTTTAAATTCTTTTAACGTTTTCAGTAAGTTATTCATCATTTCCCTTGGTAACTCATTTCAATCCCTGACACCCTTACCTAAAAAAGAAAATCTTCCCACACCCTTGTGCCTGAAATCGAGTGCCAGCTTGTGGTCATGGTCATCTTTTCCCTTCCATGAACTACTTTTCATACCTACTGCAATATCTTTCCATGCCTCATCGCCAGTATATGCCCTGTACACTCCCATGACCCTCCTCATCCTCCTCCTGTCTTGCAATGAATCTAGTGTAGCACTATATCTTTCCAAGGTATTTGACAGAATGGGGCATAAAATGGTTTTAAATAAGTTGAAAACTATTCTAGTGGATGAAAAAGAGACTTTCTTTAGAGTAGTAAATACAGTATAAATTTTGATCATTGCTATTCATCATTCTAATTAGTGATTGTGTTGATGGTTTAAAGTCAGATTTTAGGTTATTTGCATATGACATAATCAGGGGCGGATCCAGGATTTTGGTTCGGGGGAGCAAGGTCTCCAAAATTACAATGTCAGACACTTTTAGGGGTTGGGAGGGGCTTGAGCCCCCTAGCCCCCATGGATATAATGCTATAATAGGATCAAAACAAGAGAATACTGAACAGCTGCAGGGTGACCTGGGTAGAATATCTTACTGAGAAGTCATCATGAAATGAGATAGATGCCAGGAAGAGGAAGCAGGAAAACCTAAAGCTTGTTTATGATTATATGGTAGGAGCAGAATTACTTGTTTAAGGCTTGTAGTCTTGAACATCTTGGCATAACATTTGATAATAAACTCAGCTGATCCAGTACACATTGAGTAGGTTGTTACTAAAAATATGAGGCATGTTTTTTAAGTAAGTACCGTTTTGAAATTAAAAAAAGATGTGCAAATATATCTCAATAATTTTATTTTTACATGAAAGACTGTACCTTACTCTACTTTTCTACATAATTCCCTTCAATATTGAGGCACTTGTCATAACGTAGTACCAGTTTTTGAAAACCCTCCTCATGGAAGTCTGCCGCCTGACTTGTTAACCACTGCATCACAACTGTTTTGACTTCGTTATCAGTCTTCAAGACGCTGACCGTCCAGGTGTTTCTTCAAGTGCAGGAACAGATGGTAGTCACTGGGCGCCAGATCAGGGCTGTACCGAGGATGATCTAGAGTTTCCCATCATAAAGATGTGATGAGATCTTTGGTCTGGTAGCCACACGTGGACGGGCATTGTCATGCAGCAAAACGATGCCCTTTGCTCAACTTGCCACATCTTTTGTTCTGGACTGAACAGCGCAGATTGTTCAATGTCTCACAATAAACCGCTGCATTGATTGTCTCATTACGAGGCAGAAATTCCACAAGCAATACTCCTTTTCTGTCCCAAAAAAATGTGCACATGATTTTCCGGGCAGAAATTCGTTTGCTTGGACTTCACTTTTTGGGTGAATCTGAATGCTGCCATTCCATGGACTGTTGCTTTGATTCAGGTGTGACGTAGGCCACCCATGTCTCATCGCCCATAACAAATTGGCTTAAGAAATCATCACCATCATTGTGGTACAGCTCAAGGAAAGTCAATGCACTGCCTAAAAGTTTGGTTTTGTGCACATCCGTTAACATTTTCGGTACCAAACTTGAGCACAATTTTTGGTAATTCAAGTGCTCGGTCACAATGCAATACAAAACACTATGAGAAACATTAGGAAAGTCATCACACAAGGAGGAAATCGTAAAGCGTCTGTTTTCTCTCACCTTATTGTCCACTTTCTGCACCAAACTTTCATTAACGACTGAAGGACGCCCACTCCGTTGTTCATCATGCACATTTGTGCGGCCATCTTTAAATGCTGTCACCCACTTTCTCACCATTCCATCACTCTTAATGTTTTGTCCGTAAACTGCACAGATCTCACGATGAATATCGATCGGTTTTAGGCCTTTAGCACAAAGAAATCTTATAACAGCCTTTACTTCACAGTCGGTGGGACTCACGATTATCGGAGGCATCTTAAACACTCAGTGAACAATGTAAACAAGGAAGAATTAGACTGTAATGGCATCAGTGCGTAGGCAAGAGATGCAAGTACCCATTGCGCATGCTCGGAACACCAACCGTAGCGCTGCAGCCACGGTGTGACAAAACGGTACTTACTTAAAATATACGCCTAGTACTTCACTTATCTACAGAGAGTGATGAGAGGATTTACCATAGAAGTGGCGGAATTGGGTAAATGCTTTGGTCAGCCCATTGCTTGAATATGGTGGTGTAGTATGGGACCCACATTTCGGGTATCAAACACAGGAGTTAAAGGGGGTACTAAGGAGGGAAGCAAGATTTGTTTCTGTAAATTACTGCAAGAACAGATTCAGTAACTGACATGATGCAGGAACTGGGTTGGGTTTCATTGGAAGACAGTAGGAAGGACGAAGGAGAAGTGAGTGCTGGGAGTGGACAAGGAATATTTTGCAAGCTTGGATTGATATTGGTATAATACGTAGCACATGGAAGGAAAAAAACTATGACAGGCTGGCATTCAATTTTAGACATACAGGAATAGTTAATTTTCTTTGGTACATATTAATTAAGGGACCTGACAACCAATTTACTAAAAGCACTGAGAGAATGCAATAGAAAGTGGGTGAGGAAATTGCACTCAAAGAATATAAGATAAAGAACAAGAAACAGGAAATTAGGATTTTGTTAAATTGCCACTGGGACTCATGCTCCATTGCAAATAAATTACATATTAATATTTGTGTCATATCTTATGCCATTCCAGCAAAGTCAGTTATAACATATAAACACATATTTTAAAATAGTGAATCAAGATACAGCACACAATAGTACTTGTACGTAACATTGTGCATTTACTGACAAACATTTCAAGCTATGTGGAGCAAACTGTTAATGTGCCAAATTACAGAAAAAACAAAAACACAAAACTACTGAAATTGAAAACTCAGACTCTCCAAAACTTGAACAGTCATTTATAAAAGCAATGGTGATAGTCATAATATGTTGCACAGCAGTATTTTTTTTTTTTTTTTAGAAAATATATTAATCTAACCCTTATAAAAGTGTTATGGAATGGTAGAAGAAGATAAAAGTAAACAAACAATGTAAACAGTTAAAGAAGAAAAAATGCAAATTCATTATATTTGTTCCAGTTGAATACATAAAAATTCAGGTGCATGGAACAATTCAGACTACATTTAAACAAATTTTTATCATTTTTTCTATATTAAAGATTGTTACATTTCATTTCAGCCTCCAGTACCTACTCAAGAATCAAAACCATTCTTCAATAGGGTGTTAACATTTCCCTAATACAACTGAAGGTGTCTGAATGATTCCCACTATAAGGAATCACCCACTGCTTGTCAATAGTCTGCTGAAAAGAGGGTGGAAGAGAGCAGAACAGTCCTGGGCACCCTCTTGCCCTTGGAGTTTGGAACTGCAAATCAGAAATGATAAACAAAAATCCATTGCATTAAAGATGCAGAGGCTATTTTAAAGTAAAGTGATGCACTTAGATTACATATTGAATGATAGCTTCTTTGTGGGGTAAAATGGTCCACCAGTCAGAGTTCTGACTGAAGACTGCTCAGGGAGGCATCATCTGTAATTGATAGAAACATTATGAGGTGAAGCATGAAGTGTTGGAAGTTTCAGATCAGATCGATTAGAGACCTTAAAACATAAGATGGAACAACTTAAGTTAGATGGTATAGGGATAAGTGAAACTACGTGGAAGGGAGCACAAGATTTCTGGTTTGGAGAATATAGTCTAATTAGCAATGAAGCAATCAGTGGTATAACATCTATGGGATTTACAATGAATGAAACAGAAGGGAAAGAGTGAGCTGATATCAACAGTGTACTGACAGAATTATTCTGATAATTCTGTACCAACCACATTTGTATGAGTGTAAATGTTAAAGAGGAAGGTGACAAAATGCAGCAAATGTATGTTGAAATTGAAAAAATAGTTCAATAAATCTAACAACCAAGAGCAATTGCAATGGGGAAAAGTGATTATTTTAAACATCAGTGTAAGGGTGGGAAAAACAGGTTTTTGAGTTTTGAGAAAAATATAACCTAATCATAGCAAACATGGTATTTAATAATTATGCAAGAATGAGATATGCCTCAAAACACCAAAGGCATATCTCAGCTAGATTTTATCGGGGCTAAATAAGGATTCAGAAATCATTTACTAAATGATAGAGAATACTCAGGAGCTAATATAGACTTCTGATAGTTGAAATAGAAGAAAAGCAACATAAGCAAACTGAAAGAATCTCACATGAAGGGTAAATCTGTTAAGTGGGTCTACAAAGTATCTAGTAAAGAAATTCAATTGAGTAAGATGGAATGCACTGAAGAGTGGGATAATTGAAGCTGTTAAAGAAACAAAAGGAATCAGGAAAGAAACTGGAAGAAAACCTTGGGTCACAGAAGACCTTCTGGAGTTGATGAATAAGAGAAGGTACTGAAAAAAATCAAGATGAGGCCAGTAGACAACAAATCATTTTAAATTGTTACCTCTAGTTACATGAATTGGACAAAACAATATGAACAGCTGATATTTACATACTATTGATTTATTAATATGGTGTTGGGCCACCTTTTGCTTGTAGAACACCTGCAATTCTTCGCAGAATAAATTTGTAGAGTGTCTGAATAGTTTCAAACGGAATGTTGTCCCATTCTTGTACCAAAACATTCGCCAATTGCTTCAATGATGTTGGAGGTGAAAATCTGCTCCTTATTCTCTGCTCCAAAACTCCCCACTACTGTTCAATTATGTTGAGGTCTGGCAATTGTGCTGGCCAGGGAAGATGTTTGATGATGTTCTGATGCCCCTCAAATCAAGACGGAACCTTTTTGGCTTTGTGTATGGGCACAGTATCATCTTGGAAGATGGCAGTGTCATAGTAGTCATAATAATAGTAAGAACGTCATCACTGAGGATGTCGAGATATTCATTCGCAGTCATCAGGCCACTAATGTGAATGAGAAGGCCAGCTGAATACCACGATATACCTGCCCAAATCATGATGGAAGCTTGACTGCAGGACGCAGGCAGTCAGGATCGTAGGCTTCTTTTGGTGTTCTCTATACATAAAACCGGCCATCAGTAGGAAACAATGTGAATAATGATTCATTGGACCTTACAACATTCTTCCAAGTGTCCAGTTTTTATGATCGTGGCACCACTTGTTTCGCAGCTTAGCGTTGGTAGCCATTATAAGGGGTTTTGCAACTGTAGCCCTTCCATAAATGTTAGCTTTGTGGAGCTCCCGCCATAGTGTTTTTGTCGAAACAGTATTACTCAGGTGTGTGTTGAATTCTGCTGTCACTTTTGCTGCGGTAGTTTTGTGTTGTCTGGCCACAATCCTTTTTAATGTTCGTCGGTGTTTGTCAGTTAACTTCGGTTTTCGTCGACTATTCCTCTTCCCCGACAATGTTTTACCATGTTTTGTGTATGCTGTCATTACTGTGGATACTGACGCCGGTGAGACGTTAAACAGTTCAGTTGTTTTTGTCACAGACACTCCCGCTAACCGAACTCCAACAATTTGCCCTCTTTCGAAGTCTGAGAAATCATGCATTTCAACAATCGCTTGTTAAAACCATCACAGAGCAAAACGTATAATACACCGACACATAAACTACAAGACCTGCCACATCAACAATGCCGTACATGTGCATCGTAGTATTCACACGGAAGTAGTGGTGCCAATATGCAACAACCTGTACTCTATCGCATGGTGTTCATATTATTTTGTCCAACCTCTGTATTTAGCTCAATCAGTCATACTAAAAACTGTGTCATTAACTGCATAACCACAGCTAAATCGTGTTACCCTATATGTATGATTTGGCACTTTTTATTGTTTAGCTCCACCTGGCAGCTTTTCCAACAGGCTCTTATTTTCACAACACTGGCAGTCACAACAAAGTGCAGTCACCATGATAAATAATAGCATCATCAGCAAATAATTTCATTTTCCCTCCGTTACTTCACACAAATCATTGATATATATGAGAAACAACAGGCACCCTATCCTATTCCGTTGGAGAATCCCGGATCTCACTTGAATCAATGATTAAAGTTTACCATCAACACATTGTTTTCTACCCTTCAGGAAGTGGGAAAACCAGCTGCATATTTGTCTAGATAGGCTATAGCTATAAAGTTTTGTAAGTAATATAATATGAGGCACAGTGTCAAAAGCTTTTCTAATATCTAATAAAATTAAGTCAACATGAGATCACTCATCTGCCCTATGGCAGAAGCTATGAATTAAAAGTCAGCATTGGCCTTATATGAAACCATGCTGATTTGAGTTTAAATAGGTCCCCTTCATACAAGAAATGCACGACACTGAATAAATGAAATGTTCTAAAATTCTGCAAAATCGGTAAGATCAACCTATAATTTTGAGGATCATTAACTTTCCCATTCTTAAACACTGGACTTATTATGGCTGTCTTCCACTCAGCTGGTATATTTCCTCAACCCAAGGAGGCAGTATATAATTTAATCAAATATGGCACAATTTCCTTTGGGTACCAAGAGTAGAATCCAGTATGAATAAAGCCTTGTCCAGAAGCCTTATCTCTTTTTACTTACAGTTTGGTTATCCCCTTAACATGAAGAATGAGCTCTTTCATAATTCTGTCAGTGCAAGTGATAAATATCAGGATCTCCTCTACGTTTTCTATCTTGAGAGCCGTGTAAAAAATTTTATTCAAAATTTCTGCTTTCCATATACAAGTTTAGAATAACTCCCAATTTTCATTAATCTGTGATGGCATAACCTCATAATAGCCTCTTATTACTTCAATACATAACCAGTAATTCCATATTAAGAGAAATTCCATGTTAAGAATTCTTTAAAAGCTACACCCTTATGCACTTCTTCCCACAACTGCATTAATTTAACATGGTTAATCCTTTGATTTCTTTACCATTGCATGTAAATGCAAATGTTCTACTTCCCAGTTGTGACCATGGTAAGTTATTACTAGCATTAATAAACTTCTTAGAACAAATTTATTTATACTCGTCCATATTATTGTTTTCGAACTATACCAAAATTTCTCAGTATTTATATCCAACATGTAGGTTTCAAAATTTTCCACCAAATGATGTACCTTACATTTTTTTGTTTGCCTCATTGAAGCAATATATGAGTTTTTCTCTATCCTATTTCAGCATTACACCAGATTTCAAACTTACCACAACTGTCTTGTGATCACTTATACCATCATCATTATCGTTGGGGACCATCTCCAGTTTCCCGGGTGTGGTTTACGAGCCTTGGTTGTTATAGATGATCATCTTCCACTGTCTTCTATCCAGAAATGTTTCTCTGTCCATGATATATTCCCAGTTCCAGCATCTTCTCTCTATGTCCTCCTTCAGTTGGTCTGTCCATCTTCTTCTTGGTCTTCCCACTGGTCTTTTGCCCACTATCCTTTTTTCCCAATAAGGTTTTGGTAGTCTTGTACTAGTCATTCTCTTGACATGCCAAACCACTTAAGTCTTGATGACCTAAGTCTCTCTTTCATGGATTCCCTGAGCTCTAGGTTTGATCTAATCTCTTCATTCTTTATGTGGTCAAGTATAGTTTTCTGGAGGGCAGTTCTAAGAAACTTCATTTCACAGGCTTGGATCTTGCTAAGGTCCTTTGATGTTAGTGTGCATGTTTCCAAAGCATATGTGAGGATAGGAATAAGATATGATTTGTACAAGACAATTTTTGTTCTTCTGGAAACCTTCATGTCCCATAGTAACAGAATAGAAAACAAAAAGTATTGCTTTCAGAATTAAAATGAGCCTCGGACTTATACTGTATTCTATACAAACTGAATCAACAATCAAAGAATGGAGGCTTTCACAGTGCATCAATTGTATAAAATATTATTGGGCCTCCCAGCGGGAAAGCATATTAGTTTGAAGAGACATTTTGAAGCCAGTCTTTAGCTTCATATTCCAGCAAAGTGTCAACAATATCCAGGTTCCTTATAAGAAAAAGATCCAAAATGGACATCTTTGTCACTAAGCATTGGGAAAGAGAGTCATGGGAGTGTACAAGACATATATAGGTGATAAGGCATGAAAAGTTATTGGTGGCAGGATTAAGAGAGGTGCATGGAAGGGAAAATATGACCATAACCACAAGCTGGCTTGATTTTAGTCATAAGAGTGTGGGAAAATTTTCTTTTGTAGGTAGGGGAGTCAGTGATGGGAATAATTTACTAAGAGAAATGATGAATAATTTAATGAAAACACTGGAAGACTTTATAGTTGTAATTAGTAGAGCACAAAAGTATGCAGGATAAGCAAAGGGGAAAATGGGTGTGTAGGGAAACTGCCATTAGAGTGGAGCACTCCACTGCAATTAAATTAAATCTCTCAAGTTTTTATGTATATGTGCTTGTATATTTTAGTTATTGTAGTTTTGCAGTCATGATTGTAGATGCTGTTATCCTTCTCTAGCTTTATATTTTATTGAAAATACGGAAGGATAGCGAAAATAAACCATTGCTTACCATACATGAAGTCACCCATGTTTGTCCTGGCCCTCCTGCCTTCATCTATGGTAAGTGATGGGTTATTTTCCCTATCTTACCTTTTTTCCCCTTGCCCAATGGTAGTTTCATTGTTACTATCATCCTTGTGTTACACTGGTACATTGTTAATCAAATAGCTCTTTTAATTCTGTGACAGAGATGGCAACCCTAATACCAGAGAACTGTAGTGTGACATACTGGATATAGTCCAGGACCGCCGAATGGTTCTCCTTATGATGTCTGCAGGAGGTGTGTAGCCACGGGGGTCTCTCCGCCTGCTGGGCCGCCTCACATATTCGTTCATCCATTCACCAGTCGCCGCTTGGATCTCCCTACAAAAGTACGACATGCCATCATAACCTATCATTACTTCATCCTTTAATTATTTTTACACAATCAAAAGAGAAATGTAAAATAGAGTATGAGAGGAAAAAAAAGAAAACAGCAAGGAACAAATACAAAGTTAAAAAATACAAATATACAATCAAAATCTATTCTAATATGTTTATATCCAATTCATTCATTCAATCTGACACAAACAGATATACTTTCAGAAAGTCATCTCCGCTGCCCGACTAGAAATGTGGCTAATCGGTATGAATCAGTTAATCATTAATACGTCTAATGAATTTATTTTTGGTGGAATATGCTGTAATTTTCAATGTTATTTTAATCTGGATATTAAACAACTGTGAATAATAAATCCTAAAATAAATCAAGTACTAACACAGTACTTTTGTTGTTGTTGTCATCCTTTGCTTATGGTTTTATGTCTTGTCGATGTCGAGGTCAAAGGAGAGGGGAAGGACTAGGTGCAATGAATGGGAAGGAATTTGGGCATGGCCTTTTGAAGGAATCATACCAGCATTCACCTGAGTGATTGCAGGAAACAACGGAAAACCAAAATCTGGATGGCTGACGGGATTTGAACCCCTGTTCTCCTGAATGCAAGACCAGAGCATCACAGGTTCACCCACCATGCTCAGTCTAACTAGCTGTATAACAAGCTGCTTAACTTTCTATGCAATTTTTTTTAATGCACACAGTGTATTTTAGAAGTTGTGACTCAGTTCTTCCACTAAAGGAAATGATTAGATTCTTATCATCTTCTTCTTTACACTGTTAAAACAGCAATAACCAATCCAGCACTTCTTGCCTTTCCCCAAGTTACAAATTCATATCACAAAGAAATCATCACAGGTGCCATTTTATTTCAACAGGAGTAACTATTAATTACTGTTTAACACTCTAGATATTTTTCTGTATTTAGTCATCATAACAAATGTTATAGATGTGGGGCCTATTTAAACTAACTCAGTAAACAACAGAAAAGTTGCCAGGTAGAAATATTATATTAATGGAGGAGAAATGTATCACCACATTTCCAACTTACAATGCTGGTTCCATTCAATATTGTGAAACAGCGACTTTATTCTTGCATTTTGTGGTAGGAGTTTGATTTTCAAGCAACAGTATTAGTAGAAGTTATGGCTATATTTCCCAAAGGCTAGCCTCTCCTCTGTTTGGTGGGAGACAGGCATCATTGTGAAATAGGGGATAGCTGGTAGGGTGAAGTACAACTGGAAACAATGGCTAGCTGGAGAAGCTATGACAGGGCCAACGAACCAATAGTGCTTTCAGTCAGGAAACAAGCGTTGGAAAAAGGACTAGATTAATGGATAACTGACCTGGCAAGAGAAAAAGACTAGAAGGTTTGCAGATTTGGACCTTAAACATCAGGATCTTAACAGTAAAAGTGATCAAAATCACAAACCTAACAGAAAGAAGGAAACTGTACATCTTGGGATAGCAGAGACAAGATCGAGAGGAGAAACCACGAAGGAGTTGATCAAGGACTTTAAATTGTACTTGATAATAAATAAGGGTGGAGTAAGAAATGAGGTGATTTGTGATAAGGGTAAAGGAAGATTAGGTGGTAAAAGGAACTAAAGATACGATCAAGTAAGAAGTAAGATCATAGAGATAATCCAAGTAAATGTGCCACAAGCAGAATGTATGCAGAAGGAGGGGGGAAAAAAGGAAATTGAGGGGTGTGTGCAGAATCAGGAGTTAGCAAAGGGCAAATTGAGAAAGTTAAGAAGAGAGATGTGACAGTTGCATTAAACTAGGTTTAGAAAGTACATGGCTCAGATCAGACAATAGGCTAGCAACGGCAAGTGCTCTCTCCTAGCTTTAATTCATTGTCGTTATGGATGAAATAATAAAGACAGTTGCCAGGAAGATCAAGGGAGAAAATGAAAGCCATGGTGTATGCAGATGATGTGATGGTTAGTGCAGAGGTGCAAGAACTGGATGTATGATTAAAAGTAGTCATTCTCTCCCAAAGAAAAAGGGTGAAGTAGTATTTATAATGATAAAGCAGGATAGGGCTCATTGTGATATCATTTGTGAAGGTGAGAAACTGAAGGTTGAAGAAGATTTCAAGTATCTGGAAAGTGTAAAAGAAGATAAGAGGGGTAACAGAAAGGAAATAAATTAAAGATGCAGAAGAGCCCAAGTATTCTCTAGGAACATCAGAGGCCTAGCTTAGAACAAGCATGTGCTACAGAAGGGCAAAAGGATTATTTACATGACTTAATATGAGCCAATACCAAAATATGGTTTGGAAGCAAGGGCGATGGTTAGGAAGGTGGTGGTTAATGAGAAACCTGTATAGGATAGATTCGAAAAATGACAACTGCAGTGAATTGGACACATGAATGATGAAAGTCAAAGAGAATGTACAATTTGAAAACAGGAAAGGAAGAAGACTATATGAAGGCCATGAGATGGACGGATTGGAGAAGTGGATAAGAGTATGCAACACACAGGGGCAAACAGGAATGTAGTAAAAAAGAAGGAGCTGTGATGATCTGTGTTCCAGGCAGAACAGCCACAGGTTGAATAGTAAACAATGATGAGGCTGCAAACTGGGATAGACTGACAAGGAGCTGGATTATTAGACACAAAACACACCTGAAAAAGATGTGTATAATGTGTAAATTTGCAGTGAGGCCTTGATGAATGTAGACTGAAGTAATACATGGATTAGATCAGATCAGACATGTTCACTTTGATCCCATGATGAACTGTACACATAATTCATAATAAATTATGGCTTCGTTCCTAAGCATATCAGGATTATAATAAATTCCAATGTTAATTATTCATACATATCATCCATGTTAAATACCATATTTTCAAAGACTCTTGACACACTCGTATATGATTTTTTAATTAACCATTCTGAACATTAGAGATTGTCAATAACTGCCAAGCACTTCCATGCCTCACAACATATACGATTTTCTTAGTCATCTTTAACTACCAAATTCCAATAGGAACTTCTTCCACAGATTAAAATGGATTCTGAAGGGAAAATGTTTTCAGTTTAGATTTATAGCTGTTAGATTTTTGTAAATAACATTTCCAGTGGTAAGTCACTGAGCAAAAAAGCTGTAGAGAATATTATTCATTTCAGTAAAATTGACAATTACTTGCAATAATTTTGAATATTAGGAAAATATGGATAAAAGGAAGGATAGAGAGAGTAAACACTTACCATAAATAAATACAGGAGGACAACCACAAACACAAAAATACAATATATATTACAATATTTTGATAGTAAATATTATTCATTTTAACATAACGAGGAAATCAGATGTGTAGAAGATAACTTGCCACATGGGTTCCGGTCTATCTTCTATAAAATACAGCAGGGAATATCTGCATTGTAGATATAAATTGACTCTTAAATAGATGTCTGAAGAATATCTGCATGCTAATCCCACAAATAATTCTTAGGTCACATTTATATTACTTAAATTCCTCCTGTGGTTATGAAGAATTTCCCCAGGAGACGGAGAGCATTATGTGAAAATATACCAAATTAATTGCTTTTATACCTGCTCTTATGGCTATTATTGTGAGTGAAGAGGTTGCAGAACTAAGTTTTATTGATATCATGTTGAATGTGTTGATTGCAGTTCAATTTGTTGTCAATGTTTACACCCACCAGTTCTGTAAAACTTCTTTCAGTTGTTGTTTTTCCTTCAAAATCTCAATATAACTGTCATTTGATTAATTTTTTTGTAAAAAATTGGAGAAACTGTGTATTTTGTATGATAGGTACTAGTTTATAATTGAAGGTTTTGGCAGTCAGAATAAATAGTTTAGACACTTTTGGCTTATTACCATATCCTGGTATTAATGCTGATGTTTCAGACAATCTTTAGCTTCCGCCTTTATTGTTATTAATTCCTAGTTTAGTTTCTTAACTCTTTAACCACCTATCTTACTTATTATGACATTTAGGTCCCATACTATTACTTAATATTTGTTGTGGTATAAACATCTTTCTACCATTTTATAATATCATTTAACTGTATTCAGCTCCACTGTACTTGTGCCTTCCTTCCATACACTGATCCTTACCCCCTGAAATATGTCACCAATTCTAAAATATGTACCTTTTTATAACTGTACCTATTACTACCTTCAGTTTTCGCCACCGTTTTACTGAACCCTATAATGTCTATCAGAACTGCTACAAGATCACTTATTCCTTCAGTTACTTGATAGCCCACACAGTCATTATGAGGCTTTGTTAGATATATATCCAATGTGTGCTCTGCTATACTGCCTGTGTGTTACCTACTTTCACTAAGTACTTACAAATATCTGTTTCTTTGTGTTTGTAAACTTACTTTCTTCGTTTGTTGACACCTGGTAATTTAAATCCCCACCAATAATCACCATTCTAAGCTCGCCTCTAAGCTCTGAATATTTATTTAGTCATCCAAAAGAGCCTAACTCTCATTATTAATTCTTCCATTGCAGTTTCAGCCAACAACTTATTTTTTCCCCACAACTCTATATCTATCAACTTATGGCTATGATCTATAATTACCTGTGAACTATAGTAGTTTTTTTAGGAAGTAAGGAAAGATACCTTCTACAAATGAGCAATTTTAAAAAATGTCTAATAACTATGTTAATGCCAGTGTGACAATGTTTCATGCGAGAGGAAGCTTAATCATAATGAACAGACTTTTTATTTTTGAGGGATTTAGTGGTTATTTTCCAACTGATTTTGACGACAATGACTTGAATACTTAATTACTTTGGTTAACATTCTTAATGAAGTTTTGTAATGCATTCTCAGCAGTTCATTACCAGTGAGCCTAACTTTCACATCAAGTTTTCTGTTATGCCTGCAGGATTTTTTAAATCCTACTGTCAGCCAATTCTTCCTTACTGGTTTCGACTTTGTGAAATATTCTCATGGCTATGATCAAAAACTAACATTTCAATATTAAGCTAATTTTTTAAAACAAAAATTCATAAAACTTGAAAGTCATTGAGTAGAGGAATTGTTCTGGAAAATAATAAAATAAAATAATATATATGTGTTATTAAGGAAAGTTAGATAGAGGCGTGTGTTCTATTGGAATTAAATTCCATTGTACATCACAAGGCAGGAGAAAATTACGTTGGTTTCATGAGCGGGATGTTTCTGATGAGAGATGATAATTTTCTGATGTGAAATCACGCAGATAAAAGTAGTCTGTGCGGACTATGCAACCTGGACCAGAAAGATAACTGACATTCCGAGAAACAGGTATTTCATACATTTTTTTAAATAATTACTTTCATGAGCGTCTTGGGCTCGAGCGCAACGCCAGGGTCCCAAGAAGTAAATGTGCTATCGGTCTGAAATTTACTACACACGTTCCTAAGTGCATATTATTTCATAAAACGGTGCATATGAAGCCGTCAAGCGTATGAAAAATGTATAAAGTTGTTTGAAATATGGTTAGCTCGTTAGAAGTAATCACGCAATAAATGCACGTTATTAGCTGTTAATATTTATTCCACGTGTTCTTAAGTCTTCATTATTGGATAAAAACTGCTTTCCACCTGCAAATTGCCTATACTTGATAAGAAGAAAATCATTAACATTTACAATTCATATGTGCGTGGCGACATATTGGATTTCAATGCTGAGATATATTGCATGGCAGCCTACCTTCCAGGGTAAAACATGGCGCTACCGTAACGGATGTTGGATACAGAGAATTTAAGTTAGTTTAAATTTTTGATAATAGCAGTTGTGGTTAGGTTGAAATGCAGCCTGGACCAATAGTTAAAAGTAAGAAACACGCAGAAAAATATCAACATGTAATAACGTGGGCGGTAATAACATTTATTGCGTGATAACTTGTAACGAGCTACCCATATTTCAAACAACTTTATACATTTTTCATTCGCCTGACGGCTTCATATGCACCGTTTTATGAAATAATATGCATTTAGGAACGTGTGTAGTAAATTTCAGACCGATAGCACATTTATTTCTTGGGACCCTGACGTTGTGCTCGAACCGCGTCTTGTTGCTAACTAACGTGGTTACTTCAGCCGCTTGCTTATACGCAGGTCGCGATTTGTGGTATTAGGCCTACTCCGTGTGTAGTGGTTAAAAAAAAAAAAACTTCTGTTTACTAGGAAGGTAGAATTTCCGAATTTCAATTACTGTTACTGCATTTCAATTCAACGATATCAAATTTGAAGTTTGACTGATCATACAGAAAACAAAGTATTCGAAACTGCAGCGTAATGGAATTCACCTTGGATGAAGCTACAATTGCAATTGTTCATGAACCAGAAGATGATCTTTATTAAGTGCCATAGTCCAGATTGCAGTCCAACCGCTAACAATTTCATTGCTAGGGAAGATATGCGGAACACCACTAATTGTGTACCGCGCAAGACAATTGAGTCACCTGAATGAAGTAAGTATATGATAAGGAATCGCGTGACAAACGTTCCATTCTTATAGGAAGTAATAACGCTGATGTGTTTATATGCCGATAGTAAAATCTTAAAATTTCGAATGAGTTTCACCTCTTCGGATATATGAAACAAATCAACGGAAGACAATTTACAACATATTACAATTTACCTTGGATCAGGGCATTCGAATTAATGATAGAACAATCTAGTACTCCTAGCGTTATTAAATGGCGCGCCGGTTTAAGTAGCCAATCAGAGATCGGCATTCATATGTCAAAGATGATCATCCAATGCCAGAGAAAGTCACCATAAACATAGTATTATTTTAGGGCAAAGATGACGATGCCTTTTTTTTTCCTTTTTGATTTGGGCTTTGCGCCTTGTCGACGTAGAGGTCATTACAGGCAGAATAAGGAACGGGAAGAAATTCTGCCATTCAACTTAATTTAATTGCAATGGAGCACACGCTCCGGTGGCAATTTGCCTACACACCCAACTTCCCCCTATCCTGCAACCAACTACATTTGCCCTCTACAAATTTTAACTTTAAATTCTTTGCCATGACCTTTTAAAGGAGCCATCCCCACATTCGTTTGGAGTGATTTCGGGGAAACGATGGAAAACCAAAATCTGGATGGCCTGACAGGGATTCGAACCCGCGCCCTCCCGAATGTCAAGCTCGAGCGTTAAAGTTCAGCCAAGAAAACATAAGCAGAAAATGCCAATGGGATGCAAACCGTTTATCAAAAACGTTCCTCGTGAATCACATAACCAAATTGTTATTTGTCAAAAACTAAGAACTTTGACCAGTTTTCTGTCAATATACCAAAATCTGTGGAAAAAACTAACCTAAATTAATGTTTTCATTAAAAAAAACTAGAATCGATAACGATAAAACGGGTATAAGCAGCTGAGATGACATTTCTGAGAGCCGTGGCTGGGTACACTTTACCAGATAAGAAAACAAATGAAGAGATAATGGAAAAATTTACAATCGTGAATATAAAGTACGAAATAATTCCATGTAGGAAGAAATGGTTGTAAAATGTAACACGTATGGAAGACATCAGACCACCAAAGATGCTGCTAAATTACATGTCGAAGCAGGGAAGAAAGATGATTAAGAAGAGATGGATACAACAAAATGTGTTAGGCGGAACAAACCATAAATCGTTTAAACCTTGAAGCTAAATATGAATTTACAACAACGTATCTTTGTGAAATCTGATACAAATCGCTCCTTCGTTGTATGCTGACTGTCAGAAACCTACACCCATGGAAATGTAAATTTTGCACTGAAATGCAATGGTGTGTACAGGTCTGCGTTATGTCACGCAATTCCACATGCTGTGGCTGATAAAATCCCCGTAAATATTTACTCTGTGTACAATAAATGAAACGCGGATTTATTGTTAACATCAATCTAAATTTATATAAGACCACACAGAGCAGCATTAATTAAAAATTTATGGAATCGGAAGCCAGCCCCTCTAACCGCCGGAACTGAGTTCGTATTTTTAATTTTGTATTTCAAATTCGTGTAACTTAATTAAATGACAGCAAACGCGGCACATAACTCCAATTACAGATTTCCGCCGGAACTACATACACATCAGCGAAAATTAATCCGTATTTCAGCCGCTGTTATAGACCCGTGTTATCAATGACGAGGGCTGCAAAATGTATATTATCATGCAGTAGGTATTATAATGTGTTTTCCTATGGTGCTCTATTTGCTGTTAGAAAAATATATAGTACGCGAAAATACTATATTTGGTTAAATAACAAATAACTTTTTTTTACTAAATAATATTTTTTTAATAAAAAAATTTATAACCAAAATGGTAGTTTAAAAACGCAGTAGACGAAAAAACACGCACTGTCATTTAATTTAATGCTCCTTACATCAAACACACACACACACAATTACGTACACACCACCGGCATTAGATAAAGAGGTTACGTTTTGGCCTTACATCATAACATAACTTTTTTTATTTTCTCATTTTGAATTTTTCATAGTATAAAATTTTATATACGGGAGTTTATGAATGATGAATGTACAACCACATCCATACTCTGCAATTCACAAACATTGTGGGTGACAGAGGGTGCTAAGCACCAATCTTAATTCTGCGCATTCCAATCGAGAATAGCACGAGGAAAGAAAGGATACATAAAAGCATCAGTACGGCATCTTATTTCTCGAATGTTATCCCTCCGGTCATTTCGACCCAAATAGGTTGGCGGAAGAAATATCTCACTGCACTCGTAGGTCATAGAATTTCACATATTATCCAATAAATTCAAACGCAAATGACGTCGTCTGTCTTCCAAACGATCCCAGCACAATCTATGTATCAATTCTGTGGCGCTTTCATAAGGGCTGTAGCAACCAGTCACGAATCGAGTGGCACTCCTCTGTAACCTCTCCACTAAGTCAATCAGGCCCTAGCGATACGGATTCCAAATTCCACAATGGTAATTAATTATAACTAGTAAAATTTACTATAGTTCTGTACTAACAGCGACTAAGAAGTGTAAATTGAATTGAATAAAATACAAATTTGAATATGAAGATTGAAGCTCATATTTTTTTAATGACATTCAATTGTTAATAAAAACGCAAAAACTCTAAAAACTGGGCTTTGAAGGAAAAATACAGCATAAGTGTTGACACAAAATAACTTTTCCTAATCGTACAGAATACTGTATTTTCATGCAATCTTCCATATATTTTTTTACGTCTGAATTCGTAAAATGCTAATTTTTTTCTCATAACAGTTGGCAACTGTATCTATGACAACAAACATTAACTTCATACCCACTACAAAAGTTCATCACGAGATATCACGTTCACATTCCAAGAGTAGACAAACTGCTCTGTTTAAAGATCTAAAACGATGACTTGGTGATGTTTATTTAATAGGAGCTAATAATTTGAAATCTGGCGCCTGAAACGGGAGAACCAATTATCACAGGCAGTGAAAATCTAACAATTCTACTAATAGCGATTACAGTTTTATCCCAGTAAAGAAATCCAACACCGCAGCTAATTTAAGTTCACAAATATGAGAAGTATTAATGCAATATGAGAAAGTGCCAAATCTGCCTGGGAACACAAGGCGACGACCTGTAAGTATTATTTTTCTTGTGGTTTAATTTATTTTTATCTCATTTAATTGGATGCCCTTCTAGTTTCCCATGTATTTCAAGCAATGTCGCCACCCACATACTATTTCCCTCTGCGAATTTTAAATTCAGTGTCTCTGGTAAATTGTTAAGTATGTCCCCCGGTAATTATTCCAATCACTGATTTCTACCCGATAAAGGAATCCAATTTTTAAATTGTGCTATCTAACGCTGTTACTGTGGTCCAGGCTGCATTACACCTTATCCGCAAACGCTTATAGATGAAATCATATTTTATAAATATTATATTTCGTATGTACGATTTTAATAACCATTTTAGTCACGCGAGGAAATTCAGAAGAACGGAATAAAATTTAAATCAACGGATGTCGGATTAACAGACTCAAGAATAGTTTCAACGACCTTTCTCATTAAATGGAGAGAGTTTCCAAGGCAATTTCATTACTCAGTAAACGATTAATAACTGCAATACGCGGATTAATACATAAATTACGCATCTAATAAGTTACAGACTGCCATAGATCACGGCGAATCAGAAGCGTCCATTAGCCGCGAATACTACTACGTGCCGCTAAATAGTGCCACCAAAAATTACTTCTGCTGCTTCTGTTTATGGACTGTTCACCCAAAAGAAAAAAATATGTTTCTCGGCATGATGTCTGCTATCTATTACTAGCGAAATAAACTCTCAATTCACATGTACCACTCCTTGTCTCTACCCCCTTTATCCACAAAAGAAAACATCTCGAGGCTCATATATGTTTAGAAGACTTAAATAGTAAATATCCTGACATAATATTTATCTCAACCAGGCAGGACGCATTGGGCAGACGGCAGCAAGAAGTTTTAAAATCCTTCATTTATTAGAGTATGAGGGGATTTGACAGAGAAGGGAGTGGACTGTATTGGTCATACCGTTGCTTCAATATGGTGGTATAATGTGGACCACAGGAATTGGCGGGGGTGCAGAGAAAGGTCGCTAGATTTGTCTCTTGAAATTACTGCAGAAACACAATCTGTAACTGATTATGATAAAGGAGATGGAACGGGATTCATTAGAAGACAGCAGGAGGGTGAAGCAGTGGCGTAGCTAGGGGGGGGGGGGCGGTCCGCCCCGGGTGTCACCCGTTGGGGGTGACACCCGCATTTCGAAATTAGTAATCGAAATTGGTGTCATACAATTTTTTTTTTTTTTTTGTGTCGAAACACGTCTACCTTGAATATTTTGAATATTTTTTTTAAGTTGATCTATCGCTTATTCAAATACGATGCAGGGGGCTGTGCTCTTTCACTACAGTAGAGTATAATTATTGGCAACACCGCACGCTTAACACAGAGAGAATCGCTCTGTAGCTACAACAATCACAGGAACTCATTGTGCATGCCATCCGTCATTGTTGTTTGGTTTGTTAAAGCGGCGCGGCGGTGGATATAATGTAAGTTCTCTTGTATAAAAAGAGATAGTTTTAAAATTAAAGGAGATATTATATATATCTAAACTGTTAAAATCATGGTAATTAGACAGTTAAATTGAAAATCCTCGAAATTATTTCAAGAAAATGTTAGATTTTCCTTTGAAAAAAAGATAGAAAAAAAACAACCAAGCGTATGTCGCAATACGCGTAGTCTAGGTTCCAAAATTGTTTTGTTTGTTTATATTTCTATTAGCTTTCTTGCTAAGATTCACACGTGCATTGAAGTATTTTCTAGTAATTTATGAATTTATCATCTGACAGATTCGTGATGTATAAATTGAGTACATTTCGCGTTATCCGATTACACTCTGCGTACCTACCTATCGTGACAGTGCACCTATACTCGACATGAAATCGTATCATGTACAAATTTATGCAAATAAAATGATTGGGAAAACTGTGCATTAAACTAGCAATACTGTCAGGTTTCAAGTCAATCCGAACGAGTCCAAGTGTTCGTTGATGGTTTTGTCTGTCGTTGGTAATCAGTTTTTGTAGGGCATGTGTTTAAAACAGTCGGAAGCGCGTATCTTGGTAGCGAAATCGTAACATTAGTAAGCATTTTAACTCTAGGTTCATGTAGCTTTGCTATACATTCTTCTGATCGAGAATATGCAAATATGATCGCGATGAAATAAATAAGCGTATGATTCTCTAAGAACTTTCCATAATAAATTTACAGAAGAAGATTTCTATTATGGGTAACCACTCTGTCGAATACAATAACCTAAATTTTACGGGTTCCTTAAATCGACAGAGATGTCGAACTTCTGTTCCTGAACAAAAATTGAGCTTTAATCATAAACTGAACGAACATTTGAGCCGTTTACGTCTTTATTTATACGCTACAGAGCGGCGCTAGAAATCTAAAATTTACACGTGGAGACGGTCTTCAGTACATACAATGTCATATTTAGGAGTCTGTAGCTACGTATTTCTTAGGCGGGTGGTAAAATACTTGTTAATTACTTCATTTAAAGACGGCAGATATCGCAATAGCATGTTCTTTAACTATCTGACCCGTTGTTTTTTTCGAAATTATGTTTAATTATGTTTTTATATTTTATTTATTCTTCTATTTTTATGAAGGAACTTCTTTGACTATACAGTATCTCCCAGGGTCTCATAACTTGTGGGACCCGGATCCTGTGTTTGCACCAATGGGACCCCATCTGGGTCTGGAATTGCTTCTACTTGGATCAAGCCACTTCTGTTAACTTTCCTCTCAATTTCCCTTGGTACTGCAAATACCGAGATTTCAAAGTCATTTAAATACAGCCTATGTTAACTATTCAATAACAAATAGGTGGCTTTCAACTTTTTTTTTAAATTTATAGCGGAATCTTATCGTTACCCTATAGTTACACTGGCGGAGATTAAAATCACAATACGCATACATAAGTGGTAGAATTTAAGGAAACTTTGAAGACATATCCAGCGCCATACCCAGAAGAAATGATAATAAATGTAAATGAATCAGGCTAAGTTATTACCTTTATAAACAGTTGTCAGTGATAAATGGGCCCAACTTGAGCACCATTCGTGGATCCTTGCCGGCATTGACACAACAAGTGTTCGGATGTCTTGTTGGTATATGTCTCACTACGCGTGCATGTCTTTTGCATTCAGTTGTTGCACAGTTTGTGCTGGGTGACCATGTGATCTAATGTGTCTACTCCTGGTATCCTAGACATGCTCTATTGAGGACAAATCTGGAAACCGTGCTGTCCAAATTGTGATCGAAAATCCTTGGAAGGCTTGTGTGACGATGACTGCAGTATGAGGACGGGCATTATCTTGTTGGAAAATGGGATTTGGATGGTGAACATGAAGGGTATCACAATAAGATGCAGTACCCCATCCACATAGTGATGGACTGTCATTGCCATCGACAACAGCCGACTCAGTCATGCTGTCTGCTTGGATCTGGCCTGCAGTCAACCGTCTGCCAGCAACAGCCACTCACACCATTTGGCGGTCTTCAAGTGCTGTTATCCATCTGTATGGATCCATGCCTGCTCTAGGAGTATTAGAGCCCTTCTTTCATCCACTGTGTAACAAGTCTGTATACTGACATTGCGCTACGGCGAATCCAGTTAGACATTTGGGTGTAGAGAGTTGTCACTCTTCGTCTTGGCATACTTAGCCAACAAAAACTTGTGGGCAACAAAGTGTCATGTTATACCACACTGTTAGCCACTTATACGCTTAAAAAAAAATTTGAATTTTACATGTTAAATAGCACCGTAATTTTCATATTATTACATATAAAACTTTCAATTTTTAATCATTAATACTCTTCATGTGGGCATACTTGGGGCCAAATTTCATTCATTTATCACAACACCGTCTGGGTGTTGGAATTTTAATTTGCGCCAGTTTGTGTATCAGTTGCTAAGTGTAAAGGTCGAGCTGCACTTTGCCAATACAGGCCTGTACCGTCACCGCAACGACAGCCGGCCGAGTGACGGCTCGCCCCCTCGCGTCCACACTTTTCCATAGCTCGTCCGTGTTCCTACCCGGTCTTGAGTCTCCTCTCCTTTAACGTTTTCAAGTGATTGTTTCAGGGAATCAGTGTTGGGGACACCCTACTTTATTATAGAGTACTGTACCAATATTTTGCACAGTTTTGGTACGAAAGTATATTAAAATATTTTTTTTATCTGACTCGCGTAATCACCTAACTGGTTGATCCCAGCGCAGTATTAACAGTATCAACGCAATCTCAATGAAATGTCAATCACTTCGCACTTGACGCGTTTGTTTTGTCTGAGGTTCTTTTCGATTCACTCAGTACTTTTTGTTAGTGAAGAACGAGATTATAATATATTTTAATATAGATCGTAATAGTAAAAATAATAATTTCATAATTATCTCAAAGTTCTAGTCACAGATTTTCTTATTGGGAAACTCGCAGTGCACCTAAATCGTTGTCACCTAACTTGAAAAGAAGACCTACAGGTTAACGTGAAATTCGAACCACCGAGCGTCCTTCGCATTAACAGATAAAAGCTTTGCCACTGGTAAATGTCAATTTTAATGCCCGCCAAAATTACAGTCAAGACCGGGATTTGAACCGGGACCTTCAGTTTCCAAATCACACGCAGTAACCATTTGAGTCACCAGTCTGAATATAGGTGTAATGAAAAATAAGTTTTCAAACATGATAAAATAAAAAAAAATTCTATACCATCTATTTTTGCTATCAAAAAACTCGAATCGAGTTTTATTTGTTTGAATACAGTAGAACTCCAATTATCCGAATCAATTGGGACCGGACCCCATTCGGATAATCAAAAATTCGGATAATCGGATTTTTTCCGAAAAAGGGTCTATTTTAATTAATTATTGTATGTATGTTGAAAATGCCTTCTTTTAAAAGAGATTTTTGGTTCTTTTCCACTTCGGGGATGAAAATTTCGCCGTACCACTCGGTAAACAAAGCTGCAGTAATCCGAACTTTGGGTTGGTTTTTATAAAAGAGGGAAAAAAGCCTTTTCGCAGTACATTTCTGTCTTAATTAAAAAATCGATTCGGATAATCGGAGTTCGGATAATTGGAGTTCTACTGTACATATTTTTCAGTACTTCTAGATTAGTCTTGCGTCTGGTTACGGCGTATGATTCGGGTGTGGTAGGTTCGGTTACAAATGCGGATCTCGGCTGCAATTTTTGTGGGTCTTAAAATTGATCTTCAATTCTGGCAAAGCTTTGATTTTTTAATGCGAAGATGCTAGGACTCTTCCTACATTTTATGAACATCTGATGAACATGGATGAAAAAAAAAAGTTTTTTAAAGGCAAATAATAACATGAAATTATCATTTAGTCGTAAGGGAAGGGAAATTTCCGAACTTTCTCTATGCGCTTCTCCACATCCATCAGACCGACACTGATCAGCACCGTCAAAACATAAACCAATCCCCGAGTGTCGGACTGAGTCCCGATCTTCAGAGGAGTTAAAATTAATCTAAAACCACTTTCGATCACCGGTGAGCAACACGTGGCTAAAATCTTGCCATGTTGACTATTAAACATGAAGAAAATCAAATTGATAATTTTGAAGATGTAATTTACGAGTTTGCAGCTGTTAAAGATAAAAAGAGGAGATTGTGAAAGCAATTGTATTTAGTTTATTTGTGAATTTTTTGAATGTTGTTAATATTACAATTTTATTAACTATAATTTTTAATAACAATAAATGTTTATTTAATTATATTTTATTAATATCATATTTTACACTTACAAGATATTATATTTTACTTAATTTTGAATTTAAGTTTTCAAGGGGTGACACCATCGATAACCGCCCCGGGTGTCACTCACGCTAGCTACGCCACTGGGGTGAAGTTCTGGAAGTGTACAAGCTGTATACTGCTGATGAGACGTGAAAAGATATTGGTTCAAGAATTATGGAACATAAGAGACGACTATAACCACAATCTGGCTCTGGATATCAAACAAAAGGTAGTGGGAAAATCTTCTTTTGTAGATAACGGATCAGGGAATGTGAATAAATTACCAAGAGAAGGGATGAATAATTTACCAAAAGTGCTGAAAGAATTTAAAATAAAAATTCTTAGAGGGCAAAAGCAGAAAAAAAAGGAAAAATAAGTGTAATAGTAAATTGCCACTGAAGGCTGCGTTCCATCGTAATTAAATTAAAGAACAAGAACTCACCAGTTCTACCAGGGAAGTTCCTCAACATAAAATTATATTTGTTTTCCTCGAGATATATTTTTATTTAATTTTAATTGAACTGGCATATTTTCTTTGAATGCAATATCTCCACCCACCTACTTTTGCCCTTTACGAATTTTAATTTTAACCCTTTCAGTGTTTTTGGGAGGTTTTTTCTAATCCCTGACTAAATACAACTGTAAATTTTCGTACCCTTTTACTCCTGAAATCGAGTGCCAACTTGTGGTCCCAGTCACCTTTTCCTCACGTACTATTCCCGATCCTTCTACCAATATCCTTCCATGCCTCATCAACATATATGCCTTGACAGATTTACAAAATGCAGCTGCCCCTGTTGATAAACTATTCACAATTTCACGCCTCGTTTACTTACAGAGCGAAAGGGATTTAATATCTATTCACGCGAACTAAGAAGATGTATGAGGTTCTACGTACACTCAACAATTAGTCACGTAGGATCAATGCTGCTGACCAGCTGTCATGTTTCAAAAAAAAAAAAAAAAAAAAAAAAAAAAAAAAAAAAAAAAAAAAAAAAAAAAAAAAAAAGAAAGAAGAAGCTATATTGTACAACTTTGGCAGCAGATCACTTCCATTATGAATTTTGACTTTATTGCCAATCCAGATTTTATACCCTCATACCTACTATGCTGGTTGGGGCCCGTCGCAAATTCATCGGAAGAGGCCTTTCCTCAGGCCGGATGGCGGATCTTGAGCCGGGGAGCCCCTCCGGCTGGGGGCCCCGTGGCATTTTGCCCGTCCTGCAACCCTATTGTTACGCCACTGATCAAACCATTGAAGTGTGAGTGGTGTTTATTTTGTGTGTGGCAATGGCAGCTAGGCTCGCCTTGATGGAATTTTATCCCCGCGTCTACCACCTACGCTGTGGAAATTATCCTTTTTTTCAGAAAAACTATTTTCATAATCCAGACATATTCGCGTTAAAATTGTGACTCTATTCAAAATAAAATAAACATGGAATTCACGAGACACGGTTTTAAGATTAGGTTTCGTATCAGAAAACTATCAGGAAGACCTGTAAGATCCACATCGTGGCCAACGGTTTCTTTACATCGGGATGATTTCCACAAGGTCCAGGCCTTAATTTTCGAAGCTCGTGAAGCGCACATGTTGCCACCTGTCCCCGAAACTTGTAACTTGCGTTCTGCGTGTCTATTTGTTCGTGTAATGTGTAGTTTTTTTTTAATTGTGGCTTTACGCCTCGTCGACGTCGACGTCGTTAGTGGTGGGAAAAGACTGGATGCAGAGCCTCTTTCTTTTTTTTTCTCTCGAGTGGTTTTATGGAAACCATACGAAAACCGAAATTTGGAAGGCCGGACGGTGACTCGAACACGTGTCCCCCCGAATGCGAGACCGAAACAAAGCAGTACTGCTCCCACAGTCTCAGCACTCGCATAGGTGATATCGGGAGGACACCTAAAAACTTGAATCAGGACAGACGGTACGTGGTGTACCTGGTGTCGTTGTAGCTTCACCATCGATTACGCACAGCCACACTGGCAGGTACCACTGATCTAGAAGATTTACTATATTGCAGTGATTATAACTCTTTAATTGCTGCGCCTTTCAAAAAACCTAATCAACAGGCGGCGCAAGTCTTTTTTTTTTTTAAGGAGACAGTGTTTATTGAATAATTGCAATCGAGTGACCTTGAATCTCTCTTTCAGCAATGCCTCAAGAACACAGGGCGGTCCAACTTGGCTTCAAGATTCGAGTTTGCACCCGTATGGGAACGTGCATAAACTACGTGGCTCGGTCGGGAGAGGAAAAAAGGGGGGGGGTGTTGGCCGGAAGGCTACGCTGCGCTACGTGGGGATGGGGGGGGGAGGTCCGAGCCAGGCCACACGTAGCTTTCCATACATATCATTTTTTACATTTAAAATGAGGTACAGAACACACAACAATTCATTTTCTTCATTTAATTATCGCCGTATGTAATTCATAATGGTCCGACGAGATAAAACGGTAAAAAATCTCTTCTGGAATCAAAAGGGAATAAAGCTACGTGCTACGTGGGGAGGTGGGGGGGGGGGGAGTTACAGGCAAAAGTAACGTTGCGCTACGTGGGGGAGAGGGGGGGGAGGATTCACAGGAGGCCAAAATGGAGCTACGTGGTTTATAGATCAGCGCTTATTAACCTTTTTTTACCTGTGGAATAATAAAATGTCAAAAATAATTCTGTGCTCCATGTGAGCCTTTCTTTTTCCGTGTGTATACTTTTAACCAATGATACCAAGACCTACAACTACAATCAAGTCATAAGGACCCGAGAACATTTCGTATACAATAAAGTCATCTTAAAAAGCTCATTAACTTAATTCTTAAAGGACCGCAACCCTCTTCAATGCCAACTGTAAACGCATTTTATTATACCAACAATGGAGTTGTATTCCCATATCCCGTGATTTTGCGTGATCCATGATATATTCATGTCTTTTAGAAAGATTGGTTTATAGGCTTATGGCTTACTGTTTCTTATAACCTTGTGCATCATGAATAGTATAAGCATTTCATGTGAATAATTTTTACTAATTTATTTTTGTTACGAATTAAATTTTTAATATCCTGACGCAGCCCACAGGTTGAGGAACATTGCTATAGAGTTTGTACGCTATTCCGCCTAGGCGTATTTTTTAATCTACCGAGGTAATAATGCACGCGGATACTTTTTTACCCGACACATTTTTATCTCACTCGTTGACTTTTTATGGTGTGTAATATTCAACCTTCTTTGCTTTTTATGTACAAAAAACTATTAAGTCTATGGCATACTTCACTCTATGGTCTTTGGATCGAAAGGTTAGCGAGTTTCTGAACGCAATCACAACGAAATGTCAAACGTCACTCAATTCACACTTGTTTGTTTTATTCCCCAAGTTTTTTAGGTTACTTTCGATTTCTCGATATTTTTAGTCAGCGAAGAATAAACTCATTACCTGTTTTACTTTATATACAGATCGCGAAGATACTGTGGAAGAATTTGTCGTGTTTTAATATGGTTTTTCTTTTCCTTTTTTTTAATGTTCTTACTGTTGTCGGAACTGGTATACTTGTGAAAAAACTTTAATGTTCGAAATTATTAACTCAACTTCTCGTATTTTAATAATAATAATCTTTCTTATGTTTGATTTGACATTTATTCTCGTTTAACTTCATTCGTAAAAATCCGAAGAATACCAAGGTCCTTTGCTTTCAGTAACATTATATCATCGACTCAAAACCACGAACTAAACTATTTCGCTCGTCCGATCTTCTTCATTTTTATTACTATCTGGTCTCCATAGCTACAGATTTTCCCCCAGAGTAATTATTATTCTTTTTTTATTTCTTCTCTGAGTAATCTGTTATGCTACAAGTTTAGAGAAAACGAGTGTTTGTTGAATGTATCTGAAATTAATGAAAAATGTGTTTATAAAAACAAAAGTCCTTTTTATCTCAAAACTTAAATGAACTTTCACTGTTCTTATAAAAAAAAATTAAAAAATGATAACCCTGTCCAAGATGGTCGTTTTGACGCAATATTCAAGTTCCTCCACACTACAGGGCGATTCATAAGTCTCTACTGGATTTTGGATATTCATTATGCAATAGATAGTACAGATAGAGCAGAAACGGTCACATCAATTTCTCCAGGCGTTTTGTCTGATTTAGCCACTAGAGCGCAGTCAAAGCAACATGGCGGTCAGAAGAGAACAGAAATCGTTCTGCGTCTTAAATTTCGCAAAATGTGAGTTACTTGAGACGGTGCAGCGAAAATTTCCTACGAAATATTAAACAGAACCTCCTGTAGACAAAACAATCGGTGCGTGGTACATCAAATGGCTGCCTGTGCACTGGTAAGGTACACCACAAACGTCTGTATCTATATACGTACCCGTTTTTGATTGTATCTATTATAGCCACTGTACACTAAATATAAGAAATCCCGGATGGAGAGGAACAGGCCTGTATACCGAGGGCTTCTCCCACGCTGAAGACAGGACGTGACTCGCTGACAGCCTGCGAATACCTGCTCACAGCACCAAGGTGTATTCTTCGGAGCTTTCTTCTAGTTTTCTTTTCCTCCCTAAACCAATCCGCCTTCCCCGTAAACTCCCCGTTCACTCTTTGCGTCAAAGGTAATGGCGACATCAAAGCGGGATGGACCCGATTCGCTGCCGAGACGCAGGCCGTGCAACATCGACCTGCAGCGGACGTCATATTGAGCCGCCAGCGAACGCCCGACACAGCAGACCTGCTCAAGTTCAGGCGCATCAAGCATGTCGGACGCAGCCAACAAGAAGACTACTCCTGCCAAGAAGAGGAGAGTAGGCGGGAAGCCACCGACAGAGACTCCCGAACAAGCACCGCCGGCGCCGCAACCAGTCACTCGCCGAGTTGTCGAAGGGCCTGCAAGCCCAATCCTGGTCCACTACAGCGGCAACCTTTGCGTCCTGCTAGCTCACCTGCAAAGGTTCGCGGAGCAACCGATCTTCTGCTGGCCAACGGACGATGGTGTGATTATCCACACTTCGACCGCCACGGATTTTTGCACTGTCTTGAGGGCCATCCCGCAAGGGGTCACCTCTGTCAAAAGCCATTATCCGAACGGAGTGACCGCACTGGATGCCCATGAGCAGACGGATGCCCCAGTGCAGACGGATGCCTCTGTGCAGACAGTGCGGAAGCCCAAAACCAAGTCGCCCTCCCGCAAACTGGTACAGTGCTTCAAGTGTCAAAACTTCTGGCACTGTGCCAGCGAATGTGCCAACCAAGCTAGGTGCATTCGTTGCGGGGGCGACCATCGATTGGCGGACTGCAAACGCGACCGCGACGACCCAGTCTGCTGCAACTGCGGCTCCAAGCACGCCGCGTCCTACCGAGGCTGCAGAGCTTGGAAGGAGCAGGCCAAGAAGCTCCCCCAGCGGCGCCAAGTGCCGCACTCGCAGCCCACTAACAACCGGCAGCAGACCAGCGCTTCTGCAGCGGAGGCCATCCCGCAGCAGACAGCCGCGCCGAGAGGAAAGAAGAAGAAGACGTCACGACCACCAGTGACAAGCCAAGAGGTTCCACCGCCTCCAGGAGGGGCGACCTGTCGCGGTAACAGCACATGCTGTGACCGCGTTCAAGACACAGGTCAAAGGGAGGACAGATTTGCTGCCCTCCTCACTCTCCTGGAACAACTGGTCAGACAACTCTCTTCCAGAGAAGCGTCTCCGACCAAGTAAAGGACCACCCATCATGGCAGGCCTTTTCCGCGGCCGGCGCCATTAAAGGTTAACAACCAGCCAACCACAAGGACCGACCAACATCGAGGCCATACACAACCACCAACTGAGGAAGGAGGAAATGTCTAACGACAATACCCTCCAAAATAGCTGCTCCATAATGGCGGAGCAACTACTGGCTACTCTGCTGAGCGGGATGGACCGCTTTTGTAGTTTTAGACACAGCAGCGTAGCACCGAGGCTTAGACCAGATCTTCGGAGGAAAAGTAACCTAACTATCCACTGCAATTTTCTACACAAACTAAAACGCAATAGAACAAAAACTGAAGATGTTTAATCTACCAAGTTTTCAGTTTAGAAATCTTGGATCGCAGTCAGCTAAGAGACAAAAAAACTTTGAAGTGAAAACTTCTATAGCCGCGTTGGGCGTTTTTTTTTTTTTTGGATGGGGGTAAATCTGAGTTGGCGTCACCGACATGCAGTGACGTGTTGCGTATATGATATGCGCGTTTCACGCTTTTTTGGATGGATAAAATCTTAAGAGTTCGCGTCACCGACATGCTGTAATAGCAGTGTATCTGTAGCTATGAGTATGACGCGTTGGGCTTGGACAGCAGTGAAAGTATAGACCATACTTGTATCTAATACATACAAACGAATGTTTGTTGGTTGGTTTGTTCGTCTTCCATGCATTCCTACACTATTCATCAGATTGCGATGAAACTTTGGTGAGTCATTGTGTGCGTGCCTTGGAAGGTTTCTGGGGGGGGGGGGGGGGAATAACCTCTTCCCCTACAACCCTCAATTTTTTAAAAGTGATCTTTGTACAAAGCCAAAGTTTTTATCTGATTTTGATAGTACTTAACACAAGTATACTTCAAAACAAGGCGGTCTGGTAGCTCAGTGGTTAAGACGCCTATTTCCGAAAGTTTCTCTCTCTGGTCGCGGGTTCAAATCTCATGGTGAGCAGGAATTTTTAGAGTTGTATATTATTAAATGAGCTACGTGGTTCTGAGTCCATGTTAAATTGTAGTCTCCTAAGGAAAGGAATTAACTTCTTTAGGCGTCTTGGGCGATTTTTGGGTGGGTAAAAAACTTATGAGCTCGCGTCACAGAGATACTAATGTTAGCTACAAGTATGACGTGTTGCGTGTATGATGTTCATCCAATTGTTTTTTTTTTTGTTTTTTTTTCGCTTTTACGCCTCGTCGAGGTGGACGCCATTAGAAGCGGGAATGAGATTGGAGAATGGGAAGTGATTCGGTCGTGGATTTTTTGAAGGACCCATCCTGGAATTCACCTGGAATGATTTCGGAAAATCGTGAAAAATAAAAAGCTGGATGGCTGGACGGGGATTTGAACTCGCGTACTCCCGAATGTGAGGCTCGTGCTTCTGCACGACAACGCAGACCTCAGACTACTGAAAAATCAAAGCTAATCCAGAACAAGTTTAACGGGATGTTTTCAGCCATCCATCCTACAGCCAAGGTCCCACTACTCTTAATTTTCATCTTATTAGAAAATAACAAATTACGGAGGAACAATTTTCAAAGCGAGAAAGACCTGGAAGAATGAGTCACTACCTGTCAGCGAATTGGCGTTGGAGAAATACGAGACATGGATACATAAACTTTGTTAAAAATCTTTATGGTTGTTTTGTAACCAAAAAACGGGTATCAGTTTACTACTGACGTAACTTATATCTTGTTGATGTTCCATAGCACAACGAGACAAAAATTACCACTAGCCAACCATTCAATCATCCCGTACACCCACAACAACAACTGCGAAGCTGATTAAATTTTAATTTAATCTGATTGCGAAGCAGCGCCTGCTTCGGTGCTCATTTCCCCTACACACCTCTTTTCACATTTCTTGTTATTTATCCTAAATTCTTTGAGTGCCTTTAAAGAATTTTAATTTAAAATTCGTTCAGTGTTGTTTGTAAATTGTTCATCATTTCGCTCGGTAATGTATTCCAATCCGTGACTGCCATAGTAACAAAAGAAAATGTTCCTTCACTCTTACGCCTTAAATCGAGTGCTAGCTGAAGGTGGCAATTTCCCTAAACACCCATCTTTCCCTTTTCCTGTACCCGCCTACATTTGCCCTCTGCAAATTTTAACTTTAAATTCTTTCAGCGTTTTTGGTAAATTATTCATCATTTCCATTGGTAACTTACTCCAATCTCTGGCACCCTTACTAAAAAAAAACCACACTTTTGTGCCTGAAATCCAGTGCCAGCTTGTGGTCATGGTCATCTTTTCCCTTCCATGCACTACTTTTCATACGTATTGCAATATTTTTCCATGCCTCATCGCCAGTATACGCCCTCTACACTCCCATGACCCTCTTCACCTTCCTCCTGTCTTGCAATGAATCCCATTCCAGCTCCTTTATCATATCCGTCACTGATTGCATTCTGCGATAATTTCCAGAAAGAAATCTAGCAGCCCTTTTATGCACCCTCTCCAACTCCTGTATTAGATACGTAAAATGAGGGTCCCATACTACACTACAATATTCGAGCAATGGTCTGACCAAAGTTTTGTAACCCAATTCCTTTACTTCCCTCGTACATCCCCTCATCACTCTCTCCAACAAGTGCAGAACTTTGAAACCTTTTCGTACCACCTGTCAGATGTGTCCTGCCCAATTAAGTTTGTTATAAAATGTAATGCCAAGATATTTACATTTCAAGACCTAAGCAAAAAATTCTTTGCACCTTATAATCATAATCAACCTTTTGTTTTTTTATTGTGTATCTAATAAGCCGACTCTTCTTTGCATTTATCTTCATACCATGTTTATCAACCCAACTAGATATCCTGTCCAGATAACCCTGCAATTATTTACAGTCCTCTATCGTTTTGACCCTTTTATAGAGCATTATGTCATCTGTAAATAATCAACACAATTGTTCACTGGAACAATGAATAGCAATGGTCCCAATACGCTACCCTGCGGCACACCCATTTTTGCTTCCACTTCTTTTGATACTGCATTTCCTACCATACCTTTCTGTTTTCTACCTTTTAAAAATTCTTCTACCAAGAAAATCACTTTCTCTTCCCCTCCAATAGTTTTTAAATTATTTACTACCATTTTATGGCTCAGTCTGTCCGAAGCCTTTGACAGATCTAGTTCTACACTATCAATTTGGTCTCATCTGAAATATCTTGCATATATCCCAACTGAGATTCGCATGAATATCCTTGTCTAAAGCCATGTGTAGTGGTCATTTGTTCCTATCCATCTAGTACTACCAATATATTTGCACGTATCGTAACCAATATACAGAGAAAATATGTACATGTCTTATACACTCCATGCACTCTCTTCACTGTCCCAATATCTTCCAATGCTTGTCCAGTTTCTTTATCATATCAGATACTAAATCTGTTCTGCACTAATTGGGAGGGGTAAATCTAACTTTTGCCCTCCTTTGCGCAACAAACAAAACACTTGCGGATACAAAGCCAACAAGACGAAAGTTGTGAAGAACTAAAAGAAAGAATCGTTACTTTTCTCAATGAACTAGTGGCGGAGGAAAATAAGGTAGGAATACAAAAACTCATTACACGGTACGATTTTTTTTTTTTTTTTGTTGTAACAGTTTAACGTCCCTTTTTAACAACGTGGTCTTTAGAGACGGGAAAGGATGGGGGCAAGGAATGGGAAGGAATTCGGCCATGGCCTTTTGAAGGAAGCATCCCGGCATTCACCTGGAGTGATTTGGGGAAACCATGGAAAACCCAAATCTGGATGCCCGGACGGGGATTCGAACCGCCGTCCTCCCGAATGCGAGGCCAGAACGCTAGCCGTTACACCACCACGCTCGGTCCACGGTACGAGACATGACTGAATTTATACAGCGTGTCCAGGAAAGAAAGGATAATCCTGCGACCGCAGATAACTCACGCCATGTCCTACTATATTACAAAATTTTATTTTGTAAAATTCTCACCATTTTCGAGATACTGATTTTATTTATATATTTTTTCTAAATTTGTGTCTTTTTCAGTTTATTCCATGCCATTTCTGCAAATTAAGAATTTTGGAACTTTTTTTTAAACTTTACTCAAGGATGTTTCAGTCATCTAAAACAATGTTCTTTTCTGTCTTAAAACCTAAAAAAAAAAATTTGTTAAGTCATTATCATAATTTTTTGCTACATTTTAAAAATTCACAATGGTCTCTTTAGCAGATTGGACTATCATAAAACAATCATTTTAAAAGAAGTATAAAATAATTATACCATTTAAAATTTTTTATAATTTTTAACCTTTTAAGAAAAAAAGAACATTTTTTTAGAAGACTCAAATATCTTTGGCTGAATAAAAAAAAAAGTTTCAAAAAGTCTTAATTTGCGGAAACTTCATGGAATAAACTTAACAATATCACACGTTTCGAAAATAAATATTTAAAAAATCAATATCTCGATAATGGTGAGACGTTTACTAAAATAAAATGTTCTCATATAGCCTAGTAGGAAATGATGTGACCTATATGCGGTTACTGGTTTATCCTTTCATTCCTGAACAATCTGTGTATAAAAGCATTGTAACTTATCTTGAGTTTTAAAAGAAACTTTTTATTTTACTAGTTGCTTTCTAAAGATTAAACGGGTAATATTTTACGATCGACCCTCGTATAAGCTATGAAGAACAAAAATGGAGCACACGGAATCAGGCTGTGTGAGCCAGGGGCGAGGTTCCGGTCCCTAGAGTGTCGACCTGATTGGCTGATGAGGAAGCGGACAATTCGATTGGCTGTTGGCAACATCCTGCTCACGTCTCGTCTGAAGACAGTCACTACCAGAGATAATACATGGTCACTAGTGCGCATTGATATGTTGCGCCACGTGCGAAGCAAGATCCGCAACTAGTGAAAAGCGCGGTTTTTTACGAAGCAGTAACCGGTTTTGCCCTAATCGCGTCAGAGGGACCGCGAAATGTATTACGTGGCGTAGAAGTGTTTTCGTAGGATAACGTGTTTATCTATTGGGTAGACGTACGGATAGTATTATTTTAGTATGTCAAAATGGACCGGAGAAGGAAAACGATCGCCATGCTTGTTCTAAAGCATATTATCATAGCATCATCATTATGATTATAATTGGTGACCATCTCCAGTTTCCCGGGTGTGGTTTATCAGCCTTGTTTGTTGTAGATTATAGTCTCCCACTGTCTCCTTTCCAGAAATGTTTCTCTGTCCATGATATAATTCCAGTTCCAGCCTCTTCTCTCTATGTTCTCCTTCAGTTGGTTTGTCTATCTTCTTCTTGGTCTTCCCATTGGTCTTTTGCCCATTACCCTTTTTCCCAAATAATGTTTTGATAGTCTTGTAATAGTCATTCTCTTGACATGCCCAAACCACTTAATTCTTGATGATATTATCATATATTGACATATATCTTTATCATAAGAATACAATGTGGTTAGGAGAAATGTTCGAGTATTGAAATTAACTTGAGAGTTTCCTCTTGAAGCAGAATGCAGTCAGTATTACAGCAGCCGAAAAATTGGCTCAATTCCGAGGAAAGTGGGAAGATAATAAAATTAAGGAATACACTCATCATGTTTATTAAAAATTGTTATTAGCTTCATTATGAAGGTACGTATTTAAAAACAGTATCAGTTATACCCATTTTGAAATGTTTTCGCGAATGCTTCAGAAAGTATATCGGTTACAGCGCTGGGAGGTTCTGAATGAAGGGTGACTGGAGTGGCCAGAATGAAGGTGCTGATGACGAGTAGGGACTCTGCTGTACTTCATGCAGAATATTTGTAAATTCGGTCGTGTTGAGAGTAGTGGCTACTGGTTCAGTTGTTCTATTTCTGCAACTATTTCAGTAATTTTCACTTTTGTCTCAGTGGTGAGGTTTGGTTGGAATTTTTCACAGTAGCCGCCATGGTTTTTTAACAAATGTTATTTTCATTTGTTTTTTTCTTGGAGTACTTGTTTTACAAGTTCTTCGAGGGGTCTTTTAAAACGTTGCCTGTTTTCCTTTTTTTATCGCATCGCTCTACACAAACGCAATTAAAAGTTCGTCTTCGTCAACCGAAAAACGCACTTTTGGAATTTTGTTGCCGTGCTCTTTGACATTTTTCAATCACAGGTTTGAACTTTGCACACGACTCGAGACATATAACGCAGCGTGCGACGCGTTTAATGTACTCCCACACTAGGGTTGATCGCGCCGCGTCGCGTCGCATTGAGCGAAAATGCTGCAACTCACATCTGGACGCAGCGAGTCGCATTTCTTTTATTGTTGCCGCCATCGGTTATCGACGATTAATTGAGCCGCTCCTGCACTGCAAATGGACACATCAGACAAACAGCTCTTTTCTGAAGCTGTTTATTGAAGAAGAAGAAAATTAAGCGGAAAAGATAATGGGTTTAATTTAAAATGGAATTTACCGCATTGCATAGGCAAGAAACGGGAAAGAATTCAACCTTGATCTTTTGAAAGCATTCGCCTGGAGTGATTTGGGGAATCAATGGAAAACCGAATTAGGGATGGCTGAACGCGGATTCGAATCTGCGTCCCCCCGAATGTGAGGCCCCGTGCTCGGTCGTTCGGGCCTTTCTTACCACTCACGATGATGACTGGAAGCAATCCGACATTGTTTGGCCACTAGCGGTCTTCTCAACATTCAAACGAAGATTACAAGAATAAAATTATGCCACGGAAAAAGCAAATACGTCGCACTGACGAATCGATATGTTACTTATGGAAAAATGGTAATAATAATGTTCGTACGGAATCAGAGTGCAAAATTAAGGCCAATTTTACCCACCTGACATTATTTATTTAGAATGAAATCTCCACAGGAGTTCAGCCGGACTGAGTCGTATGAAGACAACGTATCGACAGCTGGCTCCGCTGTCATCATCAGGTCTACAGCTTCAGATATTTCTACCTGAAAATCACAAACTGCTGTCGAAACGTTGTCTTTTTACGACGCTATCCGTCTGAACTCGTGTGAATATTTCATTTCACCAGTACGACGGGAAAGTCTCCATTGACATATTTACGTATTTAGATGCCAGTTTACAAGTGCGCCAGCAAGGAAGGCATCAGGTGCGCCACACTGGGCCGGGGAGGCACAAGGGCCCGGGTTCGAGGCCTGTCATCACTGCGGTCTTGAAGCGGTTTCACGCAGTCATCAATGCCAATGATGGGGCGGTACCCAATTTCCGCCACATCAACTACACATCTCACAAGCAAAAACACACTTATCACACACAAGTTTCACAAACAGGTGGCAGCACTTACCCCCTCCTCCCCCCCACACTTATTAGAACAACATCGTCAATCCGTCAATGAAGCAGACGAGGTGATAAAAACTTCACATCTTTAAGGGGATACGGAGTCTCCTATCCCCGCAATGTTAAATTATGCCTACTATAGGAAACATTTTCTCACAAACTGCTGGAGCAAGAGAAATAAAAATTTTACTGTGTGTGCATTGATATGATCATAAGTCTTCTTTTGGCACCCCTCTGCACCTGTCTTGCTGTTTTCACTAATGTCTTGATTATATTGTCTCCATACCTTAGTCTGTGCCAATCTAGCGGGATATTTTAATTCATGTCACATGACTATACAGCCAAAAATTTCATGGTCAGCCATGAGAGAACTGTATAACAAAATCGCAGTACCCGATCTCACAAATCTATAAAAATAACATAGTTATAATTCCAGTAGATCCATGTATGATACGTCATTTTAAAGAGGAAACTTGGCGGAATATAATAAGCCAATAAAATGAAAATCGATTTTTTTTTCACTCAAAATCCGATTCCGTATGCCCTTAAGACTTTATAAGATTTCTGTGACTATGAAGAGGTCGTATTGTTCGTTACTGAAATTGCCTCGGAGAAAAATATCCACAGTGGGGAATTTTTGATTAGTACGTTTCAACAGTAATTAATTCGCTTAATGGCTGTAAAGTAATCATTTTAGATTAATGTTATTGCTTGGACTATGTGCAATTATCGCGTACAAGTAGGCAATATCGTCAGAAGGGCGAATCCATCTATGTCAATTATTTCTCAATTTTACCAGCAATATTGTGTCGCTGTAATTACGGGAGAGTAGAAGATGCAGTAAGCTAATTCCTGGAATATGAGGCCATCAATAAAATCGTCAATGACAATCGGGTGAGGTGGGGAGAATAAGTTCCATCACTTCACTTTAGAAGTTCTCATTTAATCAAGTTCCAATTTTTAAATTGTAAAATTTGTGACGTCACAACGGATGTCAAAGGGAGGGCCATTAGCCGACAAACCAGTTTGAATTGGTGACAGTGATACAGCACTTTATGATAATTAGCTGGCTCGCAACGAAACTAAAATCATCGAATCCTGTTCGCTAGTGAGAGGGAAAGAGTAGAAAACGGAACGATCACAACAAGGGAGGTACACAGGGATCCCGGAGAGGTCCCCCAATATGGAACATGGTGTGTGAAGAGAACGAAGATAAACTGTAGGACCTGATTGCATACGCGGATGATTTTGTAGTTATCAACCAGGCAGGCAGCAGTATACAAATTGAAAAACGAATAGATCACCATGAACAAAATGGTAATATCTGTTCCTGAGAGGGGAAGACTCACCAGGACCAATCTCCCCGGTAACTTGATCCGCTTTGTGGAACAAGTGAAGTATCTGGGAGTCGTACTTGAGGGCATATGGTCCTTTCCGCCACACCTGCAGCACACCCAGGAATGGCAGACGAGCTGCGGTGAACACCGTGAGGGTAAGTACAGAGCACTCTCCATAAGAGCTTTGTCACTTTAAAATGGCCACCGAAATGTGGTATACTCTAGCGCCCTAGCACTGTGTTTACGTGCTTAGGCTTAGGGGGCGTACATTAATTACCTGAGGTGAAATAGGGGGAGAAGGGGGTCAACGGAAATCTCACGGGAGGTTTCGAAATTCTTGTAGGACTGCAGAGCTAAAAACAAAATTCTACAAATAACGCGAAAGCCGATTTTAGGGGAATATTCCGTCTAAAAGTTGGGGTGTAACCGCCTTTGGAAGGGTCAGGTCTATGTTGCAAATTGAAAAAAAAAAATCCAGCTTTGCGAAAAAAAACCTAGCACCCTTGTTTTTTTTTCTAAATTTTTTTTTCCACAAAACAATATATTTGATAAATTATAGTTTTATTTACGGAACTTACATTTTACACGTGTGTTCTAAATTTTACTGAATCACATAATGTCTTACATAATGATTCATAAATGTATCTATATAGGTAACATAATTTTATTCATCCTCTATGTCGGCACCACATTCACTAGTATCAGCACCACCAACAGTAGTTCGGTCGGTATCGGAATTTTCTGTTTCTTCTTCTGTCTTATCTAGATCCGTAACTTCAGAAATATTTACATTTTCTTTTACTGGTTGTCCTTGTATTGTATGCAAAAGATTTTGAGATTGTAATTTTAAATTGTGAGCCAAGTACGCACTGTGCATAAAAACTGTGCCGATAATTCTGTATTATGGTCTTTTAAGTTTGAATTTATATTATCATACAAAATAGGAGCTTTATTTTATGAAACGATTCATGATTACTTACAATGACTCAGTATCACTATACGATGCGAGTTTAACAAGTATACGAATATAAGGAAAGCACAATAAGTAAAAAAAAAGAGGCAAAAAATCGTAGATAAATTTAAAATTCCTAATTTTATGAAAAGATCCTTAGGTATATAGATAAATTCGTAGGGCTGGCAGCACTAGTTCAAACAGCGGGTGTCCATCCACACAACGGGGAACGGGGATTCCTCCTCGCGCAACCTAGCCTCTTGGGGAAGTCAACGTTCGTAAAAGAAAACTTCAGTCAATGTTGCCAATATTTTCGTAATTTTCTTTTCTACTGAATCAGAAAAATATAGTATATTTAAAAATTAAGATAAGTACTTAGTATAAACCCTAAAACAGTCATATTAAACGATAAATGCCTTACAAATTTGAAATTTAGTAGTTATATAAAAAACGTGTCCCTGGTAAAAAGTTTTTTTTCATAGTTTTTTTCATGTTTTTTTTAAGTCAGAAAAAAAGTTTTACAACACTAGTAAGACCCAAAAAAAGGGTCTCAGAAAGTTGCGAGAGAGATTTCTAGGGGGGGGGGCTCATGGACTAGATCTCACCAGAGGGGGTGGGGGGGCCGGAAATCCAGAAAAATACCTCACTTAATTAATGGATGCCCCCCTTATTTATGCCGGTTAGTCGTTATGTCTACGGATGTTCGGCGTTTTCGGCAAAAAAATAAGCGCCTCAGTTATCACGTTTTTCCAAATATATCAGGATAATTAGCACACAAGCTGTCAATGGAGTCACTGGTGTAGGATTTGTAATGAATAAGAAAGTAGGGAAACGGGTGAGTTACTATGAACAGTTTAGTGACAGAATTATTTTGATGAGGTTAGAAACTAAGCCCGTCCCAACCACATTAGTACAAGTATACATGCCAACGTCACAGGAAGATGACGAAGAAATAGAAAAAATGTACGCTGAAATTGAAGAATTAATCCAATATGTGAAAGGGGAGGAAAATCTAATAATCATGGGTGATTGGAATGCAATAGTTGGAGAAGGAAAAGAGGGGAATACTGTAGGAAGTTTTGGTCTAGGAGAAAGAAATGAGCGAGGAAGCAGGTTGCTAGAATTTTGTGAAAGATATAAGCTAGTAGTGGCGAACACACTGTTTAAGAACCATGCAAGAAGAACATACACCTGGAAACGTCCTGGGGATACAGGCAGATATCAGCTAGATTATATCATGGTCAAACAGAGATTCAGGAATCAAGTTCTAGACTGTAAAGCGTACCCAGGAGCAGACATAGACTCGGACCATAATTTGATAGTAATGAATTGCAGGCTGAAACTCAAGCGAATAAGGAAGCAGCATAAGCAGAACAGACTGGCAGTGAATAAGCTGAAACAATCTAGCACAAGAGAAAAATTTGCAGAAATGGCAGACTTACGTCTAAGAAGTAACTATGAAAGGAGCTCAACCGAGGACGAATGGAATGCATTAAAGACCGAAATAATGAAAGCTGGCAAAGAAACATTAGGCTTTAGGGAACAAGCTGCCCGAAAACCTTGGATCACAGAAGAAATTTTGGAGCTGATGGATCAGAGGAGAAGGTACAAAAATGCTCAGGATGAAGCAGGAAGAGAGCAGTACAGGCAATTTAGAAATCAAATAAATAGGAAATGCAAAATAGCAAAAGAAAAATGGCTACAAGAAAAGTGTGAAGAAGTAGAAAAGGAAATGGTCATAGGAAAAGTAGATGTTGCATATAGAAAGATCAAACAGAATTTTGGAGAAATGAAGAAAAGAGGTATGAACATTAAAGCTGCCGATGGGAAACCTCTTTTAAGCTCAGAAGATAGAGCTAACCGATGGAAAGAATACATTGAGAAACTGTATGTTGGGGACGATTTGAACAATAGTGTAATGGAAAAGGAAGGCGATGTCGACATTGATGACTTAGGAGATCGTGTTTTGAGGACAGAATTTAATAAAGCTCTGAACGACTTGAAAGTAAATAAGGCAGTTGGAATAGATGAGATCCCTGCAGAACTTCTTAAATCTCTTGGAGAGGAAGGAATTGAAAGATTATTCAAGCTGATATCAAAAAGTTATGAAACAGGAGAAATTCCAACTGATTTTAATAAAAATATCATCTTCACACTTCCAAAGAAAGCACAAGCCGACAAATGTGAGAATTATCGCACCATTAGTCTAACAACACATGCTTCAAAATTATTGACCAGAATAATATACCGAAGGATGGAAAGAGTAGTAGAAGAGATAGTAGGCGAAGATCAGTTTGGGTTTAGGAAAAATCGTGGCACGAGGGAAGCAACTCTGTCTTTAAGATTAATACTTGAAGGGCGGATCAAGAAAAACAAAGATACTTTAATGGCATTTGTTGATTTAGAAAAAGCTTTTAGATAATGTTTGGTGGGACAAGATGTTCAAAATTTTAAAGAAGTCAGGTCTAAAGTATCGAGATAGAAGAATACTCTATAAACTATATAAGAATCAAGTGGCTGTAATAAAAGTAGAGAATCACGAGAGACATGCATCGGTTAAAAAGGGTGTGAGACAAGGTTGTAGTCTATCCCCGTTAATATTCAACTTGTATGTAGAAGAAGCAATGAAGAAAGTCAAAGAAAAATTTCCGTACGGCATAAGTTTTCAGGGAGAAAAAATCAGTATGCTACGATTTGCTGATGACATTGTCTTGTTAGCAGAGAGCGCTGAGGATATTGAGAAGTTATTGAATGGCATGAACAAAATACTGAAGGAAGATTTTGGACTGAATATAAATCAAAGTAAGACAAAAGTGATGAAATGTAGCAGAAATGATACCAATAGTAGCAGATTAAATATAAAAATAGGATCGGATGCTATAGGAGAAGTGAGTGAGTTCTGTTACTTGGGAAGCAAAATTACAACCGATGGCCGAAGCAGGAAGGATGTTAAAAGCAGAATAGCCCTAGCTAAAAGAGCCTTCATGAAAAAGAGAAATCTTTTAGTTTCAAATATTGATCTAGGAATTAGAAAGAACTTTTTAAAACTCTATGTGTGGAGCACAGCACTTTACGGTAGCGAAACATGGACTTTAGGAATACCGGAAAGAAAGAAACTTGAAGCATTTGAAATGTGGTGCTACAGAAGAATGCTAAAAATTAAGTGGACAGACAAAGTAAGAAATGAACGAGTTTTGGAAATGATCGGTGAGGAAAGAAGTTTGTGGAAGAAGCTTACAGGAAGAAGAGACAGGCTTTTAGGTCATATTTTGAGACATGCTGGACTGGTTAATTTGTTGGTGGAGGGAACGGTCGAAGGTAAGAACTGTAGAGGTAGACAGAGATTAGAATATATGAAGCAGATATATGAGGACGTGGGTTGTAAGAGGTATGTAGAAACGAAAAGGTTAGCACAGGATAGGAAGGGATGGAGGATTGCATCAAACCAGTCTAAAGACTGACGACAGCAAAAAAAATGACCGGCGAAAGCGGTCGCTTATACAACTGCGCTGTCGAAGTGGATCCGAGTGTGTACTTGTCAATTAGCAGAATGAATTCATCGCTTGACAGCTGTGGTTGCTTGATTTTAACGCTTTGAATTAAGAGTTCATGAAGTGATTGTCTCCACCTTGTACGCGCCTCTGCTATAAATCAATTATTCTTGCTGTAGCTGTACTTAGATTACCGTAACATAACCTTGATTTGCTGTGGGTTTTTCTGCTATATTCTGTGACAGAATTAACCTGTAAAAGCACTTTAGATCGACTGAAAAAAGTATTAAATAGGTTGGTAAAGGTAATTGTGTCGACGTGTTTTTTTTTAAAAGGAAAGATAGAAAGAAAGAAGCAGGCGATTACAAAAGTATGTTGCAGTTAAGATTTTTTCCAATGTTGAAGAACTCGTAATGTGAACAACATTTCACAAGAAGTTAAAAAAAATGCAGTCAAAATCTTAAGCGGTTCAAAGTCTAAATTTGCCGTCAACAACACACCTTTTGCGTACGACTGATATTTTAAAATAAAATAAAAGGATTTAAAAAAAAAAACAGTAACGGCTAATTTTATCTTCGTGGAAGATCGAAAATTTATTTTTTGGGTCAGCAAACAACTTGTTTGTAGAAATTAGCACACAGAAGAACAAGAACAACTTCTGAAAATGTTTAACCGATGTTCTTCTTTCCGGTATAACCTGTAAATAATACAACCCCAAAACTCTTCTAAAAAACAGTGATAAAAACATTTTGGGCAAAAATCAGACATTTATAAGTTTTAAAATGATTTCAAGCGGTTCAAAAAACCGAGAGTGAAATGCCGGAAGGGGTCCAAGTTAAACGGTGCTTTCAAGGCATATTTGGCTTTGATGTTGGGAATTATTATCTGTTTATCACTTTTTTCTTAGTGCACTTCGACAGATTACGTGTTCCATCTTTAGAAAGTAACTCCTTCAGCTTTTTCAGTGTTAAATTCTTGTATACAGGCCGCGCCGCAAACAAAAACAAACGCACAGCGCTCAGGCGGGAGAGAAGAATACCACACTTCGCATGGTGGCGCTGCAGCGGCGAAAAGATGAAACTAATAACTTACAAAGCTCCGTAGTGAGGTACTGCGCGTCGCAAAGAGCAGAGCACGCTCGCTACAGACTAGGGATGTTTAAAAAAATATAGGTTTTTCGATATATCGATATTTTAAAAAGGTATCAATATCGGATGTCGATATATCGGGAAAAAATCGATAGATCGACGCTTTCATAAATACAATTTCATAAAATCAAATCTTATAAGAATAAGGTTGTCCACTGATAAATAGATGTGTAATATTGTTCTTACTCAAATTTTCACTTTCGGATGGTTTCTCTTGGTGATGATTATTTTCTTGCTCTCTAATCAGCAAGTATTTGGTATTTACACTTCCCACTATTCCTCGTAACACTCTAATTTCATGTTGGAGTTCCCTGGACAACGCTCACGCTCATTTCAAACAATGGGCTCACGTTTGATTCGTGCAGGGTGAGCGATGACTTTGCTACACTGTTGTCATCACTGAGTATAGTTGGTACCTATAACTTCCAAATTAATTATAGAAACGTAGTAAGACTTACTTAAGGTTGCTGATCTCAATGCGTAACAGGAATTTGAGGGACATAGTGTCATTCAGAGCAAACGAAAAATAACTTATTTTTAAAAATATCGACGCCGATATCCGGATTTCAGTATCGAAATATCGATATTTTCAAAAAATAATATCAATATTTTGAGTATCGATATATTATCAACATTCCGACAACAGACAGCTACTCTTCGTCATACAGAGCTCATGAGGAGCAAAGCTTGCTGAATGGTCTCAAATGATGCCCTCCAGGCTCTAACGGGCAGTATTCCGATGGACCTAGAAACCACAAAAGCAGCACTACACTACACTAAACTACACACTGTACGACTACGAAACGACAGGCGCACAACACGTGGAGGGCACACCGGAGTTTAGACGAGAGGTCCGAGCGGAGAAGAAAAGCCTAGCTGAAAGGCTACTTGGGGGCATCCATAAATTACGTGAGAAAAAAATTGTGGACTATAGAGCTAAAAAAATGACAATTCTTTCTGTTATACAGTAAGGAATAGCATTCAGCGACTGTTAGTAACAGTAAACCAAGAGATCTAGTTGAAGTCATAACAGAATTAACAGTACCTATTATCCCCTTTACTATCGACTTTAAATGAGAAACTTTTGCCGTAACTAAAATGTACACTGCCAACATTTGTAATACCAATTGTTACTTTCCCACAAAGAAAGTGATTTTAGGCTTGTACCTAATATAAAAATCAGGGAACCTTTCAGAATCAGTAACTACTTTTTTTTTTTTTTTTTTTTTTTTTGTGGTCAGAAGGCAACATTCGATGTAGAATCCTGTTCTGTGAAATGTATCATTTCCTCAAATATAGTTTGTCTAAGTTTTTTCTTCTTCTTCTGTTCAGCAAGAAGTTTAAGTGAACAGCGTTGCATTTTGGTGCTTGAAGTGTTGAATCGAAAATTTCGGCTTTGTCCTACGGCCGTTTATTGTTTTGATTTCGGCGGTTGGTATTTCTGAAACTGCGTAGCATCGTATGTGTAAATTCGTAAAAGTTTATTTTATTATTATTATCTATTATTTTTTTTTTTTTTTTGCACGTCACTGTGTGTGTGTGTGTTTAAAAAATTGTCGTTTAGAAGCTCACTGTAATTTAATCTGATGTAGCTTTAGTTTGTAGGGTGTAGTGCAATTTCGTAATGTATCCACCAAAATAAAGTTAATGTAACTAACCAACTAACAACTGTAAGCTCACATTGCGTTCGTCAAATAAGTACTAATGTAAATATTGTACTGTCTGTAATGTTTATGGTTTTAATATTTAATAATTTAGCATAACATAACAGTTACCAATGAACTAAGTGAAGTGGATTCCTTACATAGAACTTTCTTACACTGTAAATTGTAAACTGTTAACATGGTTTCGCCAGATTAATTACTAATGAAACCAGCAACACGCAATGGCGGAGCCTTTAATCAGTAATAAACAAACGAATGTAGCAGGGCCTAAGTTAGTATTAGGCTACATGGATGTAAAACAAATAAAATAATAATAAATAAATAATGTCACTGATTTTAAGTCCGCGGTTCACCAAGGCATTGAAATGGAAGAACGGGTGGTCAAAAAAAGAGACCAGAGACAGTTTTACAGGCAATCTGAACAATTCAAAAGTGCGACCGGATGATTCACGAATGAGAACTATTTATGTGGATTGAAAGGTACTTTTTTCATTATTAAAAAAATCTGGCTCTACGCCTTGGGGGGCATCCACAAATTACGTGAGGTGTTTTTCCGGATTTCTGGACCCCCCCCCCCTCCTCTGGTCAGATCTGGTCCGTGAGAACCCCTCCTAAAAATCGCCCGCCCTGGAAACTTCTGTAGACCTTTTTTTTTAGGTCACACCCTAACTTTTTTGACGAAATACCCTCCTAAAATCGACTTTGGCGCAAATTCTAGACCTTTTTTTTGGCTCTAATCTCACGTGAGATTTCCGTAGACCCCCTGGTGAGATCTGGTGAGATTTTGCCGGACCCCCCCCCCTATTTCACCTCACGTAATTAATGGATGTCCCCTTGTTTACGCGGAGGAGAGGATTTGAGACAAGGAACGGAAAGGAATTTCGCCATGGCCTTTTGCATGACCCATCCGTACATTAGCCTGGAGTGATTTGAGGAAACCGTGGAAAACAGAAATATGGATGTCCGGACGGGGGTTCGAACCAGCGTCGTGCCAAATGCGAGGCCAGAGCGCTACCACTCTCCCTCCACACGCGGCTTGGAAAATAAGTGGATTGTGAGGAAACATTGAAGTGAGTGGATTGTCGGAACAAGTACCGGCACCGGGGAAGGAATTCAGGAACAGACATCTGATAAGTCAAATTTTTCAAATGCACATGGCGTTAGAATATGAAATTAAATCAACTTGATGGAAAAGTAGATCTGAAGAGACGGGGAGATAGAAAAGAAGAGCTAGACAATATTACAGAGTTACTTCAATTACAATGAAGATGATTCCAAAACAGTATAAAGACGTTGACAAACAAGTCGCTGTTAAAGAAGAACTGAGCAACCGAGTAGAAGTTGTGAAACGAATCTTAGAACATTGATTGCAGAAGCAACACCAGAGTATGACGAGCGTAACAGCAATCTCAATCGCGCTGTCGAGGAAGTGATGGCGGCTTCCCACGGCCCGTGGCTTTGTAGGCCGCGCCACAGGCTAGCCCTCGCCACCTCCCCACCACGTATCCTAGTGTCGTTGCAGCTATACGGCCGGTAGACGTATACGACGGATCCCGCTCTTCATGGAAACACCGGCGCAGCCGACAAATTCACGGGCCGAGGGAAGATAAAGAAGAGAAAGTGTACTTATAGACGTCGTAGGTGCCCTAACAGATAATGAGTGTACTATCAGTAGAAGATGACGGCTATTCGGAATTAAATCGCGACGTAAATAAAATCAGCGATAAAATGAATTAAGTAGTATTGGGGAATAGAATATAAGTAATCTACATTCTACATACGTCGTGATTTTTAATCTTAAATTTATTAACTCTGAAATGAATTAGGTCCAAGTCAGCACTAATCACATAATTTTTTATTTCATTTTTTACAATTTTCATTCTTCCCAGGTAAAGCCTGGGAGGCGGGCTGCTGGAGGGTCTTATGGACCCTTTCCAGCCGACTTAACGTAAGGGAGGGAAGGTGGGAAGGTGTCCGTGGCATTCAAAAGGAACCATCCCATAATTCGTATAGAGGGACTGCGGGAAACCACGGAAAACCAGTCAGGATGGCCGGACGGGGTTTAAACCTATCCTGCCAAATGTTAAGTACGATTTCGCCCCCCTCCGAAATCGGTCGAATATGTTTTTCTATATGTTTCATTTCCTCCAGAACGAGAAAGCGCTCATCCACTGCACGGCCATATACCACCAGCCCGGAGACTCAAATCCAGGAAAAGCTTTCTCAGAACATCACGGGAACTAATTGGGTCACCTGAAAAGGCAAGAGTACATTTATGGAAAATGAGGGTTCCCAACATCTCGGGACCACTGACAGTTGCAGAGCGCTTGCCACCTGGCCATGAAGAAGACTGGAACGTCTGGCGGACCTTAAATCGATTGCGAACAGGAGTAGGCAGGTCCAAGGAAAACCTAATGAGATGGGGTTATACTGATACTACCAGTATTAAGTGCGAATGTGATGAAGACCAAACTATGAATCATATGCTCGAGTGCCCTATGTGCCCATCATCCTGCAACAACGAAGACCTGTTTCAAGCAACACACAATGCGATCGAGGTTGCGAAGTACTGGGCTAAGTGTGTCTAAAGTTGTTGATTTGCACAATGTATTTAACTGCGTATTTTGATGTTTTTGATACGAGAATAATAATTTCCTCCAGGTCAACCTGGGAGGCGGGCTACTGGAGGGTCTCAAGGACCCTTTTCAGCCAACTAACCTAAAGTGGGGGGAAGCAGGATGGAAGTCGACCGTGGCCTTGTAGGGAACCATATCAACATTTGCGTGGAGTGACTGAGGAAAACCACGGAAAACCCCAGTCAGGATGGTTGGACGGGATTTGACCCCCGTTCTCCCGAATGTTAGGTAGGAGGGCAAATTTGCCATCCTCCTATCTCGGTGAATGAAATGCTGCATTGGACTGCGTTACTGTATATTGTGTGTAGTTACATGCGCTTGTGGCAGACGGAGCAGACCCAGTCGGGGGAGCGGTCGAGGTGGTGTCTGCAGGCCCTGCACACGAGCAGCCTGCAGGCCCTGCAGGGCGCGCCCCTGTTGACCAGGCGGCCCAGCGGCGCGCGGCACCTGCTGCACGCCCGCCCCGTCTGCTCGCAGCCGCCCGCCCGCAGCGCGCCGCGCCGTCGCAGCTGCTGCAGCTCCGCCTTCAGCCGCCTGCAACACAATCAAAATTCAATACGCCATGCATCTTTATTAATTGTCAAACCGTGGTTCTACTTTGAGATTAAATAACTACCTCATTTTCTAATAGGACAAAATTGCACATTGACGTTTATTATTCATGACTGTAAACCTACATTTCAGATGCAATATAATCTTCGCGGATTCACTGTCGGATTGTATAGGTGGAAGATGAGATCTCGGCGATGAACTCTACGGCCATCTTCAGGCCTGGTGCTCACGCTGTGACGACCAGAGCGGCAATGCCAGTCTCTGAACAAATGAACAATTGAACTTGGTAGCGTCCTTTTAAACTCCCCACCACCACGCTCCATAGTTCCCGCCAGCCGCGGCTCCGTATTGCACCCGTAATGCTGGGTGGTCAATCTTGACTCTCCTAACTCCAACCCGAAGGCCGACACCCACGAGCCAGCAAGTCGAACCACCAGGAAACGGGCGGGGCGACCCTCCAAGAAGCCAGCTGGAATCGTCCAGTGTTTCCGCTGCCAGCGTTACCGGCACCTGGCAAAGAATTGCCGGAGCCAGCTGCGCTGTGTACGGTGCGGCGGATATCACAGCGCCACGGTTTGCACTTGACCGCGTGATGCCACGCCAACGTGTGCTAACTGTGGTGCTGACCACGCCGCCTGCTATGGAGGCTGTCCAATGATGAACCAACTTCGAGCCGAGTGAGAGAGAAGAGCCCCCCCAACCCGATCACACCAGACCATCAACAGGAGAGGAGGGCAGGACAGCGCGCCAAGCTAGTAGGACCACATACGGACGTCGGACGAACCAGCAGCCCGCCACAAACAGCTGGTTCCCACTGCAGACGCCGACAGAAGCAACGAGCCACCAGCAACTCTGGCGCTGCAACCACGCAAATCAACGAGAAAGCCAGCTGGGGAAAATCATCCAGCTGCTAACTCAGCTGATCACGACGATGATCCCCGGCTAAAACACGAAACCTGAGGGGGTTTTGACATAAGGGCATCTAAGGTGCCCACAACCCTTTTTCCCCCTAAAGTTCGGGCCACACTAGACCGCACCGCACCTGGCCCGCACCGCACCGTCACTCGGCCGTGTGACGGCTCGCCCCCCTCGCGTCCACACTGGTCAGTAGCACGGCCATGTGACGGACGGGTTCCTGCTCGGTCTCCTTTAACGCATACACTTCGCTGTTTCACGGAATTAATGTTAAAAAATTACCTTAAAAGTGATTTTGGTATCGTAGCTGCGGCTACCACCCGTACATTATTATAGAGTACTGTACTTTATAATCTACGAAGGTAATAAAGTACGTTAAAAAACTTTTTTGTGTGTGACTCCTGTTATTTCCTAATTGTTTGATCTCTTATGCACAAAAATAGTATTCCAAAATTGTTTTGACAAATGGTCGTCACACTGTATTGAAAGATTTTCGTGTAATTCTATATAGTCACGATTAAATGTCAAGCGTCACTCACTTCACATTTAACGTGTTTGTTATGGTTGAACTTCCTTTTCGAGTCACTCAATATCTTTTTCAACAAAAAAGAATAAGATTATTATACATTTTTATTTTAATGCAGACCGCAAAGATTCCGTAAAATAATAATAATTTCATGTGATCTAAAAATTCCAGTCACGGAGTTACTTATCGGCTGCGCAGTACACCTCTATCGTTGTCGCCTAATTTGTAAAGGAAAACTACAGATTAACGTGGAATTCGTAACACGGAGCGTCCTAGCATTTTATTAACAAATCAAAGATTTTCCAGAGGTGAATGTCAATTTTACGATTGAGCCGTGCGCGGCTCTCTGTCGCTAGGCGGCTGTTTCATATCGCTAACTTCTCCGCTAGGGCGCGCGGTGACCAGGTTCCGGCCATCTGGTGGCGATTGTCATCTTTCGCCGGCCGATAGAGAGCGCTGTGAATGTGAGTGCCCTCTATCGGTCTGTAGAGAGGATTTTAGGGGCGACCCGGTCAGGAAAGGGGAGAGTCTCTGCGGTCAGTCTCGGCTAGGAGTGAACAGTCTGAGGAGGAAGTGGCGGTGTCGGAAGCGGCAGTTGAAGAAGGCGACGTGCTTCATGCACGGACAGCAGTTAGGCGGATCAATGTGATACTTGGCCGTCGACGAGGGGTTATTGACGGTGCCTGGTCTCACAAGCAGTTCTGAGTGGACGTAAACTGTGTAGTCGCCTCACATGCCCAGACTATATGGCAGTTTGGGGTGTCCTCGTAAAGTGTGCGCTTTGGCACCTTCTGGAGCAACCTGTGTCTTCATGTTCCACGAGTGGATAGACTGTTAGAGAGTTCGTGGTATTCAGACAATTCAACTTCGTTGTATTTTCTGCTTCCTCGGTGCAATTGGAGATTTTCTGTTTGGTGTTCGTGCTTGCGTGGGACAATCTATGTCACTAATGGCTGTTCTTTCACATGAGGGAAACAGTGTATGTATGTTTGTCTGTACCCTTGAGGGGTGCTGAAACATTAAAACAGACCAGTGTTGGTTGAGCTCAACTGATATAAGTGCCTTGAGAAGCTCGATCTTTGGAAATCCTGTTTAGGAACTTATAGCACTGGATATTCTTCCATTATTAAATTGTTGTTTAGACATAAGTAAATTTAAGTGTGTAAATCCTTGGTCTCTGGGGCCATCATGGATCATTAAGGCCAACTAGTATTGTTGTTATTTAATATAAGTATATCTTGGGGGAATTTTAAGTAACCGATTGGTAATTAAGCTTATTACATGATATAGTGTGGAAATCTTATGTTTGAAGTTGTTGATATTGTTGTGTAAGGTTGTATTGTATTTGGTATTTATTGTAATAAACAAGACTGAGACAATTGTAACCATGCGCCCACATGCTTGCCAACCTACCTACCACCTCAAATGGTAGCAGAGCGTGGTTGCATTGGGTAGTCTCAAGTCTTGTTGTTTTCATTGCTTTGGATTCTCTATGGAAGGCACACGTTATGTAGGGTGGAGTTACCTTAAGAAAGAGCAGCTCCAGTATGAGCTCAGAATTAGGGGATTGTCTGACGATGGTGGTGTAACAGAACTTATTGAACGTTTGCGTACTGTCGCTCCTGCTCCGGTTACCGTTCCGCCAGAGCGGATTGGGGAGGTTTGTGATGCTGTTTCCGCTTGTGTAGTGGGGTTGCAGGAGCTCGGAAGGAATGTGGCCTTCCTGAAGGAGAGCAGCCCAACCAGACGTCAAATTTATAGAATTCAAGCCCAGCTTAATCATTTTAACGATCGTCTGACTGATTTAAAAACCTTGAGATTAGATAAAGATCAACTTTCTGTTGTAAACCAGTTGAGTGCCAAATTACAAACATTGTTACTACAAGTTAATTCCCTGGGTCTAGAGAATGACACTTGTGGTGATTCAGTAGAAGAGGTAGCAGTAAAAACGGTGCATCCTCAGACACCCCAAGTGGTTCCCGAGTATCAGGCCATTTCCAATCAATTTGCCAAATTGCCTAATCCTTTGGGTGTGCTGTTAAGAGAAGTCGAGGAACTTTCAGTGGATAATATGAGACAAATTGAACATTTATTATGGCTTACAGTTCGGTTTGACATAGTGTTTTAGCCTTGTTGTATCCTCTGGCCAATGGTTCTTTGGCAGATTATCTTGCGGAGATTGTGCAAGTAAAAGGGTCATTGAAGGATTTAAGACAGAGGGTAATTCGTGAAAAAATACCCATACGTGCACTGAGAGAGTTGGAGAGAGTTCATTTTTGGAGAGTGCAATCCATAACAGAGTCATTAGGAGAATTTGTGGAGAGAGTTCGTATGGCCGTTACAGCGTTGCAAATAGATATTTCTGAAAGGATATAGTTGCCAATATTGTTGAAGGTCTTCGCCCTGAGGATAGGGCTAGGGCTGTGTTTAATATAAAACCAGTGTCCTTTCTGCAGCTTAATCAGTTGATTACCTCGATTGAGGCCTTGCGACTTGTCGATCAGCAGAGAACAGAAGCCAGAGCACAGGTTATTAAGAAAGGTGAGAGGAATTCTAGGGGTTTGCGTGCTAATGATCACTATGTTGCGGGCAAGTGTTTTCGTTGTGGCGCTGGCGATCATTTCGTCAAACAGTGCCGAGTGCCAGCGGGTGCGACGAGCTGATACCTGACATAACGCCTCTCAGCGGACAAGTTCCGCTGGTAATAAGTATTGGTGCAGTAGTGTTCGTCCAGGTGGGGTTGTTAAGCGATGTTTTCGTTGTGGGTCTGGTCGACATTTGGTCAAAGAGTGCCCGGCGGCCAAGCGTCAATTGAATGGGAGTTTAGCTGGATATAAAAGGAGCCATTCACGGCTTAAAGACCTTCATAAACGTATTGTGATTCCTAACACGTCTCATCTGCCCTTTATCTGTGCAACTATTAATCATGAACCTGTTTGCGTTCTTATTGACTCAGGGAGTTCCTTCTCTCTGGTCGATTATAACTGGTATTTGGAATTTCGTAACATCTGTTGCTTGCCTGCACTCAGAACCCCCCCGCAGGGATGTCGTACGATTAATGGTCAGAAGTTGGGTCTCGTAGGAGTGTGTCGCGTTCGGGTGCGGGTGTGTAATTACACCTGGCCTTGCGATCTGGTCGTCACAAAGGGGTTATCAATACCCGTTATATTGGGAGTTGATTTTATCAGAGCCACTGGTCTAATTATGGATTGTAGTTCGAGCACTTTTCATTTTAAATTTGATCCACAACATCAAATAGCTCTTTGTTCTTGTCGTGTCTCGTCACGGGTAAATGCCGTCCTTACTCAAGTAGGTGACTATAAGGTGGGCCATCTGCCTCAGGATCAAGCTCGTCAGCTTTTGCAAATGTTGGAACAATTTGGAGATGTTTTGGTGGACAAATTGGGAGTAACTCATCTTATTGAATATAAAATCCACCTGTCCGATGATGTGCCGGTGAGGCAGGGGCCCTACCGTTTGTCTCCCCCAAAGATGAATTTTCTGCGAAAAAGGATCGATCAGATGCTCAAGGAGGGAGTTATCAGGCCCTCCACTTCACCCTATGCTTCGCCTATGTTCTTGGTTCCCAAACCTGAGAAAGGGGATTACAGACCCGTGGTCGACTACAGGGCATTGAATCAGAAGGTCGTTTTAGAATCTGTGCCCCTGCCTGATCTTCACAATGCTTTTACTTGGTTCGCCGGCGCCAAATATTTTTCTGTGTTGGATCTGAACCAAGCATATTACCAAATTCCCCTGAGTGAGGATTCGAAGGCAGCTACTGCATTTTGCACGGATTGGAATTTGTTTGAGTTTAACCGTGTTCCGTTTGGTTTGGCCACTGGGGCCGCAGTGTTATCCCGTCTCCTTGATAGGGTCCTAGGAGATCTTAAGTTTCGATTTGTATATAATTATTTGGACGACGTGGTGGTCTATAGTGAATCCTTTGAGCAACATATGGATCATCTTAGACAAGTCCTAGTTAGGTTCAGGGAAGCTGGTCTGACCGTCAAGCCTTCAAAAATTACTTTAGCCTGCCCGCAGGTTTCCTTTCTGGGGCATCTTGTGTCATGTGATGGCATTAGAGTGGATCCTGATCGTAACAAAGATCTCCGAAATTTCCCCCCCCCCCTCGTAATGTTAAGGGTGTCGCTAGGTTTATTGGTATGGCCAATTATTTTCGCCGTTTTGTGCCTAATTTTGCCCATATCGCTGCCCCGTTGAATGAACTTCGTAGGAAAGGCTGCAAATTTGTGTGGGGAGCTAGCCAACAGGCTGCCTTTGACGCGCTAAAATCTGCGCTTACCAATCCACCTGTTTTAGCCATTCCGGATTTTAACAAACCCTTTGTGGTACAGACGGATGCGTCTAGTGCTGGCATCGCGGCCGTTCTTTTGCAGGACGGTGATCAGGGGAGATCCCCGGTGGCTTACATTTCCAGAAGGTTGGCTGGTCCGGAATGTAAATACTCAGTGTACGAGTGTGAGGCTCTTGCTGTTCTCTTTGCCTTGGAGAAATTTGGATTTTATCTGGAACATCGCGAGTTTATTCTGGAAACGGATAATCAAGCCTTAAGTTGGGTCCTGGCGCGTCCCCGTAAAACTGGGCGCATAGCGAGGTGGGCCGTCCGGATCTCAGCTTTCCGCTTTTCGGTGCGACACATTCGGGGGGCTGATAACAGCGTCGCAGATGCGCTTAGTCGCATGTTTGAGGAGCCGGAAGGGCCCTCGGAAAGCAGTAATCAGGGTTGTGACCTGGCAGGCGGCGTTTTGACTGAAGTTCCCTTATTGTTTTCTGACCTCCGGGTTAAACAGAGATCTGATCCCTGTCTGGGTCCCATTTATCAAACTCTTTGTAAAGGTGAACCATCGCCAGGTTTCGTCTTGAATAAAGGTATTCTGTGTCGTCAGGTAGGAAGAAGAAAGCAACTTAGAATATGTCTTCCTAGTGAGTTAATCTCGTCTGTTTTTTATTATTTTCATCATTCTTTGGCCGGGGGCCACTTGGGCGTACACAAGACCATACACAAGATTCAAGAATGTGTTACATGGCCTGGATTAATAAAGGACGTCCGCAAAATGGTGGGGGAGTGTCGTACTTGCAATATGTCTAAACCGGACACTGGCCCCAAGAAAGGCTATCTGTGCTCTCTGCGGGAACAAAACCCTATGGATAAACTGTTCATCGATCATGTCGGGCCACTTCCCCGTACTAAACTGGGAAATAGGTACATCTTAGTGGTGGTTGATGCATTTACTCGTTTCTGTTGGCTTGTTCCTGTTCGGACTACCTCCACCTCGTGTACTGTAAGTCAGCTCCAAAGAATATTTGCCTGGTTTGGACCTCCTCAAGTCATGGTGAGTGACAATGCTTCTACATTTCTTTCTCACCAATTCAAAAGGTTTTGTTTTTCTCAGGGTATCAAACATGTCACCACTACCCCCTATCATCCTGAACCTTCCTTTGCAGAACGAGTGAATCGTAATTTGAAGGCCGCATTAATTGCTTATCACGCTAATTCGCGTTCCAAATGGGAGGAGTCCATCTCGTGGATTAACTTAGCCTTTAATTCTGCTCGTCATGAGGTCTTGAAGGCCTCGCCCGCTAGTCTGATGCTTTCTTTCCCGTTGAATTCCCCGCTGTCCAATTTGTGGGACATTAGGGAACTCTTGCCTGATAGGATTAATTCACAGACTGTCAAAGATAATTGGGATAGAGCTCGTAAGAATATTAAGTTGGCCCACGAGCGTCTGCGTAAAAGGTATAACACGGGTCGGGTCCCCTTTAACTACAAGGTCGGGGACGAGATTTTCGTTCGTAACCTAAATCCTCAAGGCGGCGTTGAAGGCGGGCAATCTGGTAAACTGGCCTACAGATTCATAGGCCCTTGCGTTATACGAAGAATATTATCGCCCGTTAACCTGCTAGTTCAAGATTTCAAATCCAGAAGACTGATGAGGGTACACCTGTCGCAGGTTAAGTGCAAGGTTAGGCCGTAATCTCTTGATCTCCCGGGGTCTAGCTTTGGCGGGGGAGGTTGAGCCGTGCGCGGCTCTCTGTCGCTAGGCGGCTGTTTCATATCGCTAACTTCTCCGCTAGGGCGCGCGGCGACCAGGTTCCGGCCATCTGGTGGCGATTGTCATCTTTCGCCGGCCGATAGAGAGCGCTGTGAATGTGAGTGCCCTCTATCGGTCTGTAGAGAGGATTTAAGGGGCGACCCGGTCAGGAAAGGGGAGAGTCTCTGCGGTCAGTCTCGGCTAGGAAGTGAACAGTCTGAGGAGGAAGTGGCGGTGTCGGAAGCGGCAGTTGAGAAGGCGACGTGCTCCATGCACGGGCAGCAGTTAGGCGGAGCAACGTGATACTTGGCCGTCGACGAGGGGTTATTGACGGTGCCTGGTCTCACAAGCAGTTCTGAGTGGACGTAAACTGTGTAGTCGCCTCACATGCCCAGACTATATGGCAGTTTGGGGTGTCCTCGTAAAGTGTGCGCTTTGGCACCTTCTGGAGCAACCTGTGTCTTCATGTTCCACGAGTGGATAGACTGTTAGAGAGTTCGTGGTATTCAGACAATTCAACTTCGTTGTATTTTCTGCTTCCTCGGTGCAATTGGAGATTTTCTGTTTGGTGTTCGTGCTTGCGTGGGACAATCTATGTCACTAATGGCTGTTCTTTCACATGAGGGAAACAGTGTATGTATGTTTGTCCTGTACCCTTGAGGGGTGCTGAAACATTAAAACAGACCAGTGTTGGTTGAGCTCAACTGATATAAGTGCCTTGAGAAGCTCGATCTTTGGAAATCCTGTTTAGGAACTTATAGCACCGGATATTCTTCCATTATTAAATTGTTGTTTAGACATAAGTAAATTTAAGTGTGTAAATCCTTGGTCTCTGGGGCCATCATGGATCATTAAGGCCAACTAGTATTGTTGTTATTTAATATAAGATATCTTGGGGGAATTTTAAGTAACCGATTGGTAATTAAGCTTATTACATGATATAGTGTGGAAATCTTATGTTTGAAGTTGTTGATATTGTTGTGTAAGGTTGTATTGTATTTGGTATTTATTGTAATAAACAAGACTGAGACAATTGTAACCATGCGCCCACATGCTTGCCAACCTACCTACCACCTCAACGATCCATAAAAATTACAGTTGAGACAGGGATTTGAACCAGGGACTTTCATTTTCCCAATTGTACGCCGTGACCTTCTGAGACTAGAGACAAATCTCGTTATAATAAAAAATTATTATTCAAACATAATAAAATAAACGTACTTATAATTTATTTTTGCCATGCCAAAACACAAATGTACTTTATTATATGATTGAATACATATTTTCCATTACTTCTAGATTCAGATTCTTGCGGCGAGTGATTTGGGCACGGAAGGTCCCCGATTCAAAATCCGGATCTCGGATGCAATTTTTACAGTCCTTAAAATCGACTTTCACCACTGGCAAAGATTTGATTTGTTAATACGAACATGCAAGGGCTCTAACTACATTTTACGAATATCTGATGAACCTGAAGTTGGTCTGGGGAAGAAAAAAAAAAAAAAAAAAAAAAAAAAAAAAAGACACACATTTCTAAAGCAATCAGTAACGTTTAAACAATATTTAGTCGTAAAGGACCGGAAATTTCCGAACTCTTTCTATACAGTTCTCCATATCGACCAGCCCGACAGCAGACCGACACCGGGCTGCACCGTCAAAATATAAACCAAATTTATCGGGGCCAACACACGGCCGTGTGTCGGCCGACACGCTGTGTCGTTTGAACTCACTTCAATCGAGTGAGCGACAACAATAAGAAAAGTGACGGTGCGGTTCGCCCCGGTTGCGTTGCGGTCTAGCGTGGCCCGACCTTAAAGCGTATTAAAAAGTGTCCCCAAAATATCCCACAATCCCAATATAGCGACACATAGTTAGTAGAGCAACCAAGTATGCGGGACTACATACACTAACATGGCCGTTGAGGCCGCGACACACAGAAGAGGCATTTCTGGCGCCGACAGGGACGACATCGGATTTCCTCGAGGGCCGCAGTATTAAGTTCCAGCACATGAAGAATGGAAGCAAAGGGCTTCCCAAAACTGATGTCGTTCTAAGACCCACTCCACCAGAGGATGCTACCAGTCGAAGCAAGGAGGTTACCCAAGACGGAAGCCTCCCTCAACTCCCGGAATCCATGCAGAATAAGTCACCGACAGTCGAGGCTATTAACCCAGCCAAGCAGCAAGATGGCACGACCACGAGGAGAAATCCCTTTAAGAAGAGAACCACAGGGACAGCTGTCGACCAGTGCTTCTGGTGCCAGGGATTCTGGACTGCCGGAGCCAAGTTCGATGCGTCCGCTGCGGGGATAGTCACAGCGTCTTGGTGTGCACAAGATCGCGCAATGTGACCCCAACATGCGCCATCTGCTCCGCGGACCACGCGACTGACGCGACTACCTATTCGGGCTGTCCACTGAGGCGGAAGCTGCAAGCGGCTGTCAACAGGAGCTGCCCCTACATCAACACAGCGAAGTCCTCGAAGCCAACAGTTACAGCGAAGGACAAGGTGACCCACGTCCATCAACACCACCGGACCAGAGACCAACGAAGTCTCAACCAGCCACAAGAAAACAAAATAGGAATGATAATACACCTGCGCATGCAGTTATTATCAACGTTCATCCCTACCAGGCGATGTGAAACCTGTCAGGGGTTTTCAAATAAGGACGTCTTAGACACCCACAACCCGTTTTTCCCCCAATGAGAAAAACCAACCTAAAAGAGACAAAAGTAGTAGAGCCACTTCGGTGGCAGGACTACCCCCAAAGACAATCAACACTACCCACATGAAACAAACAGCCGAAAATTACACATGAGAACCAGCGCAGCGGAATAAGCTCAACACCGCTGCTGCAACAAAGCGGACAGACGTGAAACCATTTGGGGAGAATCGTCTAGCTGCTCACGCAGCTGATAACATAAGCTTTAACTGGCGCCATCTTCCGTCAGTACCTCCCCCAAGTGTAAATAAAGATACCCCAACCCACACTGACACTTGGTGGAAGAGGCAACCAGGTGGCGCGACACAAAAACAAGGCCGCTGAAACCGCAAAAAAAAAAAAAAAAAAAAAATATCCAAGGCACTGGCACTCCCATCGAGTACTATTAAGTATCATGAATCAGCCAGAGTAGTACTGATGATATGCTATAAGAAAACTGTAGGGGTTTTTCACATAAGGTCGTCTTTGACGACCATAGCCAGGTTTTCCACTCACAACGCAACCCCAAAACCAACCTTATCCAATACAGAGAGACACTTAGCAGTAGAGGTACCTAGGTAGCGGGACATGCTCAAACACGCCGTTGAGGCAGACACACAAAAAAAAGTCCTTTCGTTTGGAATGAGGTTGTCTTAGCAAAGACCAAGCCGGCATCCAGGCATCACTAAGTCATAGACTCGAGTCTCTGTTAACACAGTAGAACTCCAACTATCCGAATCAATTGGGACCGGACCCCAATCGGATAATCAGAAATTCGGATAATTGGATTTTTTCCGAAAAAGGGTCTATTTTAATTAATTATTGGATGTATGTTGAAAATTAGAGAAAAACAGCTTTTAATTAATTAAATGAAAAGGCATTACTTTTACATGTTAAGCGTACTTACAAGTGCTGTACATTAGTACAGTATGTATGTACTGTAGTGTAAATAAGTTTTAAGGGCAACTTCTTCCTCGACACATTCTTCTCTCATACTTTCAATAATTTCATCATCATTTACAATTTTATACCCACGGTCTGACGAATCTATAACTTCAGCACTAACTTCTGAACATCCAGTAATTTTCAAAAGAATGTTTCTGAATTCTTCAAGTGACGCGTCATCCTCAACTTCTCCTGTCTCTTCCCTTTCTTTTTCTTTTTTCTTCTTTTCCTTCTCTTCTTCAGTTGGTATCCCTTTCAACTTGTTCCACGCACGTCTTAATGAGGAGACTGCCGTAACCAAGCTCCAAGCTTCTGCCACCACCTTCTTCATCTTCGCCCTCCATAAAAATTGTCCTAAAGTTGCCTTCTGTAATGGCGTTTCATGGCTTCGATAACAGACTGATCAATTGGTTGCAACAAGCTTGTGATCTTTTGAGGTAAAAATATTGTTTTAAACTGGCCATTCCCTCTTTCCAAAACTTTTTCGGTGGCATGAGTTGGTGCAGTTTCAACAACCAAAAGCACTTTACTTTCTTCTTCTCCAAGCGATTTTTGGTGATTTTTCACTTCAGGGATGAAATTTTCGCTGTACCACTCTGTAAACAATGCTGCAGTCATCCAAGCTTTCGGTTGGTTTTTATAAAAGAGGAGAAGCTTTCTCGCAGTACGTTTCCATCTTAATTAAAAAAGCGATTCGGATAATTGGAGTTCTACTGTAATGTTATTATTCAGCCATATTTCAATGACTTCTCTAATGATTCAATCCCAATAGAAAGAACACTTTGCCAGCACTTTCACGTTTCCGAAGTCAATGTTGTGGCCATTTTCGATTACAAGTTGCGCGGCTGCAGATTTCTCCAATTAAGGTCGGTCCACACTAGACCGCACCGGACCCGCACCGTCACTTTTCTTATTGTTGTCGCTCACTCGATTGAAGTGAGTTCAAACGACACCGTATGTCGGCCGTGTGTTGGCCGTCATTAGTTTGGTTTACTTTTTGACGGTGCGGGCCGGTGTCGGGCTGCTGCATTTTTTTTTTTAAATTGGTTAACGTCTCTTAACAGCGAGATCTTTAGAGACGGGAAAGGATGGTGGGGGGGGGGCAAGGAATGGGAAGGAATTCGGCCATGGCCTTTTTGAAGGAAGGATCCCGGCATTTGCCTAGAGTGATTTGGGAAACCATGGATGCTTGGACGGGGATTCGAACCGCCGTCCTCCCGAATGCGAGGCCAGAACGCTAACTGTTACACCACCACGCTCGGTGGGCTGCTGTTGGGCTGGTCGATATGGAGAAGTGTATAGAAAGAGTTCGGAAATTTGCAGTCCTTTACGACTAAATATTATTCTAGTTTTACTGATTGCTTTAGAAAAGTGTCCCTTTTTTCAGCCTGGCTTCAGGTTCATCAGATTGTCGTAAAATGTAGGTAGAGTCCTCGCATTAACAAATCTAAGCTTTGGCAGAGGTGAAGGTCGATTTTTAAGGCCTGTAAAATTTTCATCCGAGATCCTGATTTTGAACCGCTGACCTTCCATACTCGAATCACACGCCGCAAGCATCTGAATTTGTAAGTACAGTAAACTGTGTATCCAATCATATAAAAGTATATTAGTGTTTTGGGATAACAAAAATAAATTATATAGAAAAAAGTACGATTATTATGTTTGAATATTTATTATTCAGTACATCCAGATTTGTCTCTTGACTCAGATGGTTATGGCGTACGATTGTGGTACTGGAAGTCCCGGGTTCAAATCCCTGTCTCAGTTGTTCGAATTTCTCGTTAATCTGTAGGTCTGCTTTTCAAATTAAGTGAGAACAATAGAAGTTTACTGCGCGGCTGATAAGAATGCGACCTGAATTTTTAGATCACGTCAAAGTCTTATTATTTTACAAAATCTTTGCAATCTGTATTTAAATTAAAATGTGTAATAATCTTGATCTTTTTTGTTAAAAAAAATATTGAGTGAAAGTTACATCAGCCAAAATAAACCCGTTAAATGTGAAGTGAATGACGCTTGAAAATTCATTGGGCGGCGTCCGCTAATTAAGTGAGGTGTTTTTCCGGAATTCCGAACCCCCTACCCCCTCTGGTGAGACTTCGTGAGATTTCATTTTTTTAGGTCCCATGCTTCCAGGGGCGGTTATATCCCCCTAAAATAGACTTTCGCGTCATTTGTAGACCTTTTTTCCGTTGACCCCCCCCCCTCCCCTTACGTGAGGTTTCGTGAGATTTCGCCGGACCCCCACCCCCCCCCCATTTCACCCCACGTAATTAATGGACGCCACTTGTGACTATGTAGACATACACTAGAATCTTTCAATTCAGTACAGTGTGATGATCATTTTTTTAAACTGCGGTGGGATACTATTTTTGTGTATTAGAGATCAAACAGTGAGTTTATAACAGGAGGCAGGCAAAAAAAAGTAGTATTTTAACATACTTTATTACTTTCGTAGTTTATAAAGTACGCCTACGTAAAATAAAGTACAGTACTCGATAATAACGTACGGGTGGTAGCCGCAGGTAATTTTATAACATTAATTCCGTGAAGCTGCCAAGTGTATACGTTAAAGGACACTGAAGACTGAGTAGGAACCCGTACGTCACCCGGCCGTGCTACGGACCAGTGTGGACGCGAGGGGGGCGAGCCGACACTCGGCCGAGTGTTGGCTCGGACGCAGTGCGGTGTCGGTGCGGACTAGTGTGGCCCGACCTTGAAGCGGCCGGATATTGCGCTCATGCTCAAGCACATGAGCGTTTAGAAGTACAGAAACTTTAGCGCAGTGGTTCCCAAAGGGGTGATTAGGCTCACGACTAGGGGCGTGTATAGTCGGAGGCAAACTTAGGAGGCGTTGAGGTCCATCCTCCGCCGCCCCTTGCTTTCCAGTATATATGCGGCTTTAAAGGCTGTATCAAAGAAGTTTCTAATTGCATACCCATGATCATATCCAGCTAAAGATGATTTAGCGTAGTCAACAATTTATTAGCCAAGAAAATACACAGTATAACGCAGAGATTTAATGACAATAAACGCACCAAATTTCGAAAAATTAGAATTATTACACCGAGATCAGCCCTCTAATGATTTTTTTCCCCAATCAAACTATGAACAATACAGCAATATTGTTAATGTCTATTAATAAAGTAATTTTACAAACATGTCTTTGTTTTTTTATATTTGATATTGTGCACTTGACCTAAGAGAGGCGTCAACGAAAGAGTATTTCAAAAAGAGAATTTAAGGTAACTTCGTTTCCTTACTTTGTATGTACATTTATATTTTTTTAAAAATATGATCTGTGCCTGCGATAGAGTTTTAATTTGAAAAGAGTGATATAGCAGCTCTGACATGGATGTTGGGGAGACGGAACATCTCTGGTTGTTTGGTTGCCAAATAGTTTTTTTATGGCAGAGAGAAGGATACTGCAGTAAGAGATAACCGTTCTATTATTATTTGGAGTTCGTCTAGTGTATTAAGTGTGAAGATATGGAAAATAAACAGTGTTACTGAATATTTTAATTTATTAATATAACTAAAAATCTTATAAGTGTCACGAGCCAGAAAGAGTTGGAGCACTATAGGTTACATCATTTACTACAAGGAGAGTCGCTGTCTTTTCTTTTTTTCTGAAAAAGGAACCGTTGCTACAGTTTTGCTTCAAAGGGAAAGGTGAGTATTTTTATTATTTTTCGTAAATGGGACGGTAAGCCATAAAAGGTTGGTCTCTTTTTGGTTTGCAGTCTGACGTTTTTCATCACTTAGTTCGGTGATTTTAACAGGTTTGTCGTGGATGAGGGATGAAAGAAGGGAGAGGGCGAATCGTGGTGTCTACCCATTCGTGGTGCCAGACTTAACTTCCCCATCCAAAGGACGAATAAGTATCAACAACGTCGTATGGGAGCATCCATTAATTACGTGAGGTGAAATGGGGGGGGAGGGGGCGGGGTCCAGCGAAATCTAACGTCGTCTTTTTAATTTCTTGAAGAAAAGTAAAACTAAGGAAAAATGTGTAATTACTGTACGACATTTATTCCACAGTTGCTTGTTAAACTAATAACTACCCTTTAATAACTACGCCAATACAACTGTTGTTGGATATTATTTATTTCCGGACGTGTTTCACATCTCGTCTTGGCGTACAATGTTTTCTTTAATATGTAATATTTTTACATATAACGAAATTATACTTATATATAGGAAGCATAATATATGACTTATATTTACATATGGGTTTTGAATTATCAAGCAGGACGTCTTGTTTACATAGGTGTAATCAGGTAGGATTCATATAATAACTTACATTTACATTTCCGTTTTGATGTGTGGTTGTTGGCCGCCTGTGACCTCAACCAGCATGCTGTTCGCTTTACTGCACATAACTACACAGTTTGTACAAAGTTGGGATATTATGAATCCACTGGAAGTCAACTTTGAAGGACTTTTTGGTGCACGACTTTGTCAAAGTTTAGTTTTCGTGCGCGCGATGCTGCCGTTCAGCTGTTTTTCCGGCGGTGCTCTGTCGGAAGTGGCGTGTTTGAATTTTGTAATTACACTTTTGTGTGTGTGTTTTTGCTTTGTTTTAGTCAAAATATGTATGTGTGGTGGATAGGGGAGACGCAAAGTGGTGTTAAATTACTGTTGTGGTGAAATTTTGAGTGTTTAATGCCGTTTTGTGTCAGTTTCGATGTTTATTAACTTGAATAAGGTTTGGTTGGTTACGTTTACATGGTCATTAGCCTAAGTACGTGTTTTCCTGAGACTATTGCTTTTTGGATTTGATAGTTTTCTTCAAGAGTGAGAATACAGGTATTGTGTTTCGTGTTGTTTGTTGTTAGGATTTTCATGTCTGTATTTATGTTTGTGGGATAGTGGTTATTGTCTAAAGGAGCGTCCATAAATTACGTGAGGTGAAATGGGGGGGGTCCAGCGAAATCTCACCAAGGGAGAGGGGGGGGTCAACAAAAATCTCACGTGAGGTTTTAGAATTTTTTATTTTATTATTTTGGAATGTCGAGCTAAAAAAAAAAGTCTTCAAATGACGCGAAAGTCGATTTTAGGGGGGTATTTCGTCGAGAAGTGGGGGTGTAATCGACTTTGTAAGGGAGACCTAAAAAAAATCTCAAAAAAGTTGCTAGTGCGACTTCTAGGGGGATGGGGGGTCTCTCTCGGATCAGATCTCACCAGAGGGGAGGTTGGGGGTCGGGGATGCCCCCTAAGACATGTTCGGCAAAAGTTGAATGATTACTATATTTTAAAAAAAAGTCTACAAATGACGCCGATACTGACTTTAGGGGGGTATAACTGCCATAGAAAGCACGAGGGCTAAAAATAGAGAAAAACAAGGATATGGGGGGGGTTTGGAATTTCGGAAAAACATATCACGTAATTAATGGACGCCTTCTATATGGACCCCTCAATATGCGAGACTCTACTCGCAGTTGCCCGGTTAATTTAATTATTCAAACTGGAATGATGTCGCAGAGGATGATATGTATGTGCAGATGAAGTTAACAGAGGTTAAAAATAGGTGACGGACTAGATCGAAGCAGCCTAGACGCACTGCAGCAGGGTGTGTGTTGGTAGGACTCTGCGTAAGCAGACTATTTGCGGAACACAAAGTACCTCGCGAGTAATTTGGCGACGCGTGCAGGCCCTACCTGCTCAGTGTTTTGTCTCTCTCTTTCTGCAGCAGCCAGTCCGTGGAAACTCATTATCCCGGCGCGTAACGAGAATTTTTTTTTTTTTTTTGCCGCTCCAACAAGGGAGGCAATCAGAGAGGAGGCTAATCGGAAGTGCACGGGGGATACGGTCAGTGGCCTGAGTAGCATACGGCCCCGGCAGCGCACAGGTTAAGGTGCTGGCGCCGATTCGCGAGGGCCTCTTGTTCGAGTCCACCTTCGGGCAGGCGTGCTTTGAATCAAGTATTATATTCATCCCGAGTCACCCGTACTGTTGTGAATACGTGGGAAATAGCATATGTACACCCTCGTGGCTGCGTGGTTAAGACACTTGGTTTCAAAAGCGCGGGTTAAAATCCCGGTGGGCTCAGAAATTTTAATATTTGTGTTAGGTCATACGACAGGACGCTCCGTGGTTCGGATTCTGCGTCAATCTGAGACAGAGTCAGAACGCAAGGCCATCCGAAACTCTGTCACGAGGTCGCAAGATCATACGAATCTACTTTTTACTTTACATGATTGATATCCTCAACAAATTCAATCATAAAATCAATCGTAATATCAAGTCGTGAGTCCAGATGGAATTTGAGCAGCCTTCTCCAATTAGAACGGTCTAACTCGTGCGACCTTGTCCATCGGTATGGTGATTTTACGTATCAAATACAGGAGTTGGAGAGGGTGCAAAGAAGGGCTGCTAGATTTGTTTCTGGAAACTATCGCAGAATGCAATCAGTGACGGATATGATAAAGGAGCTGAAATGGGATTCATTGCAAGACAGGAGGAGGATAAGGAGGGTCATGGGAGTGTACAGGGCATATACTGGCAATGAGGCATGGAAAGATATTGCAATAGGTATAAAAAGTAGTGCATGGAAGGAAAAACATGACCATGACCACAAGCTGGCACTCGATTTCAGGCACAAGGGTGTGGGAAGATTCTCTTTTTTAGGTAAGGGTGTCAGGGATTTTAATGAGTTACCAAGAGAAATGACGAATAATTTACCGAAAACTTTGAAAGAATTTAAAGACAAAATTTGTAGAGGGCAAATGTAGGTGGGTGCAGGATAGGGGGAAGATGGGTGGGTAGGGAAATTGCCACTGTAGCCTGTGCTCCATTACAATTAAATAATAATAATAATCTTCTCGTTTTCTGATGATGGCACCTTTTTTGTCCGTCTTTCATCTTTCCTCTGAACAACATGGCCTTTCCACTGCCATGTCGAGGAGACTGTCGTCCGCAAAATATCTGCGATTCTTCTAACAGATCTTATATCGGTTGCGTATCGGAAGATGAGTGCGAAAGAAACAGGCATCTTTACAAAAGCAATTAAATAGTTGTATTTTGCATACTCGGGCAAATAATATCATCTCGGATAGTTAATAGAGGTGGTGGTGTGGAAGATCTCTGGTCATGAACCAAACAGAGAATAGGAGAGTCTTTGGTGACTGATTACTGTTAGCGGTGGCTTGGAAGAATTCGACAAAGGGAGACAATGTGTCTGTAAAAGAATAGTATCTAAAGAAAATGTTACACTACAGATTTGTAGTAAATGTTTGGTACAGCTTTAGAAGTTATGAAAGTATTTAAATGATCGGTAATTGTGAATTGGAGAGTTATCTATGTTTAAAAAGATAGCAAACGACGCAGAATCAAGAGGAAAGTTAGCTTCTAATAATGAACAGAGAAGTGTATTGGAACTGGACTGAAATAATTAAATAAGAAATAACAATTCACTTAATTCATTAGAAACGATGAAATTACAATTGTTGAAAGAACACATTATCTTTTATGATTCGTTCAGCTGGCGAGGAAAAACAAAGAGGAACCACTTCAAGAAGACACGGACAGAAAGTAAGTAAAAGAGAGGTAACCGCCACGAAATAAAAACAAAAATAAAGAAAACGAACGAGGAATAAAACGACGCTACACAAAGGAGAGAGATGGCGATAAACATTAACTCTTAATTTCAGACACAAGAGTTGAGGCAAAGTTTTAATATGTAGCTACGGCAGTCAGGGACTAGTATAAACTTCCAACAGAGACGGTCAACGGATTAAATTTTTTCACTTCTCCAGGAAAGATGAAAATTTGACAAAATGTAAAAGAAGTTGTGTTGGGTAAACTTTCATCCTGGCCTAACCTCTGAAGAGAATGATAAAATAATAGAAAAAACCGATGACTCTACATGCAGTTATCAAATATGAAAAATACAAATGTGAAATTACCCGTAGATGGGGCCCAATAGATCGACTTTTAGACTAAAAAACCCTCCGAATGATTATTTTCCAAAACAGCCGTTCTACATCTACATATATACTCTGCAATTCACAAAATTGTGGGTGGCAGAGGGTGCTCAGCACCAAAGCTAATCTCTTTGTTGTGCATTCCAATCCCTAATGGTACGAGGGAAAAAAGAATTCATATAAGAATCATTGCGGCACCTTATTTCTCTAATCTTATCTTTCCTGGCATTCCGGCTCAAATAGGTTGGTGGACGAAGTATTTCACTAGACTCGTGAGCGAAAGTGGGAGTACGCATGTTTACCAATAAGTTTAAACGAAACGTGCGTCGTCTATCTACCAGAGACTCCCAGCCTAGACTACTAATCAGTTCTGTGACGCTTTTATAAGGACTGTAGCAAGCGGTCACGTTACAGCCGTTTTCGGGAAAATGTATCGTACGACAGGAACCCCAAAAAAACCGAAATTATTTTTAAAAGCTAAATATTTTCCAATTTGTTACAAAACTACCTTATCCCCCTGCAAATTACTCTCTATTACAACTAATACATTTGATCCACCGGTGTTTCCACTGTTCGAAACATTTACTGTAGTCACCTTTAGAAATGGCTGACAGCTCCTCCCTAGTTCTTTTCTTGACTTCTTCAATGTTGTCATATCGGTGACCTTCCATGCCCCTTTTCATGCGTGGAAGAAAGAAAAAGGTGGCTGCAGGAAAGGGGGAAGAAGGGGGTGTAGTGTAATTGCCACCGGAGCCTGTGCTCCATTGCAATTAAATGAAATTAAAAGTCGCACGGAGCCAGGTGAGGCGAGTAAGGGGCGTGGGGCAGCGGAATCATGCCATTGTTAGCCAAAAACTGACTAACACAGACAGCTGTGTGTGCAGGTGCATTGTCGTGGTGGAAGAACCAGTCTCCTGCCATGACTCATCACAAGTAATGACCTTTGATAGAAAATCTGGATCAATTTCAAGCTGTCGTTTTAAAGCACGACATGTTTCAATTAGACGTTCTTTTTGATTGTCAGTCAGAGCCCAAGGAACAAACTTGGCAGCAACCCTTTTCATTCACAAATCTTTGGTCAAAATTCACTGAACCGAGCTCAAAGAAAATCCACTAATATCCGACAGTTGGTCAATTGGCTGTCGACGGTCTGAGAGCACAAGCTCTCGAATTTTTTCAACATTTGCGTCGATTCGGGCAGTTGACGGACGTCCAAAACGAGGTTTGTATGTCGCCATTTTTAAACCGAATGAACTACTCGTACACTTGAGTTTTTCCCGTAGCGTGATGTTTGTAAGCTGTTTTCACATTAAAACGGTATCAGCAGCATTTTCACTGGGTAGAAAACAAAATTTCACAGCTGCACGTTGTTCACTTCAACACGCCGTCATCAAAAACGAAACAATAGCAAAACAGCGCTAGCAAAAACAATCACTGAAGACTAAAAGAACAACCCAGGCCGACAACACAGGCGGCACTGAACTGACAATGAGTTGCGCTGTAAACGCCTAAGGGCAGAAACGCGTACTGCACATGCTCCGCCCACGGCAATGCTATTCCGGTTATTTTTTGGTACCCCCTCGGATATACTGTAGTGTCAAAACCTGTGAAATACCTACTACTGTCATGTGGGACCCTGTTTTGTCAGGCAAAGTGCAGCTACTTGAAGTGGCATTGAATCAACAAGTCATCGGAAATTCCTTGGGAAAAAAAGGGGCGATCATTAATTACGTCTGGCGTTTTCCCGGAAATCCGGACCCCATCCCCTATGGTGAGTCGAGATCTTGTGGTAAAAATATACCTATATCATTAATGATGTGAGATGTTTTTCCGGAATTCCGAAAACCCCCTCCTCCCTCCCCCCTGTGAGACTTCGTGAGATCTGGTCCAACCCTCCTCCTCTAAAATGACGTGAGATTTTGAAGGAGACCGCCCCCCTCCCCTCCTGATGTAAGTCTCATGCATCGAAGGCCGAATTTTGGGACCAATAACCCTCCTAAAGTCGACTTTCGACTTGTAGACATTTTTTTTTTTTAGCTCTACCTTCCTACAATAATTTAAAAACCTCACGTGAGATTTCCGTGGAACCCCCCCATCCCTCTACCATGGTGAGGTTTGGTGAAATTTCGCCGAACCCCCCCCCCCCTCCTATTTCACCTCACGTCATTAACGGACGCCCCTCCCCCTACTTGTTTCGATTTTAAGTTTGTTTTTGATAGAATATTAAAATCCAAACAATTATAAATTTATCCTTCCACATCCGCGTGAGCACAACCTGTATTCGCGGATGTCAAGCACAGAACATCCGCATCCGCTAACATGACCTCCGTTAGAACCCAACATCATAGGATTCGTCCATTAATTACCTGAGGTGAAAGAAGGGGTCGTCCGAAATCTCACGTGAGCTTTTGAAATTCTTGAAGGACAACCAGATCTAAAAAAAGTCCACAAATTTAGGGGAGGGGGGAGAGGGGAGAGGTATAAGGCCTAGAAACGACGAGGATACAGACTTTATGAGGAGTATATCCACCCTCCGAAGCAGGAGAGCTAAAAAAAGTCTCAAAAAACTACGAGGTCGATCTTGCGTCATCGTAGGGGGTGAGGCGGGGTTTCCGACCAGATCTCACCAGAGGAGGAGGGGTCCAGAATTCCGGGAAAACACCTTACGTAATTAATGGATGCCCGCATACATACCACATCTAGTGCTGCTGTTAGTAGACGTAGGGTTGCCTGGCTTTCAGCACACGTCGCTGATGTCGGTCATTACAGTTGGCGTGATTGGCTACTGCGCTGTGCTTGACGGGAAAATGCCGGAAATTACATATTCTCGGCACTCTCTTGGTACTGTGGATCGAGGGAATGAAGTACCCCATGCATCTAGCGCAAACTACCCTTACGCGTTCAGTCAGTTAATTAATGTCGGTGCGGCCACAATCGCGTCAAGAAACCTTCCACACGAATCAAGCGAGTACAAACGAAAATCCCCACACCGCCATCTCGATAATTCCATCCCTATCACAAACCGTTTGGCACGTCAGTGTACACTGACCAGCCAGAACATTATGACTGCCTACCTAATAGCCGGTATGTCCGCCTTTGTCACGGATAACAGCGGCGACGCGTCTTGGCATGGAAGCAATGAGGCCTTGGTAGGTCGCTGGAGGGAGCTGGCACCACATCTGCACACACAGGTCACGAAATTCCCGTAAATTCCGGGGAGGGGGTGATGAACACTGAGTTTGGGGGCCAGCACATCAATTGAAATTCACCACTGTGTCCCTCTAATCACTCCATCACACTCCTGGTCTTGTGAGACGGCGCATTATCTTGTTGAAAAATGCACTGCCTTTGCGAAACACGGTCTTCATGAAGAGGTGTACGAGCTCTGCAACCAGTGTACGATACTTATTGGCCGTCATGTTGCATAGCACCAGCTCCACTGGACCCACGAATGACCACTCGAATTTTCCCCAGACCATAATAGAGCCGCCACCAGCTTGTCTCCGTCCCGCAGTACAGGCGTCAAGAAGCTGTTCCCTTGGAAAACGACGGATTCGCACCCTCCCATCGACATAATGAAGAAGGTATCGGGACTCATCAGGCCATGCAACGCTCTGCCAATGCGCCAACGTCCAGTGACGATGGTCACGTGCCCATTTCAGTCGCAGTTGCCGATGTTGTGGTGTTAACATTGGCACATGCATGGGTCGTCGGCTGGGGAGGCCCATCGTTAGCATCAGTGCACTGTGTGTTCAGACACTCTTGTACTCTGCCCACGATTAAATTCTGATGTTAGTTCCACCACAGTTCGCCGCCTGTCCTGTTTTACCAGTCTACCCGGCCTACGGCGTCCGACATCTGTAATGAGGGATCACCGCCCAACCCCTCGACATTTGGACGTGGTTTCGCCATTAGTTGAAGACACTCACCACAGCAATCCTCGAATACCGGACAAGTCGTGCGGTTTCCGAAATGCTCGTGCCGAGCCTCCGGGTCACCACAATCTGCCCAGGGTGAAGCTCACGACGTATCACGCGCCTTCCCCATTCTAAACACGGATAGCACGCTCACTGATACTACATGCACAGTGCTTGTGTCTGACTAGCAGTCACTCCTCGTCAGGTGACGCTGCTTCGCCTGCACGGGTTTATATCGATAGTAAGTAGGTAGTCATAATGTTCTGGATGATCGGTGTATACGCCGACCATTCAGCCTGGCACATATCACCTCAGCGAGTAGTGACTGTGCAGCATGTATTACGAGTGTGGTGTCGGTGACGGATTCTGCAGACGCGTCAGCCCGATTGATTTTAATCTTCCGGACAGACGATCTCACCCGGCGGGAGGGGAGCGCCACCCTCATTTCTATCTCGCACATTCTTCTCCCTTACTGCGTCGCGATTCCACGGAAAATGTAATATGTTTCGCACGTCGCCAAAGCACGTACCCCACGTTTCGTCACGTCTTCTCTTTCTTCCGGGAACACAATGCAATATGCGCGGCCGTAATAAAAATCCCTCCTCTCAGGATTGTTACGCCCATCCCTCCCTACCGCCCTCCAGTAAGAGTTAAAATCGTGCAACATCACCACACAATTTCGCTTTACTTGACATGGAAACTTGTTTTATCACTAATTCCATCAAATGAATAATACCACCGTAGGTTATTGGCCTAAGGAAAGAAAAATAACAAAGAAAGAAAGCAAGGAGAGGCAAAGCTAAAGAACAGTAAGCAAATAATGCAGGGTCGGAAGCGACAGAAGAAGTTAGTGAAAGTTGCTACTTAGGAAGTAATATTACAACTGATGTCCGAAGCGAGAATGTTGTTAGAGCAGAATAGCACAACGAAAAGAGCCTTCATGAACAAGAGGAATCTTTTAGTTTCAAATTTTGATCTAGGGCTCAAAATTTCTGTTTTAAAACTCTATGTGTGAAGCACAGCACTTTATGGCAGCGAAGCATGTACTATCGGAACACCATAAAGAAGGAAAATTGAAGCATTTGAAATGTGGTGCTATAGAGGGATGCTGAAAATTAAGTGGACTGATGAAGTACGAAATGGAAGAGTTCTGGAAATGATGGGTGAGGAAAGAAGTTTGTGGAAGAGTCTTCAGAAAAGAGAGACAGGCTGGTAGGTCATATTTTGAGACATGCGGGACTGGTTAACCTGTTAGTGGAGGGAAGGTCCCCGGTTCGAATCTCTGTCACGGCGGGAATTTTCATTGGCCCGTAACCCAACATTCACCTCCGGCACAGCTTGGCGTATAATGTGAAGTTCGCCAGAACGCTTCCGTGGTTCGGATTCCACGTTAAACTGTGTACCCGGTAGGATTGTCGGGTTATGTTAAGGCGGCTACGACAGGAGTGAATGCGCAACCAATAGAAACCATGTCGTCAGGTCATTACGACCACACGGAATTATTATTATTATTATTACTGAAAAGGTACGGAAAACTCAAAAATAGCAAAACATTCTTCCGAGAACGTTGCGCTGTCATACAAGATGGATGCAACCTGTCTTACAGAAACAAGTGTGTGTGTGTGTGTGTGTGTGTGTGTGTGTGTGTGTGTGTGTGTGTGTGTGTGTGTGTGTGTGTGTGTGTGTGTGTGTGCACATGCACCGGTGGCAATTTCCCTACACATTCATTTTCACCCTACTTCTAGCTGCTACCACTTCATTTATTGAATCGAAGCAGGCAATATATTATTCTCGAATAACGCAATAACTATCGGGTTATGCCGCGTTGTTTATTTCATTACCTGAGCTTTCGGCTGGTATCCTCCAGCCTTCGTCAGAGAGAATATATCCTCCCCGTAGAGGTATGTTAAATGATTCCTCAGACTTCCGCGGCCATCTTTGTAATTGACTTTCGGGTTATGCCGCGTTGTTTATTTCATTACCCGAGCTTTCGGCTGGTATCCTCCAGCCTTCGTCAGAGAGAATATATCCTCCCCGTAGAGGTATGTTAAATGATTCCTCAGACTTCCGCGGCCATCTTTGTAATTGACTTTCGGGTTATGCCGCGTTGTTTATTTCATTACCCGAGCTTTCGGCTGGTATCCTCCAGCCTTCGTCAGAGAGAATATATCCTCCCCGTAGAGGTATGTTAAATGATTCCTCAGACTTCCGCGGCCATCTTTGTAATTGACTTTCGGGTTCGGCCGCGGAAGTCTGAGGAATCATTTAACATACCTCTACGGGGAGGATATATTCTCTCTAACGAAGGCTGGAGGATACCAGCCGAAAGCTCAGGTAATGAAATAAACAACGCGGCAGAACCCGAAAGTCAATTACAAAGATGGCCGCAGAAGTCTGAGGAATCATTTACCGCAATAACTGTTACAATCACTGACAATTGACATTTATTATTAAAACAATTCCGTCCGAACATGTTAAGCTATTGCATCGATTTCCGTTCGCCAACGATAATCTTCTCGTGTCCTTCACCAGAGATCCTCTGCGTCGATACTTCGTCTCAAAGACAAAGGTATTCATTCAACTTCGTTCTGAAATATTGTTTTTACATATTAATTTAATCTGTTACTACACGACAGCCATTATTCAGCTCCTACTAACGCTGAAATTCTCACACAATTCAAGATGGTTCCTGCTTGTAGCTGAATTTGGATGCAGCGTCATCGTGCCAGACACATTCATAATTCTATCCCGCGATGACGTAAGTTAGGAGCCCAGGTACAAAGCTACAAATTTCCTTCAACCAGTATGCGTTGTCAACTTATTTGAAAAAAAAAAATGTATACTACTCTTTGGAAGAAAAAACAAAATTTATGAAAGAAAAATCGTATTTCTAAATTTGGGTATTAATTAATTTAATGGCGATAGCGCACTCTCCCGTAGCAATTCCCATTTTCCCCTCTTTCCTGCAGCCACCTACTTTTGTCCTCTATAAATATCAACTTTAAATTGTTTCAACGTTTTTCGAGTGGCAGTTTGTGGTCATACTTCCTCTTCCATGCACTACTTTTAATTTTTACATCAATATCTTTCCACGCCTCATCACCCATATACGCCTTGTACACTCCCATGACCCTCTTCACCCTCCTCCTGTCTTCCAGTGAAATCCATTCCAGCTTTTATCATATTGGTTACGGATTGTGTTCTGCGATAATTTCCAGAAACAAATCTAGCAGCCCTTCTTTGCACCCTCTCCTACGTTGTATTTCGTACTTAAAATGTTGGTCCCATACTACACTACCATATTCGAGCAATGGTCTGACCAAAGTTTTGTAACCCAATTCCTTTACTTCTCTCGTACATCCCCTCATCACTCTCTCCAACAAGTGCAGAATTTTGAAACCTTTCCTACCACCTGTCAAATGTGTCCTGCCCAGTTGAGTTTGTTATCAAATGATATTTACTTTTGAAGTCTTCAACAAGCAATTCTTTCCCCACCTTATAATCATAATCAACCTTTAGTTTTTTATCTGTGTATCTGATAAGCTGACTCTTCTTTGCATTTAACTTCCTCCCATGTTTACCAACCCAGCTAGATATCCTGCCCAGATCACCCTGCAGCTGTTCCCAGTCCTCTACCGTTTTGTTCCATCATGTCATCTCCAAACAACCTACCTTCCGATAGTAAATCATCAACACAATCATTATATTTCATACTATAAATACATATTTTCTCGCGCGAATGGAAGCAGCTACTTTTGATTTTGTTTTTTGTTATGTTTCAAAGTGTGATGACTGGTACAACATTCTAAATCTTGATTTATAAATAAATGAACAACTCGTATTTAATTAAATTTAAGGACGTTCAGTTTCTCTCTTTTCGCCATTTTGTATTCATCACTCTTTTGTGAAAGCTGAAATTTCGGGAACAGAAGGAGGAAATAATTATTTGTACACATACAAGTGTATTAGGGACTTCCTCAGTCCTCTTCAAACAAAGTTGATTCAAAAGTTTACGTTTCATATCGTTTTATTATAATAACTAATAAGTTGCTTGGAAATTAATTACGTATAAGAGCATTCCCTTCCATACATCAGCGGATCCCAGTTAGTGGTACACGTACCCTCAGGGGTACTCGAGGTTGCTTCAAGGGGTACGCGCGGCAATCTCTTGGCTAAGGCAATCATAAAACAACTACGCAAACATTTCTATAGTAAAATATATTTTTCGGACAGGTGTTGATTTTTGTGACGTTTGTTAACTACACTCACTCACCTCGATAGCTATTGGCTGGAAAATGATGACGTCATGAGTCAGCTTTCGCTCGCAAAACAGCGACCAGAATTAGAAGAAATTCCTGGCTATATCCACAATTTAATCGCTAAGCAACTACTACCTAATTAATAACCATAATACAGTAATTAAGTTTGCTTTTCGAAGAGTTTCATAGTTAAAAAAAAATGTTGGTAAATTTTGCGGCTAAAAAAAAAGTGGATCTGCTTTTCAGTAACATGTTGCTAATCAAAGCAACTTAAAAAAACTTTTAAAAAATTACTCATGCTCTCTGCTGTAACCACGAATGACTATTATTCCGGCTTGGAAAAATTTCAATCTAATTAAAATTTTCACTAATCTTGTTGCTTGACCAAATTTTATGCTTTACGGTTTATTTGCTTTTTAGGTATTTTACTGACAACTTCCGTTAATGGCTCTTGTTTATGTTCGCTGTACGTGAGTTATTAGGTTATTTTAAGTGAACATCAGACCAAATATGTTACCGAATTGAGTATTACGGAAATTAATTTCTTCGGAATTGCTCAACTGTTTAATAATATGGAATGTGTATTAAGTTCTATGGCTTTTACAGATACTATGACCAATGATTACATTATGACTGTTTGCCCAGTCTCAATAAAGAAAAACGTGATGCTTTCGAAACAAATAGGATTTTTTTAAATTTTGCAGTGTGAACTTTAAGGGTCAAATACAAGTAAGTTTCTATTTAAGAAATTACACGATTGCGCTATCGTCCCTGTTCGTGTTTAATACCTACCTCTATTAATGCTTCTGAGTTCTTCATGCTCAGGAGATTTTATTAATCGTAAAACACAGGTCAAACTTATATTAGACCAGATCAGATCAACCTGTCATAATCTTTCATCGTAAAAACTGGACCCGTGACGATACGCAAAAAAACAGTCACGGGCTGACACTAGTTGGATTAAAATTTAATATAACGGGAAAAAACAGGTTTCATTTTTTATTTATCTTTCAGGTATAAGGAGTACGCGAGGTTGAACTCTTCTTGAAGTGGTACTCGGAAAAAAAAACTAATTGGGAACTACTGCCAAAGGCACTTTGTCACAAGAAATAAAATATTTCTTCATAATTTATGGCTAAGGTAAAGTATATGGACAAAAAACAAAGTATGATACTTTTTTAAAAATGCAGTGCTGTTGTAAGCGATTTTTCCGCAATTGCTCAGTAAATTAAATGTTAATAAATATCGCCAATCCAGCTGTTTTTATGTGATTTAATACCGTACGCGTATCGCCTCTCATAAGCGAAGAATTCGTGGCTGATGATGCTTCGAAGAGAGGCGAAACGCCTACCGCTTTAAACCACATAGTAAAAGTTGCATTGGGGTTATTTATTTATTTTTCCTTTATGTTTCAGCCGTGTATGGACTACGACTACGCAACCTCACTTCCTCCGTCACCAGTACTCTTTCATTCTCTAGCTCTCTCTCACTTTTTACCCTACTTTTCTTGATTGATTTTTCTTCAGTCAGATCCTTTACCTCCGCAATTTTTCCTCTGAGTATCTCTCTGTCTTCGGTGTCTTCCAGTCTGATTCCACATCTTTTCATATCCTGATGGACCTCCTTCACTCATGAAACTTTTCCTTTTCGCTTGAAAGTTTATTTTCTTTGCCATTGCTTCTGCTTCCATTCTCTTGATGTGTCCATAGAAAGCTAATCTCCTTTTCTTAATTGTGTTTGATACCTTTTCAAACTTGTCATATAATTCTTGGTTTGATCTCAAACGGAAATTAAACTCGCTTTCTACCACTTTTTTTTGTCCCAAGATCTTCCTTAGAAACATTCTTACTTTCTTTCTTTTCTATTTCCGTCAATCCCTTTCTGGCTAGTGTTTCTGCTGCATATAAATATTCTGGCTTCACTACCGTTCTATACCGCTTGTATCTTGCCTGGTGGGAGAGTAATTTCGATTTGAATGTCAAATCCTGAAAGCTGTTTCCATCTTTATCGCCCTATCTTCAACTGCAGCCTTTTCATTATCATTGGGAGTCAAAATTTCACGAAGGTATTTAAACTACTGTGTTCTTTTACCATCACCATATTTAGTCTTCACTGTGCATGTCTGGTCTTTTGCGTCTATGTTCATGTATTCCGTTATCTCAAACGATATTTGTAGTCCTGCTTTTTCAGCTGTTTCCTTCAAGACTTCTATCTGTTTGATTGCAGTCTCCAGATCTCTTGCAAAGAACGCAATGTCATCAGCAAAAGCGAGGTATTCAAATGTCAAGCCATTCTTCTGGTGTCCTAGTCTAATTCCACTTTCCACCATTCCCTGATGACCTTGGAGTTATTTATTAACATTCAACTTTACTACATGATCTATGCTAAAATTTCGCGAACACAATGAATAATAAGTTTTGGGATTTGTAATAGGATGAAAGAATAACCGTCTCATTTGTTTCAATTGTTTGTTTGTTTAGTGCAACTGGTTCGTAACAAAAGTCGATGTCAGTGAAGCAGTTTATTAATATCTATGTGATATGTGCTACTGCTATCTAACGGCTTGACTCTGAACTGTCTCATATACGCGACATTCACAGTTATTACTTTTGCCCTTCAAAGGTCAAATTTCGAAACATTTATTATTATTACTTAATTGCGATAATTTCATTCTTAATTTATAATGTTGCCTGAGAGGTAAACCTTATTCTTTAAACTGATACCTCATTTATCTATTTCGGTCAGGTGTTAAAGAAGATAAATTGCTCGTGACAAAAAAACGCGTTGCAGAAATATTGATACTTTTGCCCTTTAAGGGTTGATTTCCGAAAAAATCCTGTCTTAATATATGATGTTACCAAAGCGGAGATCTTAACTTTGAAATGATACGTCAATTAACGATTTCAGTTAGGTATCCAGGGAGATAAATGACTTTTAACAAAAAAACAGCATTTTAGAAAAATTGACATTTTCGCCCTTTATGGGTCGGATTAGAAAAAAAAAATACTTTAAAAAAAATATATGATCAAAGCAGATATCTTAATCTTTATAATGATGCCTTATTTATCGATTTCGGTTAGGTATGAAGGGAGATAATGGCTTGTAAACACACGATAGAAATAATACGAGTGTATATGATTGGCGCCCTGACTGTAGGCGGATGTGGTTCGTGATACCCGCGAGGTTCTGGGTCAGAGTTGTTACGATAACCACTTTCCCTGCCACTACATCCGTCCGGTGAGATATCGCGGGACGTCGACCAATAACGAGCCACGGGATCTCGAGAAATGCACGCACCTCACCACGGCCTGCGCAACACCAAGGAGCTGGGTTGCATGTCTTGCATAAGCAGAGGTTACACAACCGACTGCAAGGGCGTTACTGTCAGCAGGAAATCAACCCAGAGTTATTTCCAGGATACATGTCACTGCCTGCTGTATTTTTGTTCTGACTCGAAGTTAATCATCCACACTATCGTAAGCAAGCTGCGTCTGTCGGGCCCTTCGTCCAGACATCACGCAAAAACTTCACAACTAAATTCACCGCTTGAAAGATTAAAAACTAGTGCATATCTTACCTCACTAAGGAGAACTGAGAAAGAAATGATTGTTAATACTGATAGCGGATAGGCGTCACATGTCATACCGCACCTCCCATGAACGCTTCTTTACGAGACAGCCTCCAAAGATCACTCTGGAACACAGATAAACACACCACCTTTTCAAGTTTGATAAAACTTGTTTTTTTATCGCGCAACTTTGGTTATTTATTTCTTCAGTTCTCTGAAATGTAATACGTTGGAATAACGAAAAACGTTAATCAAAGACTAACACTCCAACGGGCGTAACGAAACTGTATAATAGTTATAAAGAATACTAAGGTAATACACTACAAACGTTTTAAACTTTGCTAGAAGAAGAAAAAGAACAGGAAAACGCATTACAACGAACACCTAGGTACGCGCGGCGCAAGTAGCCCTAAAAGGCTACATAACGAAATCGCTTTTGGGGGCATCCATAAATTACGTGAGGTGTTTTACGGACTTCCGGACACCTCCCCCTGGACACCTTGCACTGTAGTATTCAGTCTTCATACTCTTACTCATTATTGTAGTAAACAGGTAAGTGTTGACTTTATTTTGTCAAATAATTCGTTGTGAAAAATATCCTGTTTCAATGATTTCAATATGAAAATTAATGTTGAGCGGTGGCCCGACAATGGAAGCAGTGCTAGCTTCCGAAACATCGCCAGACGATGCGAATTTGACGAGGCTGGAAGACCAAGATGTTTTCTTCAAGTGTTGGAATGACTTTGCTCCATATTGTGGGGAAAATTTGTTCCAAACCTTTCCCGTTGTTCTGCTAACGAAACCTACTCCAGGTACGTGTCATCTGCGAGTGTGACTATGAAACACATTATCACTGAAGTGCCTGAACCTGCAGAAAACATAAAAATACACTGTATTCATCGTATTCTGCTGTTGATTGTAAGCGGGGAGGGGGCAGGGGGGTGGACGTCATTCCAGATACCGGCGAGTCTAAATACTTTATAGAGTTCGAAAATTGGATGCCCTTCAGTAATTTTCTAAAACGTAGTGGAAAAATTATGGACATTAGTAGTACGATGAAATGGTGTAAGTTTCTCTTGCTTAATCAAAATTTTTAACAAAACAAATTTTTATAAAATTTCACAATTTTTTGCAGGCGTCATTATTGGTAAAAAGTTGCACTTGTGTTTTTTTTCGGGTTTGCGCTGCGGTTTTTTGTTCATATCGCCAACGTTTCGGCACCAACTGGAGCCTTCGTCAGGGCTTCTATCTATCGAGCCGCCTGGTCATTTTTGATAAACTTGAACACTGATTCACTGTTTATTTGCCGGTGAGAAGTAAACAGAAAATCAAAAAAACGCAGCGGAAACCCGAAAAAAAAAGACAAGTACAATTTTTTACCAAAAACAATTTTTTTTGAGTTTTATGCATTGTTTTTGGGCCAAATTCACCCTGGACGTGGTTACATTGCGCCAGCCATGTGTTTCAATGGGAAATCAAGTATTTCTCAATGAGGAGCAAAGTCTGCTGCACATACCCCTATGTATGACTTTGATACAGTTTAAAAAAAATTAAAATACCGGTATCATAAAAATAAACTAGTCTTGTTCTACTCTTAAAAACACCTATGCAAATCACATGCTAAAATCTGTATGTTTTTATTAAGAGCCCAAAATAAGTCGTTTTGCGAAAGCTCTCAAAAATAGGGGGTGCAAAGTGGCTCCACTTGCGGTAGTGTTTTAGACCTTCGTTGACAGCAAAGAATAAAACAACAGAAGAGATGAACAAGAGACAGAACTATTTGACACAGCAAGAGATGAGCTGTTCAGTAGTTTGATATTAAGTTATCAGAAGGACAAATTGTATAAAGATTGTTACGGCTGCGTTCAAGATGAGAGACAAAGTTGTATAAGAACACACAAAATGAGTGCAGTACAATTCATGTTAGGTTGCATAATAAATGTGTGTTCAAGTGAAATTAGAGGTTAGTAATGTCGTCCAAAAAGTTGATAAATGTCTTTACGTAGACGAGAGGGGTAGTAAAATTTCCCCTTTCAGATAGTCTAAAAGATAGCGCTATCTAGATGAAATATGAAGGAAGAAACCACATTAGACGTCATCTAATGCAGAACAGAAGACGCAAGATATACGCTCTTTGCTATGAGAACAGGATAAACAGATACGAGGTAAAGTAGAATGTTGTGTTTGTAAAGAGAGAACGGTTTGCAGCAGGGTTACCAACCGTTCGGACTGTCCGGTTATGGGGCGTCCATTAATTACGTGAGATGTTTTCTGGAATTCCAGAACCCCCCCTTTTACTGCTGAGGTTTGGTGAGATCTGTTCAGCCCCCCCCCTCTCCAAGATGATGCGGAATTTTGGCGGCCCCCCCCCCCTTCCTCCTGCTGATTTACCTCATAGTTTTTTTGAGCCTTTTTTTTTAGCACTCCTGCTTCCCCCCCCCCTCCCAAAGTCCGTGTCGTTTGTGGACCTTTTCTTCTTTTTTAGTTTTACCGTCCTTCAAGAATTTCACAACCTCACGTGAGGTGAGATTTTACCGGAACACCCCCCCCCCATTTTACCTCACCTAACGCCCCTTTCGAACGCGATTTGTCTGAACTACATGTGACAGGACTCAATATGTCCCAAGTAATTTTAGTTTACAGCCTATTATTATTACTTCGTATCAGAAACATACAGTTACACAATCACAATCATCAAATTATACTGGACCAGAACTTGGCCACTTCCAGTGTATTTTCTGAGTCTTCATACAGTTCAGCTGCCGAGCAGGATACTGGACACAGTCGACACTCGAGCATGTGCTGGACAGTCTGGTCTTCAACGCAGTCGCACTTGATATCACTGATCTCAGCATAGCCCCATCTTGTTAACTTCACTTTGCATCTGCCCACTCCTGATCTCAGCCTATTCAAAGACTTCCACGTCAACCATCCCTTGTCATAACCAGGTGGCAAAGATTCAGACACTCTTCCCCAGCCATGCGGAAGGGAAGCCTTAGCTTCCCATAGTTGTAACCTGGCTTCTTAAGTTATCGTTGTAAGTTCCTGAGATATTCTTAGGAAACTTTTCCTGGACTTAAGTCTTTGCCTGTGAGGGATATGCCCATATAGTGGATGAGATTTTTCATGGTTCACTTCCTCCTTTCCTTGTTCAATGCTATTTCCCTTCGAACAGAAGGTGGTGCTATGCCTGCGAGACGGTGGAGCCATTCGTCTGGAGTTGGTTTTTAAGCAGCCTGTTATGATTCTGCAAGTGTCATTAAGTGCAGTATATACTTGTTTTGGCATGAGTTGAATTATGCCATAGAGGACAGGCATACTCTGCAGCCGAATAACATAGTGCTAAGGCAGAAGTTGGAATTGTTTCAGGTTGGCTGCCCCACTGCGATCTTATGAGATTGTTCCTTATATAGTACGAATAGTATATCCATTTTATATGAATAATTTATTTTTATGATATCTTTAGTCGAGTTAGCCTGCGACAACCTGTTGGAGTGATTACGACGGCATCTTGCAGCAGCCCACGCAGGCCGCCGGCTGTTGCCATGGTAACGGCGCCCGCGACACCGATTGATTTCACGGAGCACGCGCGCCGCCAAACACCAAACTGCAGTACCGGTAGTGCAGTCCCCCTCCTTACTATGCTTCACAACTTGCGTCTGCGTCTGAATTTCGTTTACCACAAACTTAGATTCAATAGCTAACTTCCAAAGCCCATAATTGTTAAACTAAAATTTTCGTAGGTGTATTGCGACGTGTACACTACACATACAAGCCCGTGTTAACTAAACGAGTCATAGTGGGCAAGTGGCGCTTTACTGTCAAGTAACAGAGATGCCAGAATTAGTGACGCAAGCAGCACTTTGTAACTCTGTCACTACAGACACTGTCTTAAAGACACCAATGATTCCAACATGTCCTTCGCAGCAGCGCGAATCTAACATCTAACTAACTCAACTAACTAACTAACTAAACTCAACTCACTCACTCGGCAAGTGCCCTGATTTGCCCGCCGCCCCTGCCCGCTAGTTCTGGCACCGAGTATTAATTCTGTGACGACTAGCCGCCTTATGAGCCAATAACAGTCGTGGATTTGAGAGTGGTAACTATGGGCGAAGGTAACGACACAAACAGATTCACAGCGGAAAAGACGAGCCAAGTGCAATTTTGCTTTGAAGAGTTTAATATTAAATACTGTATTACTGTCAAATATCTGGTTAACACTAAGCTGTATACATTGCTGCGTATCAACAACACGCTGCATTGTAGAAAGTGAAACCAAAGGACTTTGTGAAATAAAAATTAAAAAGTCCGTAGCGTATCATACGTATAATTTATGTATTTATTTATTTCCTGACTTTACATAGCCTACTACCTTGTTACCTAAAGCAGGCTGTAAACGGGTTCTCACGCTATTCGTGTTTGTATAGTTAAAAGTTCGTTGAAGCAATTGAGCAGCTACACTTCCTAACACGATTTTTCTTAAACTTTCTTCCACCACTAATTACTCTTTTAA
>JARYHS010013630.1:14943532-15062543 GCA_031002005.1 Vandiemenella viatica
TCGCCGGTTCGAGTCCGGCCGAGGGCATGGGTGGTTTTAATTAAGTGTTGTGTTTGTCTTGTGTCGTCTATAACATGAAGAATCTATAATACATTGAATGATACAATACATAAGTTTCAAACTACAAAATTACATAGTGCTGGCTGTATGGCCGCGTGGACAAATGCCATTAAAAAAAATCGATCAATATCTTTCCAAACCTCGTCACCAACATGCCTTGTTCCCTCCTCTTATCTTCGAATGAATCTCGTTTATTTGCTGATTCGATTTGTACTGTTACACCTAGATAGATACCTTGCTTACTTGGTGGAGTGGTATCTTATTGAGCATTGTCGATTGAGCCGCTCGATTCGTGACTGCTAGTTACAGTCCTTACGTAAGTGTCACAGAGCTGATTCGTGGGTTGGGCTGTGATTGTTTGGCGGACAGACGACGTCGTTTTCGTTTGAATTTGCTGGAGAATACGCGAAAATCTTTTAAGTTACGAGTGCAACTTCTTCCGCCAACCTATTTAGGTCGCAATGACAGGAGGGATAAGATTAGAGAAATAAGATGCCGTACTGATTCATTTATGTATTCCTTCTTTCCTCGATCTGTTCGGGATTGGAATGCGCAGAATTAGGATAGGCGCTTAGCACCCTCTGCCACCCACAGTATTTGTGATTTGCAGAGTATAGATGTAGATGTCTGAGCGCTGATTGTGAGAGCGGAAGGAAGTGTCGTTGGTGGCCAGCGACCTCCTGTCGCCACTTCCTCGTCTTCCGCTAGGCCGGCAGGAAGACTTTATATTTTTTTATGAGATCCCCCCTTAGTAACATTTTTCCGATAGCGAATTCTATCTCTCAAGTGCGTTTGTGGAAGATCTCAAAAATACCGATCAACGACTGCTATCAGCTCTTCTTTTAACTCGACAAGTTTTCCAGGCATAAATTTCTTTACGTTTGGAAATACATGTCATCAATCTTGGTGAATACGGTGAAGGTACCAACGATTCGTACTTGATATTCCACAGTTTTCCCACTGGCAAAGCAAATTTGTGAGTAGGTGCACTATCCTGATTTAATGTGATCTATATATTTAACCATCGTCTCTTCTCATGAACTTTGCATTCAGTTGGTCCAAATACTTGTGCACTACTAGTCGGTTATGGTTTACCTTTCTCGAGATAATCAGCAAAGAGAACCCCTTTAGCAATCCATCCAACATGGCCTAATCTGGTAGATACTTTTCCACCACTGTTTTAGCTGCTGTTGCGTTTCTGAAACTAATAGTTACCTCTCTGTTGGAATAGAGATACACAGCAAGGCCAGTTAAGTTTTACTTTTGTCGTTTTATCTGTTCGCCTCCTTTCTGATTCTTCACCTTTTCGTAAGACTTGACGTTGATGTTTCAAACTGATCAATCCGTGGGTTGGTTTGATCGAGTTGCTGGTGGCTGCTACTTCCTGTTCTGTGTATTCCATCCGATCCCAACGAACCCCACGCAAAATCTTTAATTACATATCTGTAAAGCTAATAAGTTGACATTTCTTGGCATTTTTCTTCATTCCTTTCGTAAACACCCACCTACGTCCCTTTGGATTTGTTCTCAATCCTCTTCTGATGTAGTCCCATTATGCAGAATTTTCATCTGCAAACAACCTAACCTGTGGCTATAGATAAACAACAAAATCGTTCACTAGGATAATGAACAGTAATTGTCTTGTGTCATTACTGTTCTCACATCAAACTCCCCAGATTATTGCTTTACCCACTTTGACTCTTTGCTTCCTACCTTTTAAGAATTCCTCCACACAACAAACACATGAATTCACATTAATAATCTCTTATAAATTCATGCTGCTGACTTAAGATCTACTTCTTTTCCTCACATATTTTCCTGATGTAGCTGGCTACACAACAACACTAAAGTCAAATTAGTATGTCTGTAGTTTTCAACTCAGTTTTTAATATTTAAGCTTTATCATCTGTTGTGGAATAAGTATTTATTTGTCTGTAGATTTTCGCTCCTACAGCATGTCGTACATTCATGTTGAATAGCTCAGGTGCCTCAGTCCTCGCCTGATATCCATCCAGTCCACTCCTTCCTATCGCCGTTTCCTTTTTGAACAGATTCCAAAAAAAAATCTGTCCATTATGCCAGTATGTCGAGTAGTTATTCCATGAAATCAGTCTTATATAGTTTAATGGTCGGGAGATATGTAGACATTCATTATTTTGCTGTGAGGACATTTGTTCTAGATATATTTTAATTAGAACACTAGTTTATAACAGATAAATCCTTTAGATTTAATTAGCGAGGTCAATTATCTCCACGAAAAGAGAAAGGAAATATAAACTGCAAAAGCTAAAGGTCCATTTTAACTTACAGAGAAATAAAAATAAAATAATAAAAGTCCACACTGTCGAGTGCTTTATCTGTATCAAGAAAGCTGTGGTTATATCTTTGTTTTTATTTAGCCTTTAGTGACGTTGATGCTTCCTTTACGTAGAGTGAATTCTAATCGAGCCCCGTCTTAGAAATTGGTCCGCTGCCCCTTGCCGGAGTCTTCGGTCACTAATACTGTCTCTAAAAGCAGCGGTAAATGTCTAACTTACTGCTCCATTCCATGGTATTAAAGCGAGTTTGTCTTGTAAGGTGCTTGTAAACTATTTGCATTCAGGGTCTTTTAAACTACTGTAGAAGATATTAGAAGGTATTGTCGGTGGTGACACGGTATAGTTGACATTGCATTCACATCCATTTAATACAGCTCAGCTGCGCGTGGTACGTGGGCGTCTAGTTTCCACCAGCGCGGGTGTTGCGTCACACGAATAGCCTTGGCAGATAACAGACTCGCGCTACGACCTGCGACGGAGCACTTGCATTTCCTAGGGGAGCGTCCATAAACCACGTAGCTCCATTTTGTCATCCCGTGAACCCCCTCCCCCCCTCCCCCAAGTATCCCGGCGTTGCTTTTGTCTGTACCTCACCCTCCCCCACGTAGTTGTTTTCCATATAGTATCCAGATTCTCTTGCCAGACAATCGTAAATTAAATAAGTAAATGACTGGAATAAATATTTGCGTGCTATTGTGTGTTCTGTACCTCATTTTAACTTTGACAAATAATATGAATGTAAAGCTACGTGCCTCCCCCCCTTTTCGTCACGGAGCGCAGCAACGTAGGTTTCCAGCCAACCCCTCTTCCCCCTAGACCAAGCCACGCAGTTTATGGACGCTCCCTTAGCTACTGCTCCATCCCCTAGCTATCAGATATAGTGCCGAAACCACATGGCGTCCGAAATTCCAAGTGTACAAATAATTAAACACTATACAATACAATACAAGACAATACATTCAATTTCCATTGATCCCAGTATAAGAGACTGGCTCTGTGGGATGTGGAAAGTTGTCAGTTTACAGATAAACAGAATAATACGTACACCAGTAGATGTACAGTCATAGCATACATGGTACATTAAACAAATCCATAATAAATTAATGAATACACCAGGAGATGTACAGTCATAGTATACATGGTTAATTATGTAAACTATATTTACACAAGCTACTGGAATTTATTTTTTAGAAAATTTAGTAATAAATTCTTCGACAGAGTAGGAGGAGTTGTCAATTAAAAATTCTTTCAATTTTTTCCTGAATTTATTCTTATCATCTGCTAGACATTTAATATGTGTTGGAAGCTTATTGAAGATATGTATCCCTGAATATCGGACCCCTTTTTGAACAAATGACAATGACTTGTAATCCTTGTGAAGATCATTTTTACCTCTAGTGCCATAATTGTGTATTTTACTATTTGTTTCAAACAAAGTATAATTTGTGACTACAAAGGACATTGATGTGTGTATATACTCAATCGCTAATGTTAAAATCCCAAACTTCTTGAACAGCTCTCTACATGAAGTTCTATTGCTAACTCCACACATGATAATTCTTATTACTCGCTTTTGGGCTCTGAACACTTTGTCTCTATGGGTAGAATTGCCTCGGAATATTATTCCATATGACAATAAGGAGTGAAAATAAGCAAAATAAACTGAATTGTGAATCATGCTTCTGGGGAAATACTAGTTAGAGGTAGAGCTTTCTAGATTTATAACAAACAACAGACAGGAGGACAGAAAAAGTAGCCAAACTGACGTGCTATTCTATGTTACGGAAAGGTGAGACAGCGCTCCAGATATACGGTTCTCTGCTGGAGGGTTTCCCGCGGCAGTGAGAGGCAGCGTGATTCACTTGTCTGTGAGTCAGAGTCGATCATTAGCGGGACTCGATGCTAGCCAGGTCGATGGAGCCGTGGCATCACGCAAAAATTACCAATGGGGCTTCCACAGATTCAGAGTTTACGATATGTCTCATGGATCTAGGTGTACAGTGGACGGAGCAATAAATTATTCTCTCTTCGTAAACTGAGCAGATACGCTCCAAAGACTGTACTAAATCGAAGATAAAAACTACACGACTACGTAACTTTATTTAGTAACATCTCACTCGCGAAGGTTATTTAAATTATTAGAAATTAATTCAGCTGAGGGCAACAGCAATTACGTCAGGAAAACGATATTAGTAATTAGTGTGGGAAATTCATATAATTAAAAACTGAATTAATCGTGTCTTATGCGGGCGCAACTTCGCGAGATTGTTATTTTTTTCTTTACGTCTGCGAAACGTGATGTTTTCGTGGGCTAAGCTGGCGTAAAATGTTAGTTGTTTAGTAGAAACACCAATGTGACTGTTTTTCGGAGTGTGTTTTATTTCGGATTCGTTTCGCCTATCGTCATCGTTCCCATGTTTTCTGAAATATGTTTGCAATTTACTGATGTGTTTATTTGAATGGAACTGAAACTAAATTGATAAAATGGTATGTGTAAGTATTATAACACCCTGTCATTTCTGCTGTGAGGTGTGGTAGTTGATCACCCGTCTTCAACAAGCAAGCTATGGTACTTGTTACTTTGACGCTTGCAGCCGTTCCGTCTGAACAACATTAGTAACAACAGAGCACAGTGCCATAGTTGGTATACTGCTTCTTCTCCTTTCGATTTTGTCCTACTTTTTCATTCTTTCACCGAGGTTCCTCCTCCTTTCGTCAAATGCATTGTTCCTGGAACCACTTGAATTTATCAATTTTAATTTGAAACACTTCGATTGTCTGTCTGGTCTGGATGGATCCTAACTTTTTTCCACGTCTTTTCTACTCGTTTTTGTTGTCACCTTTAATTTAGTAATGTAGCCTTGTTGAAATTTTTTTTTGCCAACTTACTCTCACTCGTTCTCATAAGATGTACGTAAAATTTCAGCCTCCTCTTGTGCATTGTGTCTAATTTTCTCTGAATACCTATATAGTTTCTCAGTTTTCCTCTTCCACCAGTGGCCCTAACATTTTCCTTAAAATTTTTCCTCATTTTTTTTTTTCTTTGACTCCTTACTCTCAATTTCTTATACAATACCAGCCGGCGGTTCGAATCCCCGTCCGGGCATCCAGATTTGGGTTTTCCATGGTTTCCCAAGTCACTCCAGGCAAATGCCGGGATGCTTCCTTCAAAAGGCCACGGACGAATTCCTTCCCATTCCTTGCCCCCCATCCTTTCCCGTCTCTAAAGACCTCGCTGTTAAGAGACGTTAAGCAGTAAAAAAATAAAATAAAATACAATACCAGCCATTCTGAGCTCAACATTGCCTCTGTCTTGACAATTGTCGTATAATGTCTAATCTTTGCTTTCTATGAGGTCGCTTTCTTGTTGTATCTGTTTTGTGTTATCCTACATACTAGATCCGTATTTCTGTTATAGCTCTTGTTTTATTCACTTCCTGATCTATCCCACTGAGTTGGATCTGTTCATCCAGATATTTAAATTTGTCGACTCTCTTAATTTTTCCAAGTTTAGTTTTCAGATGTTTTTCATTCTTGTGTTTGTAATCTACATACTGTTTCTTTTATATGAGGTTGTAAGTCCTGCTTTTTCCGCAGTCTCATCCAAATTTTAAATTTTTTCGGCTTCTTTTCTATTTTCTGCTAGTGGTGTGCTTTACTTATTATGTAGCTTCACAAAATTCTGGCTGGAAAAAAGTTGATGTTCATAAGTTTGTTCTTACGAAGAAAGATTCACTACTAATGTTAATCTTACTTCCCATGTAATACTTCCTAATGCCATTACTTTGGTAAGTAAATCGTACAAAACCCTTTTTTATCACCATTTCTCAATTTCGGAAACTTCACATGAACAGCCTCGTCTTCCTAGACGCCTCCTTATACCCTGCTTTAACTGATCCATATAACTACAAAATTTCCGTATCAGCAATCGAACAATTTGTTATTGTTTTAGTTTCTAACATGCCATATCGGAGATGCTTGTCGAATCAGTAGAGCCACTACTTACTCTGACTTAATAATTTATCAATATTATCGCATTTTTCTCATTGATCTTTCGACTGGTTTGACGAAAACCCACCATCTCTTCCTATCTGACTGCTTTATCTCAGCATACCCATTACAACCCAGGTCCCTCAGTTACGTGCTTCATATATTCTAATCTTTATCTTCCACTACAGTTACTTCCTTGAACTGTTTCCTCCATTAAAAAAATAAACAACGCCTTGTGTCTTAAATTATAGCCCATTCTTCTTTAACGCTAATAACTTTCCCCCTTCATTTCTCTTATATTCCTGGTACTTGTCCTTCCTCTGAAAGAAAGCTACCATTAAAGTTTTACTTCTGTTTGGTTCTCTGCAATAGAACAATGCGTTAGAAGTCAAGTTATATTCCTTAAGGATAATCTGACTTTGTTTTTTTCACTCTGAATTAAGTAAAATTGTGTCCCACTCAGTAAATTCTCTCTTGATACAAGACTGCAGGGCCGGCGCTAGGCTTCTCGGGCCCGGGTAAGCGATCTTAGCCCCCCCCCCCCCGAAAGTATTTTTACTTTAGGGGGCATGAATAAATTACTTAAGGTGTTTTTCCGCACCCCCCTCCAAAACCTCACGTGAGATTTCCGAAGACCTCCCCCCCCTTTGGTGATATTTCGCCGGACCCCCCCCCCCCCCTATTTCACCTCAGGTAATGTATGGGTGCCCCCTTACACTTTTATTCAGGAAATTTTAATACAAAAATGTTCAAAATAATTGGTGCAGATTTTAAAATTTGTGTTTGATTTTTATTTATTTAGGCATCCAGGCCGGCGGGCCCCCTTTTGGTGGCCAGGGCCCCGGGTACTTTTGCCCCGCTTAACCCCCCCTAACGCCGGCCCTGCAAGACTGTATCATTATTTATAATTTAAGCTACTTTCATAAGCACCATGCTAGTGACGTCATGTATTACAATGTACTGTAATCTCCTGTCAATCCCTCTGATTTAAATTCACTCCCGATTTGACATGATTTAATTTACAAATGAAACAGTGTTTCTCTCTGTATAAAAACTGTATTGACATTTCTCAAACACTTTCTTTGTTATTCTTAATTCCAGTCTTATGTGCTTTACTTCTTGCTACACTCAAGGTCTCCTCTGTTACGACTCTCATTTATCTTTACGCCAAAGATTCTTAGTCATCATCCAGCGATGTAGCTTCTCACTCTATTGTAGTGGGATCTCTGAAATAACTCTTTTTATAGAAAAAACACAATTTCACATCTTCAATATGAATTCAAGCTGACACCACCATCCTCTATCTCCAGTTTAATATAGTTGCTGCGGAGCGCACACTACGTTGCCAATTTCGGTCCACACCCATTTTTCCACCTTTCTTTTACCCGCCTGCTTTAGCCCGCTACGAATTTTAAATTTTTTCAGTGTTTTTGGTAGATTATTAATCACTTTTTCCAATACCTGGCTCCTTCACCTATGACAGAAAATTTTCCCACCTCCTTGTGCCTGAAATCTGGTACCAGCTTAGGGCATGGGGTCATGCTTAGGGCATGGGGTCATGCTTGGTCATCTTTTTCCTTCCACGCACCTGCACCTCTCCTAATTCCTCCAGCAACATGTTTCCACGCTTCATCACCAGTATACGCCTTGTACAGTCCCAGCACTCTCTTCACCCTCCTCCTGTCTTGCAATGAATCCCATTCCCGCTCCTTTATCATATCTTTTTCTGACTGTATTCTGCGGTACTTTTCAGAGAAAAATCTAGCAGCCCTTCTTTGCTCCCCCTCCAACGCCTGTATTTGATGGCAAAAGTGTAGGTCCCAAACTACACAATCATCTTCAAGCAGTGGTCTGACAAAACTTTTGTAATCCAATTCCCTCTCTTTATTAGTACACCCCCTCATCACTCTCTCTAAGAGATGAAGTATTTTGAAACATTTCTCCTCCACATGACAAATATGTTCTGCCCAGCTGAGTTTAGTATCAAAGTTTATGCCAAAATATTTACATCTCATATTTAACTGTTAGTTTTTTTTTATCTGTGTGCCTTAAGCTGACGCTTCTTCACATTTATCTTCATCGCCTGTTGACCAACCCTGCTAGTTATACTGTGGCGATCACCCTGTTCAGTCTTTTCCGTATCGTAACGCTGTGGTCTGCAAACAACCTAAATTCTGACTGTAAACTATTAATACAATCATTGATTAGAATAATGAATAGCAATGGTAGCAATACTCTATGCTGTGGCACTCCCTTTTTCGCTTCCACTTAAGGCCCATTCACACTAGCGGTCAGCTCAGCTCGGGTCAAAAATCGCTATACACGTAATCCAATGGGAGCATTCACACTACGCGGTCCGCTCAGGTCAGGGCAAGGCAGGTCAAACTGAAGATCAACAACGGGCAACACCTGAGCTGAGCTGACCGCTAGTGTGAACGAGCAACGGTCAGGTCAGGTGACATCAAATGGGCGGCGAACGTCTGAAAACAATGCTCGTGAGCAATAAATAAAGAGTAGTAAATAAAAAATAAATGTTTTAACGGTATGTTATTTCTGTTTATTATAAAGTCGGCAAACTTTAATATAAATTCAAATATTATTACACATTTTAGTACTGTCAAGATACAGATCCTGTTCCAGAATTAAAAAAAAAAAAATTGTGAATATATTTTTAGAATCAAATGCTTCTGTACCAGCGTTGGCACATAAACAAAGAATATTTGTAGGATTTCTCTCGCTCATCCTGAAATTCACTTTGTACATGGCATGAAATTTTATCCTTCCGTAAATAATTGTTCAAAATACATCTTGCTAAAATTATGTTATCAATTAATCCTGGAGCAGAATTAATTTTTCTAAAATAAATTTGAAATCTTTGAGTCCTAAAATATCAAAAGCATTTCCCCCCACTCGCCTCTCACGGCATAGCCGGTAGTTAGCATTCATTTTTCTCTTGATTTGTTTGCGCTTGAAACTCTGGATGCACCCAGAACCATCCTCTTTTTGATCTTGACGTTTCTTAGGCTCTTGATCCAAAATCATTGCGATTTAATTGACGTTGGGGTAGAAAACGTCATTGTTCACTATGAGCAACGGAAATGAAATGGCGTCGTCTACTACTTGATCTGGCCTGAGCTGAGCTGACCGCTAGTGTGAATGATATCCTGGATTGTGAGCTGAGCTGACCGCTAGTGTGAATGGGCCTTTATTTTGATGAACAGCTCTTCGTTTCGAGTGTGTGGACCTGCCGTGGCTGGGACAATTCGCGTGTAGTGGAATGCGAGCGCCATCTGAAAGTGAAATGAGGGGCAGGCGGCAGACAGGGCTCGCTGCCAGACGCAGGTAAACGGCCGCAGACACCAGACCCTCAGCTACGTTCAGCATTACACTGCCGATCCAGGATTTCTGTTTTGGAGGGGCTTCAGCGGATTTTGGTTTGGGGGAGGCTTGAGTGGACTTTGGTTTTGGGGCTCGAATAGTCTTAATAGTCTCATCAGATTGCTGCCCCCTTAAAATATCAGGAGAGCTGAAAAAAAAAGTAAGTCTCCAAAATCACGATGTCGGGGATGGGCCTAGATACTTTTGGAGAGGTGGAAGTAGTCTATCTAGAACATTAAATTAGTTACGTACCGTATTAGGGTTATGTGAGGCTGGTTTGAAAGTGTATGATAATTTTCTCTGTTTTAAGCAAATGAGTGTTCTATATATATATATCTATATATATATTTTACCTGCTTAACGTCTCTCTAACAGCGAGGTCTTTAGAGACGGGAAAGGATGGGGGGCAAGGTATGGGAAGGAATTCGGCCATGGCCTTTTGAAGGAAGCATCCCGGCATTTGCCTGGAGTGATTTGGGAAACCATGGAAAACCCAAATCTGGATGCCCGGACGGGGATTCGAACCGCCGTCCTCCCGAATGCGAGGCCAGAACGCTAGCCGTTACACCACCACCCTCGGTCTATAATTTGTGTTAGATTGACTTTGGTATCTAAGATTAATATGAGATGTAGCAATGACTATATTACAGGTTGTTTTCAGTGAACACAACTCGATCATATTCAAAACAACGTTAACATTCTTAAAATTGTTCGTAATGTCAATTAAAATTATTCTCTTTTGTCTACAAGTAGTATTGAGTAAATTTAAAAGTAAAATAATCTTTAAAGTGACGGATAAAGGCAAAATGCAATAGATACTAATAAAAGACTACTTAGGTCATCGTAACCGTAACGCTGATATCACGCGCCAGGCCTTCTTTTGCAGGCTAACAACGGCCAAAAATGTTACTACAAAATTAAGGCTATTTATTAACAGCTGTTTTTTTATGTATGCAACTGTGAAGAAATTGCTGGAACACGGAAAGAAAAAATATTAGTTGCTTCTTTATTTATTTGTATTCGTTTTATGTACACGTTTTAGTTATATTGTGTCCATAGATATGTAAGCTAGTAAATATGCCATTAAATTCATATCACGCTACAGTAAACGTATTAATGTCCGTGCAATAGAAGCTTCCATTTTCGAGCAACAATATTGGCATTCGTCGTTGCAGAAGATGGAATGAGTTATTTAAATTTTTAAAATAACAAAAGTTGCTTTCATGAGCGCCATGTTACTAAAGTCATTATTTCATGCGGATGGAAGTAATACCACAACAAACGCGATCTATGCGGCCTCTACCTGGATTAAAACGAGTGTTACGCGATACAACGAGAATTGTTTAAGATTTACTTTTCAGTGTCTTTGCTTTCACTGACGCCATATTTAATGATATCATTATTAATTTAATTGCGATGGATCACACGCTCCGGTGGCTATTTCCTGTCATCGAATTACCCCTTTTTATTATTATTTATTATCTTATCTATTTCGAGTGTTAAATTCCTCCCCCAATCTACTTTTGCTATTTATAAATTTTAAATTCATTCAGCTGCATGTTAGTAGTTAAGATTGTATCGTGAACTGAAATATATAGATTAAAAATCAGGGCTATCATAACAGTTATGTTAGTTAAGTAACTGCGAGAAATGAATTGCCTATTTTAAAACCGTCATTTGTCAACTGGCTTGGAAGCTAGGACACCAATAAAATAGAATTGATATCTAACTCAACAAACGGGTCTCGATTTGATGGAAGAATTGAAATAACTTTATTTTCGGTCTAAAAATTGGACGAGACCCACAGAAACAAACCTGCCCAGACACGATTGGAATAAATATTATACGTTAAAACAAATACGACAAGTAATTGAGTATATTTTAAATACAGCAACATTATTTCAATTGATACACGAATTTTAGAAATATTTCACTCAAAGGAAGTGGTGAAACATCTCTCGCAAATTCTGAGGCATATGACAGAAGTTCTGAAACACATGTGAATTGAATTACGAGCATGAGAAACCTACATAGAACAATATTGATTGCTGATGGCAGGAACAATGTGAATGTAACAACCAGATTCATCAACAAGCAGAAAACGTGGCTCTTAAAAGTCATTGAAACATCGACTGTTCACCCACACAAGCGCGAACGAACCAAAAATGGCGCCAACTATTTACGCAGACACACTCTGAACAAGACTTAGTGCACAAAAAACAAACTTGTTTGGCGTTATGCAACGAGTAGCGCCGCCTTTGCTCGAGTCGAGAATTTTCGCTATTTAAATGAAATGTCTCTGCCAGCGAGCAGGGGAGTGAGTCTGTCGGAATACGACTATCATTTTGTTGTAGTTGTAATGTGCGTTGGCCTTTTTGGTACAGTGCCCGGTATATATTTTTGAATAAATTTATTTGAATCTGGTTCAAATGCTCGTTATAAACGACTCGCAGACTATCATCTGTGGTTGTGGTTGCAATTTGTTTGGAAAAGGTTCTAAGGAAAACCGAATAACTATCTTTTTTATTGTTATTTTTCGAGATACGAGTAAACTTTCTGTGATTAAATTTTCGGAATATTTGGCTACGATATTTTAAAATAACTGTATTTGGCTTAAATTTTTATAGTTTCAAAAACAGGTAACCATTATTTATTTGATTGACTTATTTCGCGATTACCTACGTTTCGCGTAAATTTCTTGAGTTTCTAATAAACAAGTTTTTAATTTTTTTAAATTATTTATTTGAATACAGTCAGCCTGGTGGAGTTACAAGTTAATAACACTAATAGTATTTGAAAATATACAGATATATAGGTGCATTAAATATGTATGTCACTGCCCTTAATTAGTCCTTAATGATACAATAGATGTTGCTATTTGTAGCGAGTACCGGTAGTACTGTAATACTGGTTGGAAGTGGCTACTATGCTCGCACAAGAGACTTGATGAAAGTTACTTGCTGTTGCTGCAAATTAGAGCAGTTGAAGAATAAGTGATTAAGGTCCTGTAGAGCCTGTCCGTTATTTGTGCAGTAGGGTGTGTTTACCACCTTGATAGGATAAAGGTGACTACGGAAGGCGCCGTGGTTGAATCTCATACACATGTGATATATCGTCGTTGAGAGTTCCATCTTGAATACCAAGGTCTTCGTGGAGGATTCGTCTGAACTAGAGCGTACTGTCCGCCTCTTGTGTTGTTTCCATTCATTCCAGCTCCTCGTCCATTGGTGGTATGCATTGCTGACCATTGTTGCCTGATAATCAATTGTGTTGCTGGGTGTGATTAAGCTTCGGTTCGAACTACATGCCTCCTGGGCTAACATATCAACGTGCTCGTTATGTCTAATTCCATAGTGCGCGGGTATCCAGAAATAATTAACGGTGGAACCGCTTTGATTAAGTTCTACAGCAGTGATGTCAAAGATACGGCCCGCGATCGCAATGTGACACAGAAAGAAGAAGCATGTTTTTTAGAGCTTTTATACTTCACTCGATTCCTCTATGGAAGTTTTAAAATGCGCACACTACATCTATAAGTAATTTCAAGGGCAGCGGGTGCCTAGACAAGCGAGAGAGATAGACAGTAACGCCATCTCTAAGCAACAAGCGGAATCTTCCACGCGCTTCGAGTCTAGACTAAAACCTTCCTTATCCATATAAAAGGAGTGCGTCGGCGCAACGTGAGTCAGTTGAGTCGATTGTGAAGGTATTGTTCATTTGTTTGTGTCGTGCGCGTGCGATATCCATAATTGTTGTGTCGAGTTCCATAATTGTTACGATTTTGGCATAATGTCACAAAAACGTAAAGTTGATAGTGAGTGCAGAGTTTTTCAACCCAATCGATTATGACAATGATTGGTGGGTTGATTGTGCCTTTATGGTAGATATGAATAAACACTTGACTCATTTGAATGTAAAGTTACAGGGTAAACATCTGATTGTCACTCAAATGTATTCATGTATTGAAGCATTTGAAACAAAGTTGAGTCTGTGGGGAAAATCGGGTAAAAAAACAAACTTTGGATGATTTCCCTCATTTAAAATCATTTGGCACAATGAACCAAAAAAAAAAAAAAATGGATCAATATTCTCACTTCCGCAAAATCTGATCACGGAATTCAACAATCGTTTTGAAGACTTCCACAAAATGAATGAAATGGAATTCCCAATTTTCAATAATCCATTCAATTTTGAAGCATCACAGGCACCAGTTCATTTGCAAATGGAGTTGATAGATCTTCAGTCGGACAGTATTTTTAAAGAAAAATTTAAAGAGGTTAACGCTCTTACATTTTATACACAATATTTCAAGAGTTTGGATAACTACCCGGAATTAAAATAACATGCAGCACGCATTCTGAGCATGTTTGGTAGCACCTATTTATGTGAGCAGATGTTTTCCGTCATGAAAATAAATAAGAACAAACATCGCACAAGACTTTCGAATGAACATCTCCAATCAATTCTTAAAATAATTACAACAAATATGATACCTGACATCAATGAGCTTGTCAAAAACAAGAGAAATCAGGTAGTTGGATCCTCGAGCTCAAAATAATTACCCTCTTTTATAACTTTGATATGATTTTTAACAACCGTATATTATATACTATACAATTAAATAAATAAAATGTTATAATAATTCAGTACATTTTTTTATTGGAATCTGGCCCACCTATACATTCTAAATTTAATATACGGCCCTCTGAGTTTGACACCTATGCTCTACAGTTGGATTATACTGATGTTGTATGTATTAGGTCGCTGGAGTATAACGGGTATGGCTAAGGACCGAAGAACACTAAGTGAATCGGCGAGTAACTTCGCCGTAAAAATCTTTTGCGTATATAAGAGCCTGGTAGATGGCACCTTCTGCCAAAAAATTTCTTAGGTAATGTTGTAACCTTGCTACAGATAATATAGCATAAACATTGAATGGTCTTCTCCTTTAAAAAAAAGTTGTGCATCTAGACGCCGTAAGTGAACAAAAACAACTTCAAACTTAAACGAACATCGCATTGTAGTATCTTTAGTCTCTGCCTCGAATTACATTTTATCTCTGTCCATCGTTTTTTTTTTCAATTACTTCAACAACAGACAATTGCTTTTTAGCAATGTAAGTGTAGACAAAATCAAATTCAGTTATTTATTTGAAATTTACACTTCCTTTTAGCAGTATAAGCAATAATAAAGTCAATGCAGTTGTTTGCTTGAATTTTCCTGGTAAACCAAGCAGCGCTGTTGTGGCGGCTAGTGTAAATAACAGTTCGTATGTCATCGGGGTCGCCGAAGGTTTCCGAGTTATCGAGTTAATGTCCAGCATCGAGGTTCAACCCATTTTATTAAAGTGGATACGTACACCTAAAGTTTTTTTCCTTATTCAAAAGCTACCTTATCATCGGAGTTTTGAGAAAGATAATGATATTGGTAAAAGTATATCCCACCGTGCGACCAATTAGTCAGCATCCTCGGACTAATCAGCACTGGGCGCGCCCATTAGTGTTGCTCGGGCCAATTATAACACGGCGTAATTAGCTACTCGTGTAACGTTCAGGTTGCTTGCTGTGATGCAGTGCCGTCAAAAAAGTTTGAAATTGCGTGTAAAGTAAAGCGACCGTGTAGATCTACCGTAGGATGCGGTCACCCATTCACGTTACTAGAAGGGGCCCAAGCAGTCCTTTCCACTTGTTGTTTCTAGTAGCAGCACACCATGTGTCCTTATCGCACACTCGTAGTGTGTTTCCTCCAATCATGATCCATCGCCATAGCTTGTTGGACTGCAGGGGCCTGTGTTGGTTGTTTCTGAATCCAACCACATGCATCACGTGCGACATGTAGTAATGCAGCCTCTTCCAAGTTCCACGGCCCAATAAGAGTCCTACATCGTAAAATCAGATCATCGTGGGTCCTACAAGTTGTACTGTGAATGGCCCGCTAGAGCGGTGGGAAGGCGGGTGGCGGGCACGGAGATGTGTGGTGGCGTGGCCTCGTGCTTGGCGCTTCACTTGGACGAGCCGCAAACTCATATGTCATTGTTTTGTTGACGCGTGGGTGCTTATGTAAATAAGTTAATTCACTCGTTAAATCGTCCAACGTTTTTTGTTGTTGAATGGTAAGGCAGAAAATAATATGACAGTATTAGATGGAAATAGACTTTGCTTATGCAAAATGTACGAGGGTGAGTCAAATGAAAACCTTAAATTTGTAATAAAAAAAATCGAAATTTCGCGCCGTTATCCTGTAAGTTGGTAAGCGTGCTACAAGCAGCGTGCAGAATGGCCTGTAGGTGGTAGCATAGTGCAGATGCACAAATACCGTCGCAGTATCAGTATAAACATGGCTGCCCCACTTGAGACTTGCACCAGGGAAAAACAGCGTTCTGTTATTCGGTTTTTGAGTAGTGAAGGTGTGAAACCTATTGAAATTCATCGAAGAATGGAGGTTCAGTACGGTGTTGCATGTTTGTCACAGCAGCAAGTCTACGAATGGAGTAGGAAGTTCGCAAATGGTGTGACTTCAGTGGAAGATGCTCCTCGTCCAGATCAGGCACAACGAGTTGTGACTCCACAGAACATTGCAGCAGTTGAAGCCATAGTGATGGAAAACCGCCGAGTGACACTGAATGACATTGCAGCATGTTTAAAGATTAGTCATGGTTCAGCACACCACATTGTGCATGATGTGCTCCAGTTTCACAAAGTGTCTGCAAGATGGGTGCCACGGCAGCTGACTCCTGAAATGAGAGAACGACGTGTTGATGCTTGTGAAGAACTTCTTTGGCGCTTTGAACGAGAAGGTGATGACTTCCTAGCAAGAATCGTTACTGGGGACGAAACCTGGGTTCACTTCCACCAACCGGAAACGAAGAGAGCGAGCAAGGAATGGCGCCATTCCTCATCACCAAAACCAAACAAGTTTCGAACAGAACCATCAGCAGGGAAGCTAATGCTGACTCTCTTTTGGGACGAAAAAGGCGTCATTTTGGAGCATTACATGCCTAGAGGGACCACTGTCACCAGTGCATCATACACAGATCTCCTAAAAAATCATCTTCGGCCTGCAATCAAATCAAAGCGACGTGGATTGCTGTCATCAATTGTCCTTTTGCAACATGACAATGCAAGGCCCCACACTGCCCGTACAACAGTTGCAACAATCACAGACCTGCATTTTGAGTGTCTTGCTCATCCACCATACTCACCAGACCTAGCCCCAAGTGATTTTCGTATGTTTGGACCACTCAAAGAAGCAATGGGAGGAAAGAAGTTCCGTTCTGATGAAGAGGTACGCCACGCGGTGCATGAGTGGTTGCGTGGACTACCAAAAAAAATATTTTTCTAAAGGAATTTATGCAGTTTGTAAGCGCTGGAGGACTTGCATTGAGCGTGGGGGAGATTATGTTGAAAAGTGATACAGCTTTGTACCACTTCTGCACAATAAATAATATTTAAAAAAATATTTAAGGTTTTCATTTGACTCACCCTCGTAGAATTTATGATAACCTTCAAATCAAAACAAGTATTTTTTTTATTTTTGATAAAATATTAAAATCTAAATAATTATAAATTTATTTTTCCGCAAAACATCCGCATCCGCAGATGTTAAACACTGAACATCCGCATCCGCTAAGATGACCTCCGTTACAACCTGTGAAACAACCCTTTAATTTAAATTAACAGTCATTACTACGTTATTTTCCATTGTAAACGGAGGGAATAGAAGAGGTCGACGAAGGAAGAAAATGATGGATGACATCATGGTGAATGGGAAATATATATGACACTAAGAGAATGGCGGAACAGAGGGAGGCTTGGAAGGCTGTCACTGTGCATGGACCTGTTGAATATGAGAAATTCCTTGATGATGACTACTTTATATTTGACCCACCCAAGGAAAGGAATTGAGACTTAGCTTCTATATCTTTTCAATACTAACCCGATTTCCACGGTTGGATGGAGGGTGTTTTCACGATTAATTCAATCATTAGAGCTTCTAGATGATAAATTAGTGGTCGATTTGGTCACAATTAACACACTTGTAAATGGACTGTTATAACCACACACTTTTACTAGCAGTTTTAATAGTATAACACCGACCACCAACCGAAAATCTATGGTAATGAACACATGTAATTTGTGTTAGATTTGTATTCCGAGGATTGCAAGTTCTTACGAGAGAAATGTTCAAATTGAAGCAAGTCTAGGCCGCTGTTTGTACTGTCATTTGTTACAACAATCACAGCTCTTCGAAATCACAGTACAGGTTCTTTCAGCACCGTAGGTCGACAGTTCTATAGCTTCTGGCTATCACAACGATGCGAAGATGACAGCCAGAGTTTATTATTTAGTCGCGGAAGCACGAAAACAAGTAACCACCCGTTTTTTCTTTTAGCACTCACTGAAACACGATTACTACCATTGTTCTGCGAGATTAGTACAACTATGTAAGAATCGATTAATCGAATTGTCACTCCATACACATCAGCGGTATACACAGATACAGTTTGACAAACCTACTTATTACTACATGAAATAAAGATCGCTAGCATTACTGTATTGCGACAAACCCTAATATAATCTACAAAAATAATAAGACTCTAAGTGGAACAAAGTTTGTACTTTTAAGATTTTTAAGTTTTGGTCGGTGTTAGTGATCTAGAGAAACGGAATCAACTGTTTTTAAAATTTGTGTATTGCTTTTTGTGTGGACGGACGAGATTCATACAAAAACTACTGATTGTATTTTTGTATTTTAATAGGGTTTTGAATTATGTAGAGCCCCTGCTCCTGGAATAAACAGGGTTTGTTTCATTATGCTGTCAATTCTGAAAGACGAAGTTTAGAATTTTTTTTACCGAAATAGAATCTACTTTCCGTTGAAAACGATTTCCGGAACAAGAACTATCGAATTTCGATGGGTTTTCGAAGAGCGCCGCATTCGGGAGGACGGCGGTTCGAATCCCCGTCCGGGCATCCAGATTTGGGTTTTCCATGGTTTCTCAAATCACTCCAGACAAATGCCGGGATGCTTCCTTCAAAAGGCCATGGTCGAATTCCTTCCCATTCCTTACCCCCATCCTGTCCCGTCTCTAAAAGACCTCGCTGTTAGAGAGACGTTAAGCAGATAAAAAAATAATAATAATAATAATAATAAAAAAAAAACGAACAGCGCGCAGCCCATGATCAAAGAATAGAATAAGTTATGGGTTTTTGTTACTTCGAAAAACTAGTAAATTGAGATAAGTGTCGAGAAATTAGCATTGATTTGAAGGTAAGTTACTTGTTGCGGTCGAAATGTTTGTCGCGATTACAACATGCACGTGACCAACAGTCAGTATGTTACACAGCGAGATCATATAAGCCCCTTCAAAGTCAACAGAAATTCTTTACATTTTACAGATGAAATACAGATCAGATCACTGGGTTATGACTGTAACAGAAAAAAACTAATTTTTGTTCACTTTTAGACTATATGCAATGTATTTACGGTTTGAATGACTTTAAGATATGTCTCTCTTTATTACTGTTTTGTATCGTACTAAATTCATGAGCTGGGAACCGTTATAAATCAGTAACCATACCCTAAAAATGTCATTAAATGGCGATTTATATGAACATAAATATTCCTGCCGCATTAAAAACTATAAACAGCTGGTCGGCTGTCATAAAACACAGATTATGACTCATTAATGCGATTATAAAGTCTTTGACAGCACGAGTGCTGCAGAATCTTTGGAACGGACTGCGTTCAGAAACACCCGTATGGTACTATTATCACTGGGCCATCCATTAATCAAATCACCGAGCTTCGTGGATAAGCGGTGACGCTCTGGTCTCGCATTGGGGTTGACGCGGGTTCGAAAACCCGTCCGGGCATCCAGATTTGTGTTTACCCTAGTTTTTTGGATCACTATAGGTGAATGCTGGGAATCTTCCTTTAAAAAGCCATGTCCGAATTCATTTCCGTCCTTTGTCCCCATTCTTTTCCCGACTCTAATGACCTCAAAGTCAACGAGGCGTAAATTCATAAGAAGAAGAAAGAAAAAAGAATCGAGTCCCACACATTTCAAAATTATGTGACCCCCTCCTTGTCACGCTGTGTTACATTTTCTTTGAGTACCCTCCCCCTTTTCCCGTCTTTCCACATTGTTGCATCACAAGTCATCCAATTTAAAATTTAGAACTTGAAACTGCAATTCCAACGTGACATCAGGAGACAAATTCATAAGGCTATTAGGTTGTTGCAAGGGCTTTCACTACAAAGATGCTCCGCTGGTCGCTGTTGGAACCCACCTCGGTCTGTATGCTTTGGAGTTGAGACGGAATGGCCATGCTGGTGTTATACATTGCTCTGATAGTCTGTGCCATGTGCATTTTCGTTGCTCGTCTGGTACGACGATGAGAAAGCTGTTTGGTCGACGACATCCGTGTACTAACTATGAGCCGACCAGCGCATTCTAACGTAAACTACGTTACAGCATCTTCCATCGACTTATTCAATGACAGCATCGCTGTTTGCAAATGAAAATTCGTGCTTACATGTTTTTTTTTTTATGGTTTTATCCTTGACGTCGAGGTTATTAGAGGCGGGCAAGGAGTGGGAACTAGGAACAGGAAGAATTTCGGTTATGGCCGTTTAAAGGAAGCAATCCGGCGTTCGCTTGGAATGGTTCGGGGAAACTATGGCTAATCCAAAATGCCAGGCCAGAGCGTTAACCACCACGCTTGGCGCGCGTATGCTGTCGGCAGAGATGTTATAAGTATTAAAATACTTCTACCGTTGTGTGGTCCTCCCCTTATTATTAGCTTCTGGTGTTTTCTTTTCTACTTTTTTTTCCCCTAGTTCTGCGTTCAGTCTCCTTATTAGTTTCTGTGTGTCTACTAGTTATCTCTCACGTAATTATTTTATTTGTCTATAGTTTTATCTATAATTTCTCTCATTTCTTTTTTTTTCACTCGAATTATTTTATCATAAATAGTGATCATTGTTTTCTTTACACTTATCACAACACTTTTTCATAATAATAATAGTAATAGTAATACCGTGTGGTCACAATGACCTGGTGACAGGGTTTCTATTGGCTGCGTATTTCGCCCCTCTCGTAGTCTCCTTAACCTAACCCGGTAGTCCTACCAGGTAGGGAGGACCTATAGTTCAACGTGGAATCCGAACCACGGAAGCGTTCTAGCGTAGTTCACATTACACAGTAAGATGTGACAGAGGTGAACGTTGGGTAAAGGGCGTACGAAAATCCCCACCGTGACGGGGATTCGAACCGGGGTCTTTTCGTTTTCAAGTTACAGACCTTAACTATTGAGGCACCTGACCGCTTGATATTTCATTACAAATGGTTTTTAATCTGAAATAAATAAATAATAAATAAATAAAGAGATCCCTGTTTGGGTATACTGGAAATCGAGATACCGCTACAGCAAAATTCACTAGTGACGTCATAATACTGCTGTAGTTAATCGCAAGATGAATTATTTAATGCAGCCTGGACCATTATTTTCAAACAGAACTTAGGTTGTGCAATTCAACCTGGACCAGTATGACTAGTGTTGCAAAAAAAAAAGTTTTTATTCTGACTTGAAAAAAAAAAATCATGAAAAAATCTATTAAAAAACCGTTTTTTTTTCTGGGACACTTTTTGTTTCATAACTACTAAATCTCACATTTGTAAGGCATTTATCGTTTAATAGAATGTTTTAGAGAATATACTAAGTACTTACCTTAATTTTTAAATCTACTATATTTTTCTGGTTCAGTAGAAAAAAAATTACGTAAATATTGGCAACATTGACTGAAGTTTTCTTTTACGAACGGGGACTTTCCGAAGAGGCTAGGTTGCGCGAGTAGGAATCCCTGTTCCCCGTTGTTTGGATTGATACTTGCTATTTCAACTAGTGCTGCCAACTCTACGAATTTATCTGTAGACCTACGAATCTTTTCAAAAAAAGTTACGAATTTGCCTCTTTTTATTACTTATTGTGCTTTCCTTATATTCGTATACTTGTTAAACTCTCAGCGTATGGTGATACTGAGTCATTAAATTGTCAGTAATTATGAATCGTTTCCTTGCAACCGTTGGCGTAAACCAATGATTGAAAAGAAATAAAGCTCCAATTTTGTACGATAATAGATTTAAATTCAAACTTAAAAGACCGTAATACAGAACCATCGGCGCAGTCTTGTACAGTGTGTACTTTTCTCACAATTTAAAATTGCAATCTCAAAATCTTTTGCGTACAATACAAGAACAACCGGTAAAAGAAAATGTAACTATTTCTGAAGTTATGGATATAGAGGAGTCAGAAGAAGAAACCGAAAATTCCGACACCGACCGAACTAGTGGTGGTAGTCCTGATACTAGTGAATGTGGTACTGACATAGAGGATGAATAAAATTATGTTACCTAGATAGATACATTTATGAATCATTATGTAAGACATTATATGATTCAGTAAGATTTAAAACACACATGTAAAATGTACGTTCCGTAAATAAAACTATAATTTATCAAATATATTGTTTTCTGAAAAAAAAATAAGGGTGCTAGGTTTTTTCATATTTTTTTTCTCAATGCTGGATTTTTTTATTTTTTTTTTCAATTGCAATACGAAGTATGACACCGTTAAATGTACTTCGGAGTAGAGGTGGGCAAAGTGATTCACTAAAAAGAGCGGTGTGTTCATTTGATCACTCAATGAAAAGAACTAGTTCTTTTTGAATCGTTTCACTTGCTCAGTTTTATTTGAGACCCTTTTTTTTAGGTCTCACCCCTCACAATCCGGTTATACCCCCACTTTCCGTTGGAAATATCCCCTTATGTCAACTTCAATAGAAATAGTAGACCTTTTTTTTTTAGCTCTCCAGTCCACAAAGCCCACGTGAGCTAGCTCTTTAGCTCTTATGATCTTCGGAATCAACAGATTCACCTAGAAGAACTACCGTTCACTATTTAGGAGCGACTGCTCATTCGCTCTTTTAAATGAATTGCTCTAAAGAACTGATTCACTCGCGAACGACCCAGCTCTACTTCGGAGAGTATTTCTAGCGGTGTTTTGCTTTTGAATCCTGCAGTTATGTCCCCTGGGAGGTCATGTGACTCGTGTTGATCCCCACCCCCCCTCAGGTCAGCGTGTGACGTGATTGAGGTACTGCCTGCTAGTCCCTGCGTGTGGTTGCCTGGCAGGTAGGTAGGGTGTTCGCGGCTGCTGGTCGAGGTGACGGCAGGGCGTTCACCGACCACGCCGCTCAAGGACTCACGTTCACACCGCCGCGGCCGCCACTCTCGCAACAATCACACAGCTTCGGCCTCGCACGGGGCTCGATCCCCGGACAATCAGAATCCCGCTTTCGGCACCATACCCGGATGGTTCCTCTAGAAGACTATGGTCCAGTTCCTTCCCTGCTCTAATGATCTCGACGTCGACGGTGTCTTAAAGGGCCTCGAGGCCAACTACGAGCACATTAAGCCTGCGTTTGGGCTTGAACTTTGTTTTGTACGTGTACTCGTCCGTGTTACAGCCACGGTTGTTAACCCTAAAGGTTGCCTTATCTCAAGCCCGTAACCCTATTGCGTATATCTTAACGTGAAATTCGAACCACGGAAGCGTTCTGAGTACGTTACGTAGCAAGCTGTGCCAGAGGTGGTCGGGTTAACGGGCTTTGAAAATCCTCGCCGAGATGGGGATTCGAACCGGGAACCTTTTGGATCTCCAGTCAGACGCCCGCCCTCACTACCGATGCAGCCAGACAGCTTTAAAGGGCCTGCAGAAACAATGCAGGTTTTTTTTCCCCCCCCTTGGGTTGGGAAACGGCCCCTAAAGGCGGATGAATCAGAAATGATCATTTCTAGAAGCGTCTTATTCCTCTGTTGGCGCCCCTCTGATAGTCCCAGTGCTTCACTCATATTATTATTATTACTCCACGATTCACTAAAAGTGTGTGGCGGAGGATGCATTGCACCTATCCGGAAATGGTAATGGTTTGGAAGGGATATACGGGATATGGCAGGAGGCGCCCATGGGCTATTGTGAGGAACCATCCCAGCATTCGCCTGAGTGATCCGGGAATACCATGGAAAACCCAGATCAGGATGGTCGGAGTGCTTTATCGAAAGCTACTCCTGTCGGATTTTAAGTTTACTCGCCCGGTAAATCCTTTCTATTCCATTCCCTAATCGCTCGTGGGGGAAAAATGAGTACAGAAATGGATCGGTTCTGGCCCTGATTTCTCTTATTTTTCGCGGCCATTCCGAGATATGAATGTTGCAGGTAGCAATATTTGTTTACTGTCATCCCGAAATACGTCAGTCGAGAATTTTTCAGTTAGCTTCTGTCGAGAGCAACGCCTTCGGTGCTCAAGGTCTTCCCAACCAAACTCAACTCCTTCAACATCGCACTTTCGCTTTCCCTCTAACTATATATACCTGTCACGAATCGGGCGGCTCTTCTTTGGACCATCTCTAATGCCTCCATTGACCCCTTTTGATGGTGACCCCATACAGAACAACAATATTCTAAGTGAGGACGCAGTAGTGATTTGTATGCAATCGATTTAACTTCCGGAGTGCATTGATTTAAATTACGACATAGAAATTCGGAGCATACGATTTGCTTTCCCAATTACATTCTCGATATGCTCATTCAACGACAAATTATTACGAATTGTTATCCCTAGGTATTTAGCGGAATCTATCGTTCTAAGGACAGTTCTATTAATTGTAGATTCAGAGCGAAATGGTGTCACCTTTTTTACTTACACACATGACTTGGCACTTTTTAGCGTTTAATTCAACTGCCAATCTTTACACCATGCAGTTATTTTCATAATATCGTCTTGCAACAAAGCGCAGTCGTCCTGGGTTGTGATTTCACGATAAATAATAGCATCTTCGGCAAATAGTATTTTCATCCCCTTATTATGTCGCACAAATCATTAATGTATATGAGAAACAACAGAGGCCCTATCATGCTTCCCTGGGGAACCCCGGACCTCACTTCGGAAAGTGATGAACGCTCACCGTCGAGAACTACACTCTGTGTTATGCCCTTCAGAAATTCTGCAACCCAGTCGCATATTTCATCGCATCACCAGAGTTCGGATCTTTTATGAAAAGTCATATTTTTGTCATCACTCCTTTTAGAGTTGTAATGCTGAATTAAACACATACAGAACGTTTCTAACTGTAATACATTTTAAATAGCATATAAATGCATATTCAGGCCATTTTCCTAGTTTTTGTCATATTATGATAATATTTATAATACTATAATATTTTGAGGAAAAATCTGGTATTTTTTTTTTAAATAGTACCGGGAATTCACTAAAAGGTATAGATGAGAAGAAATTAAAATAATTATTCACAGAAGTGCACTCGCATTATATATTGGAGGAAAAAACTGTCTCGTAATTAGTCAGAATTCACCAGTCAAGAATTAGGGGGGGCGGGAGGGGTGGGGTTTCGACAGAAATCTCAAGTCATCAATTTTTTATACCTTGAAGAACAGGAGACCTAAAAAAGTAGGTCTAAAAAATTACGGGGTCGTCAGCAGGGAAGGGGTTTCCCCAGATCTCATCTCACATCACCACGGAGGGGGAGGGGTCCAGATTTCCGAAAAAAACACTGCAATATATATAAGAATAAACAACAGTATGTACACTAATCCACAGCAAATTTGTAATAAATTACCGATTGTGCTGGGTGAACGGTTAACATTCTGGCCTCGCATTCGGGAGGACGTGGGTTCGAATCCCCGTACGGGCATCCAGATTTGGGTTTTCCATGGTTTCCCCAAATCACCCCAGGCGAATGCTTCCTTCAAAAGGCCATGCCGAATTCCTTGCCGTTACTTGTCCCCAGTCCCATCCCGCCTCTAATGACATCGACGTCGACGAGGCGTAAAACCACAATTTAAAGAAAAGTAATAAATTCTAATTTTTAATTGTAAAAATAAAGTAATCTTTCCTTTACAGGAAAATAAAATAATTTCGAAATGGAGCAGTGAGTGCATGGAAGCAAATTATGCTTCCCACAAGACTAGATAAAATAAATCATGTATAATTGAGCATGTTTTTGAAGTGTAGTAAATTTAAATTTTTGGTCATATTTTGTCATTACTAGGTTATATTTGCCCATTTTTACCCTCTACTGCCCACCGTGACTCTGAAGTCTCGTCAAATTTTATCGTTATATTTCGCATTAGGAGCGTTATTCCTTTCTTGATCAGTGTGACTTGAGTGCTACAATATGGCTGCTTTATATTTAAGTTGTTTTCACTGACACCAATATAATATTATCTTTGGTAGGTAGCATTGAATGTTGGACTGCACTCATTTGTCGCCTTCCTGTGCTGGTGCAAGTTTATTATTTACAGTGATTCTATTGTCATTTTTCAAGAAACAAAAATACTTAGTGATAAATGTTAGTATCATTCTTCATTATAAACATTGCATTTCATGTCACAATAGATATTGCATGTGTTACGAATGAATTTAGGTCTGTATCTCTGAAGTCACGTTGGCCAATAATGGAATCATACCTCACTTTGTTACAGAGTCATGGACCCCAAAAAGTTTTATGGAAAATGTAAAAAAAAAAGGTGAAGAATATTAAGTTAGGCCTATTCCTGGTTACGAATCAGAAGATTCTGTCTTAGCTTCAGATAGTGAGGACGATATGGAGATAGTAGAAAATCGTCTAGGTGACATAATTATAGCCGAGTCATAATGATAGTGCAGAGGACGGTGATGATGGTGTATTTGTGAATAATGAAAGTGATAACGAGAATGTTAGTGATAAATTTCATTGGAGAATTTCAAGCAATCGTATTATTCGTCCTGTTCAACCATGGAAGAGTTCTCTCCCCTGTGCACCGGAAGAACCTCGCCTACGCCGGCCTCGGTAGCGTGGGGCTAGAGTGCTGGCTCGACTCCGGCCGCGGGCATGGGTGTTTAAGCGTTGTGTCTGTGAATGTCATGTCCGTCCTGTGGTGTGTCCAATTATCTGGAAAAGCTCATCAGGCTGGCTGTATGGCCTAAGATGCCAAAAGCCATTTAAAAAAAAAAAAAAAAAAATAACCTCGCCTACCTATGACCTATTTCAGGCAGTTGTTAGATGTTAAAATTATGGAAAATGCTCCATATCAGACCATTTTACCTGTAATTAATTGTTATCTCATTATATTTTACTTACTTCCTCTTTTATTGTAACATGCAGCTGTATTGAAGTAGAAATACTAAATTATTTGTACAAGACTGAACAAGAAACATAACTGCCCACTGTGACCACAGAGTCACAGAACTAGTTGGAAAAAATAAATAATTTCAAAAACAAAAATTCACCTTATAATTGTTAAATACTTTATTCATTAACATTATGTCCATATCAATTTTTCTTTCTACAGAAAATAATAATTTGGGCAGTAGAGGGTTAAGGTAATATTTCCATGCATATTTCTCTAGTTTTTTGGTCATGAAGATCCGAACCCTAGATTTCAGTTACTAGCGGGCTTGTGCTGAAATTCCACACTTCGGGGAAAGCCTGTAAATACACAGACGGAAAAAAAAATCCCAACACCAAGAAAGACTTGTGTTAGATAAACGAAATTTGGTAGGCGTGTTTATACATCTGAAAGATGACATCGATTCAAATTTCGCGCTTCGCGCATAAGTGTGGCGCTAGTAGCGCTACTCAGAGCTTGCAAATCAGGTTTGCTTTAAATACGCGCTGTAAAGTTTGTGAACGTTATTTACCGCTGAGATTTGACATAGTGAGTTGATGTTAGCCAAGAATGCCTTTAAGAAGACGAAGAAGCCATTATCAACAGCTCACCGAGTTTGAACGAGGTCGTGTAATAGGGCTACGAGAAGGTGGATTTTCTTTTCGCGATATTGCAGAAAGACTTGGCCGGAATGTATCAACTGTGCATGATTGTTGGGTGCAGTGGTCAAGGGATGGTACTGCCTCAAGAAGACCGGGTTCCGGGAGGCCACGTGGCACTACTGAGAGGGAAGACCGCCGTATTCGGCGTACAGCTGTGGCGCATCGTACTGCGTCTGCGGCAGAAATTCGAGCTGCAGTTGGTACCACAGTGACACAACGAACTGTTAGAAATCGGTTACTTCAAGGACAGCTCCGAGCCAGGCGCCCTGTAGCGTGCATTCCACTGACTACAAGCCATCGCCGTTTGCGACTCCAGTGGTGTCAAGCCAGAGCTCATTGGAGGACGGAGTGGAGATCTGTTGTGTTTTCTGATGAAAGCAGGTTCTGCCTTGGTGCCAGTGATGGCCGAGTGTTGGTCAGAAGGAGGCCAGGGGAACGCCTGCAACCAAACTGTCTGCGGCCTAGACACACTGGACCTACACCTGGAGTCATGGTCTGGGGAGCAATTTCCTATGACAGCAGGAGCACTCTTGTGGTTATACCAAACACACTGACTGCAAATTTGTACGTCAGTCTGGTAATTCAACCTGTAGTGCTGCCATTCATGAACAGCATTCAAGGGGGAGTTTTTCAACAGGATAACGCTCGCCCTCATACCGCTGTTGTCTCGCAACGTGCTCTACAGAGTGTCGACATGTTACCTTGGCCTGCGAGATCACCAGATCTGTCTCCAATTGAACACGTATGGGATATCATTGGACGACAACTCCAGCATCATCCACAGCCAGCACTGACCGTCCCAGTATTGACAGCACAAGTACAACAAGCATGGAACTCCATACCACAAAGTGACATTCGAAACCTGTATGACACAATGCATTCACGTTTGCAGGCTTGCATTCAAAATTCTGGAGGTTACACCGGCTATTAATTTAACAGTATTTCACATTTGAAATGCATTTTCTTGAGCTTAAATTAACCTGTGATCTTGAAAATTTAATCAATTAAACATGTTAACTTGACAAATGCATTGTCCAAATTTCATTACTCTACAATAATTTTTTCTTGGTGTTGGGATTTTTTTTTCCGTCTGTGTATATGCAAAACATATTAAGTCATTTTTGATTTTCCGCTATTATTGGGCATAAAATTAAATGAAGCGTTAACGAGCGTATCGACGTTGCTAGAACATGGTTGTGTAGTATGGAAACGACATTTTTGGTATCAAATACAGTTGGAAGGGGTGCAGAAAAGGGCTGCTGGATTTCTCTCTCGAAATTACTGTAGAATATAATTAGTAACAGATATGATAAAAGAGCTGGAATGGATTCATTGGAAGACAGGAGGAGGGTGAAGAGAGTGGTGGGAGAGCACAAGACGTATGTTGGTGATGAGGCGTGAAAAGACCGCGAGCTGGCATTCGATTTTATACAAAAGGGTGTGGGAAAATATTCTTTTGTGGGTGTGCGAGTTACGGATTGGGATAAATTAGCAAAGGAAATGATGAATAATTTACGAAAAAACTCTGAAGGAATTTAAAATTAAAATTGCTAGAGGGCAAAGGTAGGAGATTACAAGAACGGGAGGGGGGGGGGGGGCAGGTGGAAATGAGTGTGTACGGGAGTTGCTCCGTAGCAGCTGTATTAAATTTAATAGTTGAATGTAATTACGTGTCAATTGCAATATCAGACACAGTTCATTGCAAAGTCATGTTATTACAGAAATTGTTGTGTTTCTAGATTTGAAATTGTTCAGTGCAGCAATTCGGGTATGTAATAGGCTACTGGCTGAATGTAGTAGCCGTCGAAGTGCCTTATCGAGGCAAACAGTGAAAAACTCCAGGGCAGAACTTCGAATATCAAACAGATAATGCAATGTGCAATTCAAAATCAAAAATTCACCAGAAGCGGAGAATTTAATCTTTAGACTGGCACATCATCTAACGACTGTGTTTTAGTATGTACAGAGAAAGAGAGAATTCGTTTCGAAACAATTGCCTCCTGGAAATCCTCTTTAGTAAAATCCGTTGTCTGGAGACTGCGCTCATTTCAATAGGTCGGCAATCTTCGGCGAGACTCGATAGTGCTCCAAGTGTTAATTACAGATTGCGCTGCACGGCTAACCGGAAATTTCAAATCAATTAATGCATTTTATTTTAATTGCGCTTATATTGCTAAAAGGAAGTGAAAATTGCTTATAAATAATCGAATTTGATTTTTATTTGCATTTGCAGTGTTAAAAGAAAGTGTAATCGCGATGGTGGGTGAAAGGCAATTGTTTGTGCCGAATGTAATACAACAACAATAGCAAAAATTATAATTCAGACAGAGATTTAAAAATATGCAGGGCAATGTTTGTTTAAATTTACATGTTGCTTTTTGTTTATTTACGACTACTAGATGCAGAAATTCATGTAAGGAGGAGAATACCCGTCTTTTATGCTGTATTATCTGTAATACTTACAGAAACTAAGTGACAGTAACCTAAGAATTTCTACAGATAATAACAAACGGGGAAGTGTATTAAAACTAAGAGAATTTTACACGAAAATAAGTAATTGGATTTTATTTTATCTGTAATTGTAATGTCAAAAGAAGTGCGACGCCAAGTAAACGGCATTTGTCTGTTGTGTAAAATGAAATGCGACGTTCGATTAAATCTACATGTTGCTATTTGTTTATTTCCGACAGTTAAACCCATAAATTCCTGTAATGATCTACTCTGTGTCGCAGTTACTAGGTCCGGGTGCAACATAACCTAATAATTCTTCGATAGTCGGTAAGAAACGTGGAAGTTTATTAAAAAGTAGAGAAAGTTTAGAGGAAATATATCGGTAAAATAAATCATGATTATTTGGTTTTGAAATTAGTTTTATTAGCAAGTTTTTCACAGCAATAAAAATTTCTATCATTTTTGGCGGGCTTCGCGAAAGTAACTACAAGTAGTAGAAACTGAGGGCAGAGATAAAAAACATAATGCGGGAGGAGATACGTTGTTCATTTTCTTGCTGCTAGTGTCAATCAACGCATATTTCTTTACCTGCCAGTGCCTGTGGAAGAAGCAGCGAAAAAGCCAGCGGTAAAGCGGGATTTTACTACGTAGAAAGGTACTTTTTTTATCACAGCTGATATGGTGGTTTTTCAGTATAAACTTTAAAACTTTGTCACTAGCCACGAACGCTGCCCGTGTACTGGGATTTAGTCTAGTAATATATAAGCGGACCCTACACGATCAATAGTATTGTCAGTATCAGTATTGACAATGCAGCTGTCAATACTCTTGCCAACCAGTCTCAATGCGGCACTACCTTACACGATCAATATTATTGACAATGATATTATCAATAAATTTGCTAAGTGCCTCTCTTTCAGCCTAATAAGCAGAGTGAATCTGTGTGGTTTTATTCCGTTAGTTCTGGATTCTGTCCTTCCAAAAATATATAATCGTACAAAATGTTGTATAGCTATTATTCTGGTGTTTGTAACTAATTATCGAAGCTGTAGCAGAAATGCTTATCAATATTTTATTTGTGAATGAAAACAAGAGGCGCGTCTACAAAGTAAGAAACTAATATGGTCGGTCATTGTCGACACTTCTTCACCTAAACCGAAGCGCCACGAAAAATAAACTGAGCATTGATGGAAATATTGACGCTCTTTCATACACGGTCAATAATATTGTCAATATCCCATCCACTTTCCAATATTGATGGCCGAATAACAGAAAATCCGTATTTGCATCCCTACTCTATCAATATCGACCAACAGTACAATTTTTTCACTCTATACGGTCAATATTATTTTGAATATAAGAAAGTATTGTCGATATTATTGACCCTGTATTGTCTGCTTTAGAGTAGTGTGTTTGACCTAGCACACTCCACGTGAACAAAGCACATTGGTCGAGTTTGTAGTACCTCGCGGTCTTACATAGGTGATTATTACTATTTATACCAGTGATTTTATTAATTAGAGATTGTAGAAATACGCAATTGAAATACAATTAAATTTATCGTTAAAATACACGGAAATGAGTGACAGAAATATCTAGTTTATTAAAGGTGAGCTCTACATTTCACAAAAAAATAAAAGAGATAAATTAAATTACAATTACATTACAAAAATCAAAAAAATTGGCCATGAGCCCCACAATGAGCAAAAGTATATTCCTGTTTCCCTGACTATTCTCAGTCGTTTGAGCAGAGTTCCAGTAGCGTTGGCTACAGGGCGCTTATGGATACGAACAGTATGCAGCGTGCACGAAGTCAAAAACAAAATGTTCTGAGTATTACCGTTTTCCTTTGATAGCTGGTTCCACACTACCGCCGATTACAAAGAAACAGTCGCACTCGCAAAACACTGGTTCTTTCTCTTGGGGTACAAAAACCACTTTTACTGCACACCCTGCGGACCGCTGTGTCCCGCCGTCTCTCTTCCTCCACCTGTCCGTGGCGAGTCCTCGAGTGCCGGTCCGCCGTCGCAATGCCGGCCACGCAAATCCTCCCTCCAGCGACCACCAACAGCGTTGCCAAAAAGGAGCACATCCCTCCAGTGGGCACACTCGGCGTCGCGGGTACATAAAAGGAAATGTAGCAACATATAGTCTGGTTAAAATACCATTTACGCTACAGTGGCTGTCCATACATCTCCACGCTCATAAATTCTCACGCTGCTTTTCTTGTCGTCATATTAAGAGAATGTAGTACACCCATTATGCGAGTGTACTACAAGTTGAAGGGTATTATCCGACTAGTTCGTATTGTATCATTAGTGATTCCGTCTTGCTGTTTCCTTCCATCATCTCCTTTTCTTCAACATATACGGTTTTATGCTGCTGCATTGTCATTCCTCTGGCCTCGCATTCGGGAGGACGCAGCTTCAAATCCCCTTCCGGCCATCCAGATATGTATACATCCAAGTCCCTTCAGACGAATGCCGGGATGGTTTCTTCAAAACGTCGTGGCTGAATTTCTTCCCGTACCTTGTCCCTGAGCCATTTCCCGCCCCTAGTGACCTCGACGTCGACGTGCGGTAAAGCTGGGGGGGGGGGGGAATGCCACTCTGGTATAATAGGCGTCAGCCTTTTATGATAAACCGTACAGAAAACTTGCCAGAGACGTGATCTTGTGTGTTTTTATTTCCTTGTCTTTGGATAGAGCCTTGTTTTCCTCTTCTTATCTTTATGTATCTTGCTAGCGAAAAGGTGATGATCCCTTTAAAAGTCGTAAATTTCCGGTGAAGACATAGATTCGAACCCGAGTTCTTCCAATCCCCCGCTAAGCGCCCTTTAACAAACAGAGTCCTCCGTCGTCAGGAACCCACATTACATTGTACGTCCCCTTTACCCGTTGGAATTAGCTGATTGGTTTAGGGTAGGCATGGGCAAAATATATCGAAATATCGATATTTTTCATAAAATAATAGATATTTATCGTCGATATTTTTATTGACAATAGCCTATATAAAAAATCTATATTGTATTTGGAGTATCAATTTTAAGAACCAATTTGATATTTTTGTGAGAACACAATTCAGTATCCAATTTAATACGTTACATATATTTTGGATAAATCTACGTACATATCCGACCTCCTGAAAGCGTCTTAAAAAGTGTATTCGTCGTACTTTAGCAACTTTTCGTTAAAAAGATGTTACATGTTGACAGGTCTGTCATTTTTTGTCAACATATTTAAATGTTAAGGGTTGGGTTATTTAATATTTGAAGAATATTGATTATGAATCCGTATTGCGACGTCGAGGGTAGATGTGAGTTAACAGCTTCTGTTTTAACTGTTTTTTAATTGATGAGGAATACCTAGTGCGTTTACGAAATAGCTGATATGCCAGGTCTGATCTGTGTCATCCGAACGAGTGGCTTCTGCAGTTAACTTGGCAGCACCAGACGACAGGAGTAGATTGACAAAGGAAGTTCTGGCCTCGCATTCGGGAGGACGCGGGTACGAATACCCTTCCTGGCATCCGGATTTGGGTTATCTATGGTTTCCCCAAATCACTCCAGGCGAAGGCCAGGATGCTTCCTCCAAAAGGTGTAACGTCTTGTTTGTGACGTTATTAAAATTAGAATAAAATAATGAGATGCATTCATTAATAAATTAATTTGCAAAATTAATCCCGGGTAGGCGCCAAGAATGGAAGTGTTCTGTATCCGAGAGAAGCGACATTCCAATTCTGAAATACTTTTAATCAAAGCAATTGTAATTTTAAAATACCATTAAAAAACACCAATCTTCATCTATTCAAATGATATACTGGTACATTGCAAAGGAAGTTATTGAAAGCAGGGTTTACAACACCTATTATTTTCTTTGAATATAAAATCGATTGGTTTATTGAACAGAACTGAACATTAAAAGTTTCTTTTGAACAATTTAAAGCATGATTCTCGTCTCAGAGCGTTGCCTAGGGTTGAATGACGTAAGAGTGTCTATACATCGCCGGCGTTCTTTACCGTAGCAGATGACGTGCAGATAAAACAGAGTCTCATAGACCCTGTTGGTCAGCTGGGTGAAGGTCACTTGGCGAGGTAGCTCCCCGCAGCTCTCCGGCAATCTCCCGTGGTGCGCCGGTGTGGATTGTTTGCTGGCCAGAAACAGAATGTCTTCACTCCCGCGTGTTCGCTCCGTTGAAAACTTGCAGGCTCCCCAGTTTTAGCAAACGCGGGAAATTTCAGCGAGTCGCAGCGTTTGGCGGGTCATCCACCATCTCCATTGGCGCTCCTCATGCAACACAAAAAACTTATGGTTTCTAAAAGTTCGTAACACAGTTTGATTCGCTGGTTCCCAACAGAGGTGTTCCGCAACCTGACTTTTTCTCCGAAGCATCGTTTCTCTAGTTTCAACTTTCTAGTGTACCAGGAAATCCTCATTTCGGCACAGTCCCTATACTGTCCTTTTGAATTTCATTGAATGCGTAAAGCTTTTAACTTTACGGCCTGCCATAAATCGTTCGGTCTTTCAGCGCAGGCTTGAGTCACCTGGCTCTCGCCGATACCAAAGAAACATGGAATTCACACGCATAAATTTCCCGTCACCAAGGGATATTGCAAAGGCCATGGCCGAATTCCTTCCAGTTCCTTGTCCCCAATCCCATCCCGCCTCTAATGACTTCGACGTCGACCAGTCGTAAAGCCATAAGTAAAAAAAAAAGACATGGGAAAATATAAAACAGTGTGTTCTGTTGATGTCTACATCAGGCGAATACTCTTTTGATAGATTGCAAAAATAGATAAATTAATAAAATATTCCGTAATTGCTGTATGTGTCTAATTTTACTTTTAGACAATTACTGGCTTTATGCAAAAATATCGACATATCGATATAGTGTCATATCGATATTTTTCTCTCTGCATATATCGATACTTTTTGTAAATATCGATACTATATATACCGATACGATATTTATCGATATATTGTTTTCATTTGCGCATCCCTACGTTAGGGAAGGCTTGACAGAGGCGCATGCTTGGCGTATAAATTTTGCCACTCTGCTGCCGAACTATCCTTCGGGGTCTCACGGCCAACAACGCCGTACGCACATAGTTATCTATCTTTTGTGAGTGGTCGTACTTGTATACTCTCAGCCAGTTGTATTACTACCACTACTCGCTTTAACACATTACAGCCCTTCGAGTTTGTAATAATTGCCCTTCCTTGACACTCAGTGTTGATAACATTCTCACCAGTAACCAGTGGACCAGTGTTCGTACGCTGGTGTGTTATTAATCTTGAGCTGTGTCTGGGTGTTTTCTGTGAGTGTTGTCTCTACTGCGCGGAGGTGATGCACTTGCACTTCAAGGTCACCGCCGGCTGCTGTGCGGTTTCAGACACAGAACTCAATCCGGGAGAGCCCGCACAACACGGATGTAGTTTCAGATACCAACCTCGTCTGGATAGCAGTGAAAGTGTACCTAAGATATAGAAATGAATATTTGTTAGGTTTTTTTATGCTAATGTTGTTCATACAAACACAGTTTTTATCCCATTTTGATGTAACTTTGCGTAACTACACTTTAAAACCAATAGAAAAACACTGTTTACGCTTGATTTGCAAAAACCTAAATCCTCTCCTCCTTTCCCCTCTCACCTCAATTTCTGTCAACGTTCTTTATATAAATCCACAAATTTTATTCGATTTTGATAGTGCTTAGCGCACATATACTTCAAATCAAGGCGGTCTGGTAGCTCAGCGGTTAAGGCAATTACTTCCGGAAGTCTCTGTCTCCGGTCGCGGGTTAAAATCTCGTGGTGAACAGGAGTTTTTAGGAGCTGTATTTGTCTATATGAGCTACGCCGGGACATTCCGTGGTTCAGATCTCACGTTAAACTGTAAGTCACTGTGGAATTTGCATTCCTGCCTCTGACACATCTCCTACGGGAAGATTCGACCAACCGTCGGATTGTGGACTAAGTTAGATTTTTAGTTTTTGAAGTGAAAATTTCTTTAGGCGCGTTGGGAGATATTTGGATGGGTAAACTCTTATGAGATCGCGTCACCGACATGCTAATGTGTATATCTGTTGTGGTCTGGTGGCTCAGGGGTCAAGGTGTCTGACTGCGGAACGAAAGGTCTTCGGTTTGAATTCCTCGACCTTCACCTCTGGCACAGCTTGCTGTGTAATGTGAAGTACGCCAGAACGCTTCCGTGTTTCAGATTCCACGTTAAACTGTAGGTCCCCTGTAGCTGGCAGCTCTACCGGATTAGGTTAAGGCGGCTAAGACGGAGGCGGAATGCGCAGTCAGCAGAAACCCTGTCACCACGTCATTACGACCACACGGAACAACTATTATTTACTATATCTGTAGCTCTAAGTATGACGTGGTGCGCGTATGATATTCATAGTTTTAAGTTGTCACTTCTATCGGCAGTCCCCAATGACATGACTGCCAATTGTTTTTTATTTTTTATTCTTTACTTACAGAGTACCCGGCGCATCAAAAGTATCCTGGTCTCCATCTGATAAACCGTGAGGGGGAGAGCAAACGAACAATGTTATACAAACAGCACAGAGTATTCATTAGTCTCTGCGCTATTTTACTGGCTGTGGTAGAAATACCAAAAACGGTCACATCTGTAGATGCAGAATCTCTGCAAGCTTCTGATGCACTTCGATATGTGCACTTTTGTCCTGTATTGTGTACCACTCTCGGATTGCTTTGTCTGCGAGTGGTTCTTGAGGTGGTAGTTAGGTTGGCAAGCATGTGGGCGCATGGTTACAATTGTCTCAGTCTTGTTTATTACAATAAATACCAAATACAATACAACTTTACACAACAATATCAACAACTTCAAACATAAAATTTCCACACTATATCATGTAATAAGCTTAATTACCAATTGGTTACTTAAAATTCCCCCAAGATATACTTATATTAAATAACCACAATACTAGTTGGCCTTAATGATCCATGATGGCCCAAGAGTCCAAGGATTTACACACTTAAATTTACTTATGTCTAAACAACAATTTAATAATGGTAGAATATCCGGTGCTATAAGTTCCTAAACAGGATTTCCAACGATCGAGCTTCTCAAGGCACTTATATCAGTTGAGCTCAACCAACACTGGTCTGTTTTAATGTTTCAGCACCCCTCAAGGGTACAGCCAAACATACATACACTGTTTCCCTCATGTGAAAGAACAGCCATTAGTGACATAGATTGTCCCACGCAAGCACGAACACCAAACAGAAAATCTCCAATTGCACCGAGGAAGCAGAAAATACAACGAAGTTGAATTGTCTGAATACCACGAACTCTCTAACAGTCTATCCACTCGTGGAACATGAAGGCACAGGTTGCTCCAGAAGGTGCCAAAGCGCACCCTTTACGAGGACACCCCAAACTGCCATATAGTCTGGGCATGTGAGGCGACGACACAGTTTACGGCCACTCAGAACTGCTTGTCAGACCAGGCACCGTCAATAACCCCTCGTCGACGGCCAAGTATCACGTTGCTCCGCCTAACTGCTGCCCGTGCATGGAGCGCGTCGCCTTCTTCAACTGCCGCTTCCGACACCGCCACTTCCTCCTCAGACTGTTCACTTCCTAGTCGAGATTGACCGCAGAGACTACATCTTTCCTGACCGGGTCGCCCCTTAAATCCTCTCTAGCGGCCGGCGAAAGATGACAATCGCCACCAGATGGCCGGAACCTGGCCGCCGCGCGCCCTAGTGGAGAAGTTAGCGATATGAAACAGCCGCCTAGCGACGGAGAGCCGCGCACGGCTCAGTTCTGTTTAATATTTCGTACAAAATTTCCTTTGGGCTGTAACCATTGATGTACAATTAGACTACTAAGACGCAGAACGATTTCTGTTCTCAACTGAACGCCATGTCGTTTCGACTGTACTCTAGCGGCTAAACCAGGCAATACCGCAAGGTGTCTATTGTAAACTGAAACTTGGGGTGTCGACTGTCGGGAAATAAGGCAGCGGACAGAACAGCACGTCGCCACCTTACTTCTGCGGAAACAGAAAAAGTTTCGGTACCCTACACAGACTTCAAGGCCATTGTTACCAACATTGTGAAGACTGAATGGGAGAAGAGATGGCTTGCCGACTGCCAGGGAAAGGGTCTTGGTATCGAGCCATCTGCAACAACATAGTAAGCAAGCCATGGTACGCTCAACTAGAACTGAACAGGAGAGAAATTACTTTAATGAACAGACTTAGGACAGGACACACTTTATTACGTGACAAAAAATACGTCATGTGGTTGGTGGATTCGCCGATGTGCCCATCGTGTGATTCTGTGGAGGATATTTATCACTTCATGCTGAGCTGCAAGCAACATCAGTCAGCGAGGAAACAACTGCTAGAAGATGGTCTCAATATAACTCATATAACTTCTCTGATGCAATCTCTCTCAGTTCCGAGTAAGAAATCGGTCAAGATAATTTCCCTGTATGTTAAATGTACTAAAGGTGTAATGTAAAATTCCTTCGAATATATTGTATGAGGTTATTGGCTGTATTAGCCTTTGGCGAAAGCCATAAAAAAAATTGAAACTTGTATAGAATCTGTATCTATAGATGTGATTGTTTTCGATGTATCCGTCAAAACCACTGCACAATAAATGTCCGAAATTTCGGAGGGAATTATGAAACACATAATGTGAGTGGGTAGAAGTTGATTTTCCCTTACAATATTTTCAGTCTGCCAACGAGAAACGTGTATACCAAGTATTCGAAACGTGACATAAGTTTAAAAAATTGCAAGGACGTCCCTACACATGTTGTGGATAGTTACAATCCTGAGAGATTGATTAGATATAATTTTACCCCGCCGTATTTTTATTTCGGCATGTAGAAACGTGTGAGTCAGATTTCATGCCAATCGGTCCATTTTTTTTTTTAGACATGTTTAAACGACCCACCCCCAGAGTTGATTTACATTTGCAGTATGTTTACTCGCCCAGTGAGAAATATGTGTATCAATTTCCATCAATGCAGCCCCAGCTGGGTCACACACACACACACACACACACACACCACAAATATATGTAGTCGATATACAGATTTTCCGTAATAAGGATACGTGAATTAAACTATGGAACTCACATTAAGAAAATGTTTGCCGCTAGTATTGTCTATGGAGTCTTCATTAATATATTGTTAGGGTAATTTTCAGTTGTCTGTTTTATTCTAGTCCTCGTCTGTGACAGAATGTAATACGTATTTACGTTTGTTTTCACTACACTATGTAGCTAGATGGTCTCAATCCCTCTTTAATTTATTTTTTTGCTGTCGTCAGTCTTTAGACTGGTTTGATGCAATCCTCCATCCCTTCCTATCCTGTGCTAACCTCTTCATTTCTACATACCCCTTACAATCCACGTCCTCAATTATCTGCTTCATATATTCTAATCTCTGTCTACCTCTACAGTTCTTACCTTCGACTGTTCCCTCCACTAACAAATTAACCAATCCAGCATGTCTCAAAATATGACCTACCAGCCTGTCTCTTCTTCCTCTAAGCTTCTTCCATAAACTTCTTTTCTCACCCATCATTTCTAAAACTTGTTCATTTCTTACTTTGTCTGTCAACCTAATTTTCAGCATTCTTGTGTAGCACCACATTTCAAATGCTTCAAGTTTCTTTCTTTCCGGTATTCCTAAAGTCCATGTTTCGCTACCGTAAAGTGCTGTGCTCCACACATAGAGTTTTAAGAAGTTCTTTCTAATTCCTAGATCAATATTTGAAACTAAAAGGTTTCTCTTTTTCATGAAGGCTCTTTTTGCTAGTGCTATTCTGCTTTTAACATCATTCCTGCTTCGACCATCGGTTGTAATTTTGCTCCCAAGTAACAGAACTCACTCACTTCTCTTATTGCATCAGATCCTATTTTTACATTTAATCTGCTAGTATTGGTGTCATTTCTGCTACATTTCATCACTTTTGTTTTACTTTGATTTATATTCAGTCCAAAATCTTCCTTCAGTATTTTGTTCATGCCATTCAATAACTTCTCAGTATCCTCAACCCTTTCTGCTAATAAGACAATGTCGTCAGCAAATCGTAGCATACTGATTTTTTCTCCCTGAAAACTTATGCCACATGGAAATTTTTCTTTGACTTTCTTCATTGCTTCTTCTACATACAAGTTGAATATTAACGGGGATAGACTACAACCTTGTCTCACACCCTTTTTAACTGATGCATGTCTCTCGTGATTCTCTACTTTTATCACAGCCACTTGATTCTTATATAGTTTATAGAGGATTCTTCTATCTCGATACTTTAGACCTGACTTCTTTAAAATTTTGAACATCTTGTCCCACCTAACATTATCAAAAGCTTTTTCTAAATCAACAAATGCCATAAAAGTATCTTTGTTTTTCTTGATCCGCCCTTCAAGTATTAATCTTAAAGACAGAATTGCTTCCCTTGTACCGCGATTTTTCCTAAACCCAAACTGATCTTCACCTACTATCTCTTCTACTACCCTTTCCATCCTTCTGTATATTATTCTGGTCAGTAATTTTGAAGCATGTGATGTTAGACTAATTGTGCGATAATTCTCACATTTGTCAGCTTGTGCTTTCTTTGGAAGTGTGAAGATGATATTTTTATTAAAATCATTTGGAATTTCTCCTGTTTCATAACTTTTTGATATCAGCTTGAATAATCTTTCGATTCCTTCCTCTCCAAGAGATTTAAGAAGTTCTGCAGGGATCTCATCAATTCCAACTGCCTTATTTGCTTTCAAGTGATTCAGAGCTTTATTAAATTCTGTCCTCAAAACAGGATCTCCCTCTTTAATAAGTTCCTTCAAATTCAACAGAAATTCTTCAAAATTTTCAGAGCGAACAATTTAGGCCAAACACAGGTCTAGTTCATATGTAGTCAAATAACGTCATGCGGTCATTACGTTCACACTAAAAATTCATTTTTGTCATCTTTATTCTAGACTTGGGACCATATCCAAACACCTCTTTGTTTTATGTTTTTTATAACATTCATTTATTCAATTTTTGTCAAGAATTACGCGTTTATGCAAACTAGCTTCTCTTTTGTAAGCCATATTTAGGGACACACTTTTTTTATTATGAGTCACAAATTAAAATTTTCATTAATAAATTAAAACAACGTTGATTATCAAATTTTGATTGGCCAATTCTCTATTTTTTTATTTTTTGCCCGTAAACATTAGTTACTTTTATTCTAGACCCTTGACCATATCCAAAATACCAATTAGTACTGTAATACTAATCGGTTTTTTATCGGTCTACATATTAGTTCTGTAATATTCGTTAATTGAAATTTTTAGCGAATTATGCGTTGATACAAACGAGCTTCTCTTACGTCTGGCCATTTTTCAGGATATTGCTATATACTCGTGCCATGATGCTTCCTTCAAAAAGGCCATGGGCGAATTCCTTCCCATTCCTTGTACCCAGTCCTATCCCGCCTCTAATGACCTCGACGTCGACGTGGCGTAAAGCTGTAAGTAAAAAAAAAAAAAACTCTACAAATATTTTTGAGACTCACTTTTTATTATGAGGCACAAATTATGACTGGGCGGAATAGACACTTATCATAAATCAATTCAAGCAACGTTGATTCCGAAACTTTAATTAGAAAAGCTACACTTGCCGAAGAGGTAAAAACCAATGTCGGTAAAATCACAATCAATTCTATTCCGTTTTGTTCCATTCATAATGAAACACTTTGAATTTATGATAATTCTTTGGGATTCAGGTGGTGGTATTTATAAGGAAAGTTGGTTGAACTAGAAGCAGCGTTTTATCTACATATATACTCTGCAATTCACAAAATTGTGGGTGGCAGAGCGCTGGAGTCATTTGAAAGAGCTGGGGCTGCATACGGCTGTCGATACGGCCCTTTTGTCGAGGGAACAGTTGGCAGTTGTGAAGTTTGCGTCGCCCGAGGGATAAACGCGCGGCGCAGCTTATCTGGTACAGGGGCGCCGCATACAGAGACCTCCAACAACACAGTCCAGGCGTCACACACAACACACCTGGACGGCGGGCATTTCCACGGTCTGAATGCTTATGGGCTAGCTTAAAAACTGCAACATACCTCAACACTAGGGTACGGATCTTGATTACCAAAAAAATAGAGGAATATGCAGCCAAATATGACCTTCAAAATGGGTAAATATGACATAAAAGTGACAAAATACGACCAAACATTTAAATTTACTATACATCGAAACATTCTCAATTACACATCATTTATTTTATCTAGTAGTCTTGCTTTCATGTAGACAGCATAATTTGCTTCCGTGCACTCACTGCACCATTGGGAAATTAAATTTTAAATCGTTTTGTTGAAGTTACTTTAACTTCAGATAATTTACAGAATAGAACCCTTTCATCTGTACTAAAATACTCCTCTCTGAAATCCCTTACATAACTTCGCACTGCCAGAAAATTTTACCATCGACAAGGCGGTAGGTCTACTCACTGATCCACTGCAGATTTAACGATGACTGAGGATATTTCATTGAGATATTGATTGACGCGGATCGACACAGGCATGCTTCGGCTGCATTGTCGACATTAAAAGGCGGGCGGAACATTACGTTTAGAGAGTGACGATAAGTAATAACTTTAATTCTTGACTGGTGAGTTCTGACGACAGTGAAAATTAGTTTTTTTCCCCCCTATCTGTACAGCAGAAGTACAGTTCTATGAATAATTATCTTAATTTCTTCTCATCTGTATCTAGTGAATTACCGGTACTACTAAAAAACTACCAGATTTTTCCTCAAATATGAGCTTATGACCATAAATATTATCGAAATATGACCAAGACTGGGAGAATGGTCTGAATATGCTATATAAAATACATTTAAATACAATCAGAAACGTTAAATCAGTGTTTAATTAAGCATTTCAGCTCAAAAAGAAAGAAGGAAAATAATATGACTTGACCTAAAGATCCGAACCCCACTTATTACTCCACCTGACGAGCAGAAGGAGCAAGAAATGATAATTCTGTTTCTAACTGTAACAACTAGGCGTCACAGACAGTACTGCATCAGAGATAAACATTCCTTTATTAACATCAAAACAACCTCCAAAGATCATACTACTTTACACATTAACGCCCCACTCTTTTTGTTTCTGTTAATATTGTTTTTGTGCACGTGACTTTGGTTATTTATATCTTCAGTTTTTTGAAACATATTGCGTTAGAATACACGGAAGATGTTAATCAAACCACTACATCAAGGGTTAACAGTCCAATAAATTGTGATATTTCATTTACATTGAATCCTAGCAAATATTTCAGCCTAAAATCTATAATAATATATACATATATATATATATATATAATATTTCACATAGTATGAAAATCCAAATTTTAACGTAGCTTTAAGAACGTTTGTTTGGCTAATTTCTTAATTTTTCAAAATTAAATTACTTTAAAATGTGCTGAAAACGATGATCAGAACTCTGATAGGTGGAAGAACACCTGAAATATGAAAGTGGCTAAAACTTCCAACACGACATTTACGTTTTTTTCCTCGCAGTAGTCCATACACCTAGGTTCACGCGGTCGAATTAACTGGCAAATTCTGGTGTTACTTAAATTATTAAAATCTGCCAAAACTAACATGCATTGGAGGAAGCGGTCGAGAATTCACGTCCCTTTTATTCTTTGCGAGACACTGAGTAAAAAATACTTCAAGTCTGAAGGATTAGCTTTGCATAATGTTCCAACTCGAGCCGGACAGCAAGAATTAAATATAAGAATCGTTTATGTAACTGTGTCAAGATCTAAAACATAGGAATGATTCATTTTTGGTCAAGAATTTGAGAAAATTAATCTGCATGCCTATTTTGAGTGCCGGAGATGGTTTTCGATACAAGAGATATTAATACCTCAAATTCATGCTCAATGTCAAACGCATTTTTAAATTTTGGGAAAATATAAATATCGTAATAATACTAATGTGTGGAATTAGTTTAAATTCAAATTGTTTTTTTCAATAATATGTTAACTATAAACAAAACGGTATGAAAATTCACAGAAATATTTGGAGTATCATTAAATTCTATACTTCAGTAATTTGGTAGATTTAAGGAACTCAAAACGTTCTTTTTTTATTTCTGAATTCTAGGTCAGTATTTGAAACAAAAATATTTATTTTTTCCAGAAAGGTTCTCATCGCTATTGCTATACTGCTTATGCCAACAGTTGTAATTTTATTTCCTATTAACCTTAATTCTTCTATTACAACTAATCCTATTTTTATATTTAATCTACTATTATTACAATAATTTCTGCTAATTTTCATTATTTTTTCTTGCTTTGGTTTATATTTAATCCAAATTCTTCGTTCAGAATTTTGTTCACGCCATTCAGTAACTTCTCAATATCCTCAGCCTGTTCTGCTAACAAGACAATGCCACCAGAAAATCGTCGCATACTGATTTTTTTCACCTTGAACGCTTTTTCATCCTTTATTGCTTCCTCTACATACAAGTTGAATATAATTCTGGATGGACTACAGCCTGATGCTTGTGTCTCATGATTCTCTACTTTTATTACAGCCTCTTCATTGTTATTATGCTTCTATTTCGCTATTTTAAACTATACTTCTTTAAGTGTTTAAACTTCTCGACTCGTCCGACGTTGTAAAAAGCTTGTCCTATGTTAAGAAATGCCATAAAAAATTCTTGTTTTTTTTTATGACCCTCTCTTCAAGAATTAATCTTAAAGGCATAGTTGTTTCTCTTGTACTCCAGTTTATGCTGATCGCAATCTCGTCTTAACCTAAAATCCCTTCTTCTTTCCTTTGCTGTTTCTAACCTTGGTCAGTAATTTTGAAGCATGTGATGTTAGACTTGCAGCACGATAATTTTCACATTTGTCAGCTTGCGCTTTCTTGGGGAAAGGGAAGATGATAATTCATTAAAACTAGGAATATCGCCGGATTTGTAGCTTATTCATATCAATATGTATAATCTTTGGATTCCTTCTTTGCATAGAGATTTTAGTTCTGCAGGAATTTCATCTATTTCAACCTGCCAATTTGAGTTCCAGTATTTCAAATCTGTCGAATTTTGGCCTTAAAACAGGATCTCCTGTATCATCAGTTTGAAGATCGCCGTCTATTTCCAATACAATGTTGTTCGAATCATCCTTACCATACAAATTCTCAGTGAGTTCCTTCCATCGGCTAGCTAGATATTTGGAGCCTAATAAAGATTTCCCATCAATCTCTTTAATTATTATACATCTTTTATTCTTTATCAACTTGAACCTACGACATTTTCTGTTTCTACGCACTGCACCTTTGTTTTGCTTTATGCCATTGGATGTTTATTTGATTTCTCGTGCATCTGCACTGGTCTCTTCCTGCTTCAGTATTTTTGTGTCTTCTCCTCTGATTCAACTTAAAAATGTCTTCCTTTTAACCATTAATTTAATTGCATTGGTTTTTTTGTTTACGAATTTACGTCTCGACGACATCTAAGTCATTAGAGACGATAAACTATGGAAAACCCAAATCTGGATGCCTGGACGGGCATTCGAATCCACATCCTCCCGAATGCGAGGCCGGAACGTTTTTTAACTGCTTTACGTCTCTCAACAGAGAGAGGTCTTTAGAGACGGGAAAGGATGGGGGCAAGGAATGGGAAGGAATTCGACCATGGCCTTTTTAAGGAAGCATCCCGGCATTCGCCTGGAGTGATTTGGGAAACCATGGATAACCCAAATCTGGATGCCCGGACGGGGATTCGAACCGCCGTCCTCCCGAATGCGAGGCCAGAACGCTAACCGTTCTCCCACCACGCGTAATTGCGTTGGAGCGCACCCTTCGGTGGCAATCTTCCTGCACATCCATTTTTCCCTTTCTTGTGCTTGTCTACTTTTTCCCTCTGCGAATTTTAATGTCGTACTCTTTCGGTGTTTTTTGCTAAATTCATCCCTGAAGCTCTTACTCACAAAAGGAAATTTTCCTACTCCCTTTGCACAATCTGCTGCCATATTTCTGCGAATAGCGAATCTCGCCCGTAGCGCTTTCCGTTTGTTTTTGCGTTATCACCCTGCAGGCTCAGCCGTTGCGTTGATGTAGGCTTATAAGGAGCGCGTAGAGTAGTCGGCCTTACGGGAGAGCGAGCACAAGGCTGTCGAAACGATTTTCTTGGTGGCGAAACTTGATGTGCCAACAGGTTGTCACGTGCCGTCCAGATATCACGTGACATCATACTGTTATTTTCATGAAAGCGCCAGCTCAATTAAGTCTTCGGAATGGGGAGAAGATCTGGATTCTGACTTGTTTTGTGGCCCTCAATGAGGAACGTAAAAAATATAATAGTGTTTGTGTACATGACATCAATTAAGAAAAGAACAGTTTGGAAGGATTTCATCGAGGGCCTCCTGTCTCGAAATTATTTCTATGTATTTTAGAATGTGCAAGGAAGAATTTGATTTATTACATGTTCTTATCATAATTACCTGACTTATTTAAGTCCTTCTCAATTTAATCTCCTGATCTAGATATTTGTGTATGAATCTTATATCTCTAAGTGAGCAATTCTTGTATGTATATATTTGGGATCTCGGAAACGATTCTAATGATTTGGATTAAATTTCGTATTTAGGTTACGTTTCGTTTTTTAAGTTTATCTAAATAGGTGTCTTAGCTGCAAAAACGCGAATTTATATATATATATATATATATATATATATATATATAATATAAAAACAAACAATTTTGTTTTTTGTTTGGTATCTCGGAAACTGCTCTAATGCCATCTCGTAGACGTTTCAGATACTAGAAAGGCTAGTTCCTGATAGTTAGTTCCTCTTTGGTATGCTCAACTAGAGCTTCACAGGAAAGGAATTACTCTAATGAACAGACTTAGGACAGGACACACCTTATTACGTGACAAAAAAAATACGTCATGTGATTGGTGGATTCTCCGATGTGCCCATCGTGTGATTCTGTAGAGGATATTTATCACTTCATGCTGAGCTGCAAGCAACACACTGAGCGTGGTGGTGTAACGGTTAGCGTTCTGGCCTCGCATTCGTGAGGACGGCGGTTCGAATCCCCATCCAGATTTGGGTGTTCCATGGTTTCCCCAAATCACTCCAGGTGAATGCCGGGATGCTTCCTTCAAAAGGCCATGGCCGAATTCCTTCCCATTCTTTGCCCCCCATCCTTTCCCGTCTCTAAAGACCTAGTTGTTATAGGAGACGTTAAGCAGTTAAAAAAAAATGCAAGCAACACCAATCAGCGAGAAAACAACTGCTAGAAGATGGTCTGTATATAACTGACATAACTTCTCTGATGCAATCTCTGTTCCGAGCAACAAAGTGGTCAAGATATTTTCCCTTTATGTTACACGTACTGAAGGTGTAATTTAAAATCAATCAGTGTATTGTATGAGGTTATCGGCTGTATTAGCCTTTGGCTAAAGCCATGAATAAAATAAAATAAATAAGTTTCTCTTTGGTTTCAACAAGGAACTCGTATCTTTAAACGAACAATTCACGTATACTAAGTGACCCATACGAATATTTCGAACAGTATCCTGATCAGCCGCCGAATGGTAATGTAATAATGAGGAAATAACTAAACGCAAGTATTTATTAATAAAAGATATTTCATTTTGGAGAGTAGTAATAAATGTCATTTTCATTGCAAAAAGCCGTTATCATTAAATTCTGCATGTTTAATTGTAAAACATTTAAAAAGTAAATATTTTTTAAAAAATATCGGCTTTGTCAGTCATTTTTTCAATCTTTTTTACTTAAAAAAAAACTTCTATGAAAACAATATTAGCAGTTATAATGTGATCATCGTTGACTTTTTAACCGTAAGTGTATCCAACACAAAAATAAATATTGATGAATCTACAAACTCGTCAAAAAGCCACGTACGTTTATCTATAAGAAAAGATAGGTTCTGATAAATATAATCCTGCCTTTTGAAGCGTCTGATCTTGTGCTAAAAAACCTTTAACTTTGATCAAACTTTACTCAAAATCTAGCCTATTGAACAGAAATCGAAAGATGCCGAGTGAAGATCGGTCAGCCAAGTTCTTAAAAGTAGTGCATGGAAGGGAAAAGATGACCGTGACCACAAGCTGACACTCGACTTCAGGCACAAGGGTGTGGGAAGATTTGCTTTCGTAGATAAAGGGGTCACGGATTGGAATAAGTTACCAAGAGAAATGATTAATAATTTACCAGAAACGTTGAAACAATCTAAATTTGGAATTTGTTGAGGGCAAACGCATGTGAGTACAGGAAAAAGGGGGGAGGGGGGGAAATGGGTTTGCTGGGAAATTGCCACGGAAGCGTGCGCAATTAAATTAAATGATTAATTATTATTATTATGATTCCAGCGTGTGAAATATCTAGCTAGTTTTTTATTATACAAAAAATGTGAAAGGCCAGATTGGGTTGGTTCAAAGCGACAAATATCACGATAGGCCGAAAAATATTGTGAAGTTATATTTTCTCAGCTTTTGAGTTTGAAGTTTTTTTGTTGAAAAAATGGAACGACAGATGCTGGTCACCACTGCATGATAAACGAAATAACGACGTATGAGATGATGTTTAATATCCTGATCTTCCCGTGATATTAAGTACGAGAAATTCTTGAAAAAGGGGAAGAAAAAAAATACTTTGTCCTTCGAATTTTGTTCCCCTCTGTCATAAGAGATATTTGAGAAGCTGAACTTTGGTGAGGTACAATGTTTACGTCTTCTTGTTGTATTACTTTTTCAATTTACAACCCTAGCATTTATAAAACGAAGTTAGAAAACTAAAACACGGTCTCGGCTGAGTTCAAAATATGCGAACGTGAGCAGGTAGAAACCTGATATCCCCATGCCGTGACGTGATATGCGTGAGGCGACTTCGTTGTGCATATGACTCATAAAACTACCACACCAAACACCACTATGTAAAAATTTCGTTAATCACTGTTTTCTGAGCCTGTCATAAAGGACATGTTGAACGCAGATATGTCTCATAGCTTAAATAATTTTTCAATAACTCACTCTCTCCTACTATAAAGACGAATGCTAATATTTCCGCATTAAAATGAAAGCTTTTATCGCACGTACGTTAGTAAATTCACCGTAACGCGATATAAACGTGATTCCATATTTATTTTCTTTTATCACAGCGATCAGAGAATACAATAAAACCATTTACAATGAGCAAATAAAAATAAACAAAAATCGTTCTAATTTTTTTTTTTAAAGTATCAGTGTGTAATAATGGCGACTACTCGGGATATAAATATGCAGTCTGACATCGTCCGTCTTTCAGAGACTATTAAAGGAATTTAAGCTTTAACATTTTAAGTGCGCATGCGCAGAACGTTAAGTGCGCATTCACACGTAACTTGTAACACGTAACGCGCAACTCGTAACACGTAACTTGTAACACGTAACTTGTAACACGTAACTTGTAACACGTAACTTGTAACACGTAACTTGTAACACGTAACTCGTATCGCGTAACGCGTAACGCGCAACTCGTAACGTTAAGTAATTTATCCCTCCCAAAGAAGTTCCAAATTTAAAAAAAAAGCAAGAAAATGAGACCCATTCTGAACATAGATGACTTCTTGTAATGTTATACGGATTTTTCTATTTGATGAAGAAGTAAAGTTAGGAATTTCAGTCGCCTGTTGTGAAATGTGGGAAGCAGCTCTTAAATCGTAAAGTTTTGCTCTAGTTGGAAAGTTGGGGCGTGAAGAAAGAATAACTCGTTAATAACGAGCCTCTTGAGATCGCATCCAAAACTGTATAAGGACCCGGATTTGCCAGATGGAGGTTATAAGAAGTTCCCTGTCACTCGACCGTACCTCTTTGCTTTCTTTCTTTATACTTTTAGATTGTAAATATATTCTGTAGTACTTCGGTAAGGAGTATGTCTCCAAATACATTTGCGTCGATCTATTACTTCTAGGTCGACGAATGTGGGTCCTTGTCAATTTTGTACATTATTCACGTCAACCTGGAAAGTAATATACCCCTCATTAGTATCGCTTTCCGACTATACTTATTATTCTACCAATTCTCTTAATATGATATTGATACACTCAGTAGACCTGGGGACATCTCTTACGACACGTTTTCGTTATCACTGGACACAGCCGATCTACACTTGTGATCACCTTCGTTTTTTTTCTCCTCTTTGGTTTGTTTTTCTTGTCGCCTGTCTTTATTCCTTATTGATGAACTGACATCAGCCCTCGAAGCCCTTTGCAAATCGGACTAATCTCTTTAAAGTAATTAGTTATTAAATAAACTTACACATGCCCCCTTCTTACCGATAAATTGATAATACTCGCCCAGTTACATTAGGCTTGTTCTGTCACTATGACGTAGGACACTTAAAAGGCTACTTGTCGTCTTTGGACCACTGTTACTTCGATCACATCCCAGCGTCAATTTTCTCGTATCCGATTCGTCATATTTTGTTCCTGGGCTCATTGTTGGTCTGAGACTTCGTGTCAATTTTGTTCATTAGCGATTCGTCATATTTTGATTGCAGACTGCGGTGATCCGTCAGTTGCCCATTGTCACTTTGTTGTTCACGAGTGATTTTTCTCGGTTGTCTCGTTTATAGTTTAATGTTCATTGTAGCTTCTATTTTTGAATCTTTTATATTAATTACTAGTCGAACAAAGATTAGAATACATGAAGCGCATAAATGAGGATGTAGTGGTGCGTTGATGTTGAGATGAAGAACATTTGGGAGGACGTGCATCCAGATTTGGGTATTCCATGGCTTCCCAAAATCACTCCATGCGGATGCTGGGATGGTTCCTTCACAGAAGCCGTGACCGATTTCCTTCCCGTTCCTTGGCCCCCATGCCATCCCGCCTCTAATGACCTCGACGTCAACGAGGCGTAAATCCATAACCAAAAAGAAAGAGATGAAGTATTTAGTTCTAATTAGGAAGAGATTGAGGACTGCATCAAACCAGACGGGAGACTGATGGCAGAAAAAAAAAAGATAAAACTGTACCTACTAATGAGGGTGGATGAGATTTTGAAGAGGGTTCTGTTTCTTTACTTAAATAGGCTCTAGAGTTATCTGAATCTGCGAGAGGAGAGTTCCCCATCGTAATGATACACTGTGGATGAACTCACAAAAATACGTTTCGACAACTGGCTATACAGTCTTCATCAGTGCGACAGGAGGGAGTCACAGTACGCTTATTATCGGTGGATAGCATGCTACACCTGTCAAAATGTTCGATCTACACGTAGAGCCGTGAATACTTAGGAGAAAAAAGAAAAAAAAATTAGGGCGCTTGTCGACATCTGCAGATGTAAACAGTCACTCGTCTGTCAAATTTTATATAAATGCTACCCCCATTTTTCTATTGCTCTATTCACCACATTCATTCTAAAATTAATTTGAATTCCGTTAAAACGTAGACATGTTGATATAATTTAACATACGTCGTAATGGTGTACATTGTACTATTTTTAAGCTTTGATTTCTGATAAATGGAGACCTACCGACATACATTAAAACGTCTCTTATCAAACTTACAGAAATAAAATAAATATGGCGCTAAAAATTGTGTTGACTAGTCACAAGACTTACCGCAGATCGGAAGTCAAATCCCACGCTTTGAACTGTGAAAACTCCATGAGAATGCTTTGCTTAGGTTTTACTTGATGCGGATGTGTATACAAATTAATATTAGTTTCTCGTTTAACGAGACCTACGAAAAGGTTATAGGTAGATTTTTGATGGGGATTCGAACAACGTACAGTTCATGGCCTTAGAAGTGGAACAAGGTATGTTACTTTTGTTTAACGTTGAAATGTTGAGAAATTAAAGAATCAACAAATCAGTATCTATTTGAAGGTACGCTACCAAAATATTGCTCTAGGACTTAGAAACAACTGTATGTGTGGAGCACAGCACTTTATGGGAGTGAAGCATGGACTTCAGGAATACCAGAAAGAAGGAAAATTGAAGCATGTGGAATGTGGTGCTGTAGAAGGATGCTGAAAATTTGGTGGACAGGTAAAGTACGAAATGAACGAGTTTTGGAAATGATGGGTGAGAATAGAAGTTCGTGGAAGTCTTACAGAAAGAAGAGACAGGATGGTAGACATTCAGGATTGGGTAACTTGTTATAGGAGGGAACAGTCGAAGGTAAGAATTGTACAGGAATTGTAAAGATATAGGAATATATGAAGCAGATAATTGAGGACGTAAAGTGTAAAGGGGTCGTTGAGATGATGAGGCTAACGCAAGATAGGAAGGGATGGAGGATTGTATCAAACCAGTCGAGAGACTGATGACAGAAAAAAAGTCAAACTATCAAGATTTCGGTTGTCCGTGGTTTCCCGAAATCAGCCTTAGGTGAAAACGAGGACGGTTGCTCCAGAATACTATCCCCGAATTCCTTCCCGTTCTCCGTTCCCTGCTCTCGGCTGTAACGCTCGGCTAGGCGTAAAACAAGAAGTGACATGGCGACCGTGACAGAACTTTGCACGCATGCCGGCCTTGTTGTGGGTGCCGTTTAAGGTATTTGAGCTTTGTCAGAGGTGAAGGTGAGGTTGGCAGAGGAATTCCCGGCCTCGCCGCTCGCGTTGAAGCGGACCCATCACAGCGCGCGCTCTGCTACTCACCGCATTCAGCTTGCTCACTCACTACGTCACGCATTGCTCTCGCACAACCAAAAATTTTCAAAAGTGGACCTGGAATGAATATACGCCGCAGTTTACCGCGTGGGTGGTTTTATTCGAGCTGTTGGTAGGTGATTAACAGTCAGATTCAGAATAATTAGACATCCGAACTCAGCCACACTCTGTAACTACCGATTCCCACTATTCTTATAAAGTGTGTTACAATAAGACTGCAAGTTCTGAATTTCAGATAGAACATGATTATCTGTAACAAAATATTGAAGTATTTATTGATTTATAATGTAAATTACACCAAATATAAACCAAAGTGATGAAATGTAGAAGAAATGATAGCAGTAATAGTGGATTCAATGTAATAATGGGATCGGATGCGATAGAAGAAGTAAATTAATTCTGCTACTTAGGAAGGAAAATTGCAACAGGTGGCGGAAGCAGGAGTGATGCTAAAACCCGAATAGCACTATAAAAAAATAAAAAATGAAAACCTTCATGAAAAATAAATCTTTTTAGTCTCAAAACTCGATCTAGGACAACTCTGTCTATGGAGCACAGCACTTCATGGTAGCGAAGCTTGAACTTTAGGAATACCAGAAAGAAGGAAAATTAAAGCATTTGAAATGTGGAATGATAGAAGGATGCTGAAAGTTAAGAAGACATATAAAGAACGAAACAGACATGTTTTGGAAATGATGGGTGAGAAAAGAAACTTTTGGAAGAGTCTTACAGAAAGATGAGACAGGATGGTGGGTCATATTTTAACCCCCCTCCCCCCTCCTCCCCTCCCCGGGTATGGTTATTTTGATGAGACAGGATGGTGGGTCATATTTTAACCCCCCCTCCCTCCCTCCCCGGGTATGGTTATTTTGATGAGACAGGATGGTGGGTCATATTTTAACCCCCCCTCCCTCCCTCCCCGGGTATGGTTATTTTGTTAGCGGAGGGAACAGTCGAACAGTGCTGCAATGTTTACGGATTTTTATAAAAAGTTAGGATTTTCGGATTTTGTTAAAATATCTGCGGATTTTTGCTATTGTTTACTATTTGTTGGGTTTTCCTTATATTGGTGTTTTGTTAATCTTTGAGCCTATAGTGTTAATGCATTACAGAATTGTCAATAATTGTTAATCGTTTCCTTGCAACCGTTCATGTGAACCAGCGATTGAAATAAGCTCATATTTTGTTTGATTATAGATTTTATAGATCTTAAAAGACAGTAATACAGAAATGTCGCCGCACTGTTTATGCACGGTGACACGCTAGTTGTCAATGCTTACAAAGCAGTGCCTTCCGAGAAGGATTAACCAATATCCGAGAGTCTTAGTGTTCGCAGTATTTAACATTTCCAGTTACCGAAGACATGCTAAATTTAATGTCAACAAAGAAAATTGATAATGTATAGTTCCCCTCCCCCCCCCAAAAAAAAAAAAAAGAATAGGCACAGCAGCAGTGTTGGAAGTGACGATGTATAAAACATGTTCAGAGATATTTCTTACTTTCACTGTAGAATATTATTTTGTATTTCGAATTTTAAAGACGTGGAAATAAAAAGTATCCTTAATTTTGACTCTCTCTTCAATAATTATTGTTTTAGCCTTTTGGTTAGCGAGTATCCGGATTTTTGTACCCAATCTATGGAAATTTTAGCGGCCATCTACGGATATTCAAAGCCTAGAGATTGGCAGCACTGCAGTCGAAGAAAAGAACAATAGAGGTAGGCAGAGATTAGAATATATGAAGCAGACAATAGAGGTAGGCAGAGATTAGAATATATGAAGCAGACAATAGAGGTAGGCAGAGATTAGAATATATGAAGCAGACAATAGAGGTAGGCAGAGATTAGAATATATGAAGCAGACAATAGAGGTAGGCAGAGATTAGAATATATGAAGCAGACAATAGAGGTAGGCAGAGATTAGAATATATGAAGCAGACAACTGAAGATATAGGTTGTTAGGGATATGCCTAGAAGAAGAGGTTAGCGCAAGATAGGAAAGGAAATGGAGGATTGCATCAAACCATTCCAGAGACTGATGACAGCAGGGAAAAAACTGTTCACATTTATTAATTATGTATGGAACATCACATCGGGTGAATGGCCGCCAAGATTTTGGAAGCATGCGTGAACTCTTTTGTCAAAATTAAAATTATGTATAGCGGATTTGCTTAAATGCAGCGGTAATTCGTTGACTCAGCGTTCAGTTTGGGCATTTAATGCTTGGTTAGTCGTGGGCTGTTTGGCGTGAACACGAGAAATCGGAAAATTCCAAAGAAATAAATCGACAGGTGTTACATGGCAGGAACGTGGCGGCCAATCATGGTCATCAAAACGGAAGATGACGCGACCAGGAAAGGGGGGCTAAACCTCGTGAAACCTCACCAAGGGGGAGGGGGGCAACGGAAATCTCACGTGAGGTTTTGAAATTTTTGCAAGACGGTAGAGGCGAAAGTCTACTTCTTTAGGTGGGGGGGGTATTTGGTCCAAAAACCGACCTTAGGGGGGGGGGTATAACCGCCCGTAGAAACATGAGACCTAAAAAAATGGTCTCAAAAAGTTGCGATTAGTAGGGGGGGGGGAGGATCTCCGTCAAAATCTCAAAATTTCCCAAAACAGACTTCACGTTGTTATTAATGGACGCCCAAAAAGGACTCGTGCTGAACCGTCGATGTTGAACGCGCGGTATGGCGAGTGACATCGTCCTGTTGTAACCATATGTCTTCGATAGCAGTGTCTTGCATCGAAGAACTTGTACGTTACGGTAATGTTCGACACTTACGACTAATCCATTACCTGCCTCGCTTCCAAAGGAAAATGATCCATTCATTCCTCCAGTCCACAATGCACACCACACATTGATACGTGGGGGGATGCAGTTGTTCCTCTAGAATCATCCCAAGAATTTCTCTGCCTGAAATGCGGTAATTTTGCCTATTAACGAAGTCGGCGAAGTGAAAATGGGCCTCGTCGCTGAAGATGATTTTGTCAGCAAATTCGGCATTCACTTGTTTAACGATACGCAATTGATGAACTCTCCACACTGAGCATAGTCTGTTGGCATGAGTCGCTGAGCATAGTCTGTTGGCATGAGTCGCTGAGTCATTTGGACTCTCCACGCTGAGCATAGTCTGTTGGCATGAGTCACTGAGCATAGTCTGTTGGCATGAGTCGCTGAGCATAGTCTGTTGGCAGGAGTCGCTGAGTCATTTGGACTTTGTAAGCGTGGAGGTGCGAATACTGTGTAGAGTGGCTGCTGACGTGTCCAGTTCTCGCGCTCGATAACGAATTGAAGTCCCTGGACTCTCGCGAACTGCCGCGATTGTTTATTCTGAAACACCACTGCGAGCTCGTGTCGTGTGCTTCGGACTCCATATTAAACTGTAGGTCCCCTTTGCGCGGTGCGATTACCGGATTAGGTTAGATAAAGAGGAAAGGAACTGGCCGTCTTACTCCAATATCAGCAATATCAGCCTCTGAGTATCCCAACCTCAGGTTAGCTTTTTAATCACAAAGTGAGGGTAAAACGACGAACAAAAAATGTTCCATAAATTACCTTTGCCTTCATAAGCAAGCATCAGCATTCATAATGCTGCGACTGCAGCTTTCAGATATTCTTATTTTAACAAATGTGTTTTCTTGATACTAACCAGTGTTTTCTTTCTTCTGGTTGCAGGTAAGTGCAGTCGGAGAAGTTCAGTCACTGAGTGCTGTTATTGCGAGAGTGAGTACAAACGACCAAATATCCATTACTGCAGTCAGACCTGTTCGCTTGTTTATGTCGTTATCTGTTCGTCTGTCTCCGGGAATCCAGGTTTTCATTTTCCATGGTTTCCCCAAATCAATCCAGGCGAATGCCGGGATGCTTCGTTCAAAAGGGCCGTGGCCAAAATCTTTCTCGTTCCTTGTTCCAAGTTCCATCACTCCACTAATTTTTTTTTACTTATGGTTTTACGCCTCGTCGACGTCCAGGTCATTAGAGGCGGGATGGGACTGGGGACAAGGAACGGGAAGAAATTCTGCCATGACCTTTTTGAAGGAAGCATCCCAGTATTGGCCTGCAGTGATTTGGAGAAAACCCAAATCTGGATGCCCGGACGGGCCTCCTCTAATGACCTCGACGTCGACCAGGTGTAAAGCCATAAGTAAACAAAATAATAATAATAATTTGTCTGTCACAGGTCTCCTCCCATCAATGGAATTCCAAGAATTCAAATTTGAACGTTGCATCTGTTCCGTTGACCATAAAACCGAATATTGTATTTGGAGTTCTGTATAATTACATTCTAGGGATGCTGTTGAGAAATATAAGGGTTAGTAAAAAAAATTCTGCCCCTGTGGGGTCACAGCTCCTCAAGGTTGTTAGTTTGACCTTTTTCTATTGCACCTATCTAAAAAAAAAAAAAAGTTACATAGGAACTTAAAATTTGTTTGCGATATTGACTATATACAAACACGCAGTTTTTATTCGATTTTGACGGAACTTTGCATACATATACTTTAAAACAAAAAGAAAAATACTGTTTACGTTTCATTTACAGAAACCTAAACCCTCTCCTCTCCCCCCCCCAATTTATGTCACCATTGTTGATACAAACCCACAGTTTATATCAGATTTTGATAGTACTTAACACAAGTATACTTCAAAACAAGGCGGTATGGTAGCTCAGTGGTTAAGACGCTTACTTCCGAAAGTTCTCTCTCCGGTCGCAGCGCAGGCTCAAATCTCGCGGTGAGTAGGAATTTCTAGGAGTTGTATTTGATTATATGAGCTACGCCTAGACGTTCCGTGGTTCTGATTCCACGTTAAACTGCAGGTCTCTCAAGAAAGGAATTAGCCCTCTAGCCTCTGACACAATAGCTTTATACATCTCCTTCCGGAACTTTCGGGTTGTGGACTAAGTTAGATTTTTAGTTTTTGAAGTGAAAACTTCTTTAAGGCGCGTTGGGCGATTTTTGAATCGGTAAAATGTTATGACTTCGCACTAGACTAGACTGTTGCGGTTTGGTGGCTCAGTGGTTAAGGTGTCTGACTGGCGAACGAGAAGTCTCCGGGTAGAATCCCCGTCACGGTGGGTATTTTCGTATGCCCTTTAGCCATCCTTCACCTCTGGCACAGCTTGCTGTGTAATGTGAACTACGCTAGAACGCCTCCGTGGTTCGGATTCCACGTTAAACTGTAGGTCCCCTGTGCCTGGTAACACTACCGGGTTAGGTTAACCCCTTAACCTACAATGACAGGCATAGCCCGCGTACGATGGTTGGGCCAAACGTAAATATTACGGGCATAGCCCGCGTACGATGATGGAGCCAGAAGTAAATATTACGGGCATAGCCCGCGTACGGTGATGGGGCCAGATGTGAATATTACGTGGAATATTTGATAGGCAATTACAGTCTGATGCAATAATTGTGGTAGACGCAAGTATTACAAAATGTTTATTTATACAAAACTCCAAAATATAAAATTAGTAATCTGTAGCGGTATGATATATTTCAAAGCATTCTGGTACATGTAACGGAACTTTACACTTTTTACACTCCCACGTTGTTTCTTTACGTTTTTTATTTTTGTGACAAACTGTACAACGTTTTGACGGTCTTAATTTAGAGGGTGTTGGATCAATGTGCTTTGGAAAATGAGCCCATTCCTTCGCGTAAAGTCTGTCTGGCGCATCTCCGGAGGATAATGCGCCTCGTTCTCTATAAATCGGTTTTGGCATTTTCTTCAGTAGAGATTCGGCTATGTTGATCTTATAGTCGACATAACATTGTTTCTTTCCATCATTCAGTTTTTTCCATTAGATAAAAGAGTTAAAAAGAGCAATATCAAACAGATAATTATTTTTTTATATCCTTTCATGAATTTTCTCATCACTGGAAAACATGCTAATATTTGATCTTGGAGATCAATTCCATTCATTCTCTTGTTATAATATGAAATACAATTTGGTTTTAGAGTGCCCTTGGATCCTTGTGAGGTCATTTAGACTGCTTCATGTTTTGTCGACAGCATATAAACATCTCGCTTGTCTTTCCATTTTATAGCGAGTATTCGGTTGCAGCTTCTTATTCCGTATTCGCCCAGATTAGCGTGTTACACAAGTCGTGCGAACGTCCCGAACGCTGCGCGAGCTTGTATACAATTTCGGCCCAACATCTTCGAGTCTAAATCGTAGGTTAAGGGGTTAAGGCGGATAAGACAGGGCGGAATGCGCAGCCAATAGAAACCCTGTCACCAGGTCAATACGAACACATGGAATTATTGTTATTATTATTATTAATGAAATATTATGTGATAACTATAAAGTAAACATAATGATCATCCATGGAAAGCAGGTAAAACTGGTCACTGAGATGTCGAACTCCTCAATGAAGTTTTTCTTCTCATGGAGAACACTTTCTAGAAATTAAGAAAGAAAAGAACTGGTATTCATCCAATAAATTGTGGTAGGGAAAGTTGTGGCGAATATCATCATTTGTTTAATGAGCTGAAGAAATATGAACAAAGATCCTTTCCAGTACAGTACACTATACATAATTACTTTTGGGAGCGTTTTACTTCATTTTATGTAAACTGCAACATTGTTTAACGAAAACCTGGTGTAACAGGCATCGTCGGCCTGTATTTCAAAAGAGAAATTGGTCATTACTATCAGACGAGTAAAGTTTTACTAATTAAGTAAATAAACAAAAAGTAAGTATTAACTACGATGTATTAACAAAACTATAAACATATTAAATATTTCATTATTTAATATATTGAATAACTCAATTACGAGATGCCTGCAATGCTGGTATCAGTATATTTATAATTATAGGTATCTAGCTGGCAGCATTTAAGATAAATGGCTTTAGCGGGAACGTGCTTTGGGGAAAAAGGAAAATGTGTGGCTACAAACCTGATAATACTGTAGTGACCTGGCTGCCACCCGTTTGGGATGACCCTCAAAGTCACTCTGTCCAGCCGAGCGGTGAGACAAGGACAGATTGCCATAGGGATTCGTGGATAAGCGTCTACGTGGAAATCGACTAAATGTTCGGATATGAGTCTTGTGATAGGATTATTACTTGGGAATCAGGGCTAATCACTGATGAATATTTACATATTTATTTACACCAGGTTCTGAAGGTTCTGTACACATATTTACACATACATGGAATTTAGCTGTGAATAACATTTACTATCAATATTATTTTCTGAAACTGATAAACTGGTGCAGTGGCGCCGTGCTAACCCCCACCAACATTATGGGAACGAGGAGAGACAGAGCGAGCTTACAACATGGGTACCTCTAACCCAAACACGACAGGACTATTGAAATACATTGAACTTCGGCCTAACTGAACCTATCCGTCTCATATCCTACCTTCTGCGTTGCTGTAGAACATCTCTTGGGCTGCCGTGGCTCCGCTCCGAGGCCGGAGCCCGGTAACTTCTTTCGTCGTCTCCCGGCTGCACAATTCGACGATCAACTCGACCAACGGATAGACAGACCTAGCTAGCTGTGCTCAGGGTTTTACTATGACAACCCCCACTCCACTCCAGCTCTTTGGAGAGGGCAAACTCTGACATCACCTAACTGCATTCGGTCATAATGCCAGCTTGCGTTCTCTTTTCGGCGCCTGACAATTGCCGAATCGCTGACTCGTGCTCTACTTGCAGGTTGTGGCTCTCGTAATGTTGCTTAATTTTGCTCGCTCGTCTGTCCTCTATCCCAACCCCAAACAAGTGTATAAATTACTCAAGTAAAACCTCTGGTATTTAATGGCTTTCGGCGACTTAGCCATTCAGCCAGCTCAATGTGTTTACGATATCTCTTCATGTGAATTGGTTTCTCCAGTACGTTTTTATGATTCCTAAGTATAGACACCACAGGACGGACAGGACATTCACACAGACACACAACACTTAACATCCATGCCCGCGGCCGGATTCGAACCGGCGACCTTCGGCACGGTTTTACTACAATACCAATGTAAATAATTTGTCGCTGATAATTTTCCTCGACGAGAGGCGAAACGCGTGCCGCATTAAATAATACAAAAACAGTTTCATTGGCGTTGTTTATTAAGATTTAATAAACAATTTGTGCTGCAAGGTGTTCTGGATACAAATCATAAATTTATATCACTTGACGTTGCAGGTTATGGTAAACAGAGAGATGGGGGCACTTTCAGAACTTCAGATTTTTACCTCTGTCTGTACAATGAAGAAGTCAGTATTCCAGAACCTGATGTTTTGCCTGGATCTCATGTGAACACTCCAATTGTGCTTTTAGAAGGTACAGCCAATCCCAGTCTCACTAATTTGTTGAAATCTTTTTGGTGGACATAACTTGATGCTTGAGGAACTAAGCTTTAATAAATGGTAAACGGTAAAATGAGCTTTTAGAATTTTGTTTTCAAAACAGCGTCTGAAACAGACGTAAAATTGGTTGATATAATATTACAAAATGTATATGTGTTTTACATAATACAATATTTGAGAAAGAAGGCTTTGAGCTTAATTTAACTAAGTTTTGTATTTAACGACAAGCAGTAGGACGATCATCTAATGCAGTGAAAAATGAGAAAATATTTATGTATCATATTTTTCTTATAATCTTTGACAGTACTGTACATTAATTGAATTCATTGATACAGAATATGGCTCATGTAAAATCAAATACAAATTATTTCACGTATCGCCTTCTTTCATTTCAGTACTTATTTCCTTGCAGCATCTGTCGACGACATTTCTGTTGCTGTGTCGGGGAGTTATCAAATACCGCAGGAATTAACATTTCAGCATCCATGAATGCGTACAACCAGCGCCAGCCTGCCCACCGGCGCTACTGTGGACGTGCTCATTTGATGACAAGGAAACATTCTTTCCGGCAGGCCACCTGCGTCCTTTGTGTCCGTACCCTAAAGCCTGGCATACACCAAGCGCGCATAGTTTGCAAACGTTTGTGTGTTTGCAGTCTGGTGATTTGGCTTGTTGTCTCCACAACAAAATATTCGCAAACGACAGTTCGTGTGCGAACATTTGTCATCATTCCAACTGCTACATACAGTGTGTAAATGGCTCCGAGATGAAAACTTATTGCTAGCGTTGCATCTCTTGTATTATGTGTGTTTTAAGTGAAGAAGAGAAAGTAAGAGAGAGGAAACCTAAATTTTGGATATAACATTTTTTTAAAACAAGAAATTCCTTGCGTTTACTGTGATTCAAAAACAGATGATAGGAGTGGTTTGTGACACGTGACCTGGTATCCACTCCAGGTTCACTTTAGTTCCTGTGTCTATGGTTTTCAGAAATTCTCTACCTACTTCATATACTAGGTAATTTTTACACCTGCCTTTGGGAACACCCGTAGTACCTTGCAAGGCACTTTTATAATCTGAACATATAACTGAGTTGGCCTGTCCTGTCTCTTGTATGTACTAACATCAGCCCAGCTTAATGGTACCTAAAACGTCTGCGAGATGGCGTTAGTCCCGTTTCCGAGATACCAAATTCAAGAATAGCAGATTTTTTTGTAAAATCGCATTATGCAGGGAAGACACCTTTTCAGGTAAACTTAAAAAACAAAAGGTTATCTAAATATGAAATTTTAATACAAAGCGTTAGAGCCGTTTCAGAGATCATATATATATAGGGGGAAGGGTCCGGCGAAATCTCACGAAACCTAACCAAGGGGGAGGGGGGGGGGGTTCAACAGAAATTTCACGTGAGGTTTTGAAATTCTAGTAGAGTTGTAGAGCTAAGAAAAGAAGGTCTACACAAATGACGCAAAAGTCGATTATAGGGGGGGGGGTCTATTTTGGTCCAAAAACCGACCTTAGTGGGGGTATAACCGCCCTTCGGAGCACGAGACCTAACAAAAAAAAGTCTCAAAAAGTTGCGAGGTTGATTGGTAGGGTAGGGGAGGGGGTCCCTGAAAATCTCACGTTATTTTAGAGGGGGGGGGGGTGTTCGGAATTCCGGAAAACACGTCACGTCATTAATGGAGGGCCCTTAAGATGTTACGTGCTACACGTTGTGGGATGAGGGGTTGGGTCGAGATGAAATCCAGTCACGCTACTTGGGGAAAGGGGAAGGAGGGGGCGTTGAAGGGATCACAGAATGCATCTATGTGGTTGATGGACGCTTCTGATCTGGAGCGTGGTGTGGGTCGCTTGCGTTGCGTCACTCGCGTCGCTCCTTGAGCGGATCGCTTTCGCTCACGATTCGAGAGGCGAAGGTTAGCCGCCGCTCGCTGTTCCACGACAGGCATCCTTCAACTTCTCAGCCTGTTTGCCGGTAATCGCTTCTTAAAAACAACTTCGAACCCTGCACCTTCGCTGACAAATGCAGCGTTCGCAAGTGCGCAAATCCTACCTCCGCTTCCGCATACACAATTACAGGGTGCGGCAGCATAACCTCCTTTTTTAAAAACCAAATAAAATCAGAAAATTATATATATATATATATATATATATATATATATATATATATATATATATATATATATATATATATTAATGTAGGCAAATGCATAAAGTTTTGTTTTACTTGGTTCTGAAGATCAAATCAGGTATGTGACGTCCCCCATTCTGCACACACTGAGTAAACCTATTTCTGGTGACTCCTGCCAGCATAGCAGGCGCTATGTTGGCAATTTCTTCCTGGATGTTGGTCTTCAAATTTTGTAGGGTTCTTGGACGGTTCATATAAATACAGGATTTCAAAAAACCCCATAGAAAAAAAAATCACAAGGGGTCAAATCGGAAGAGCGGTCCGGCCGCTCCAAATCGTCCCTAATTCCGATGAGGCGCTCTGGGAAGTGTTCCCTCAAAACAGCCATCGATGCTCTTGAAGTGTGTGCCGTTGCACCGTCTTGTTGGAACCAAGTGTCCCCTAAGTCCAACTCATCTAGCCGTGGAGAAAAAAAAATAAAAAAATCCTGTAACATGTTTACATACCGGTCCGAATTCACTGTCACTGTGACTTCATTTTCCTCAAAGAACCAGCGACCAATAATTACACCTGAGGAAATTGCACACCACACTGCGACTTTAGGTGAATGCAAAGGCCTTTGATGCAATTGTCGAGGATTGGTGTCAGCCCAGTAGCGCATGTTTTGTTTGTAGAGGGATCCACACAAATGAAAATGGGCTTCATCACTGAAAAAAATAAGTGTGTTCAGGAACGTCTTCCAGAAGAGTTATCACGAAGAATTCTTCTCACAGAACGATCGGAAATTCCAAGGGCAGACGCATGTGGTGATCGTAACATTGAAGCTCTCACTGCCTCAGTGTTCTCAGGTGATCTAATGGGCCGAGGGCCTCCAGTTCTTAGTCTTGTCACACTTGCAGTTTGTCTGAACGTAGTGACCCACGTACAAATTGATTTCCGGGCCGGGACAGGGGCCAACGGGGCTAAATTAAAGCGATTCCGAAAAGCGTGCTGGGTTGCGATCACAGACCGTCCGCTGGAAAAGTAGGCCTCAACGCCAAACGCACGCTCCTCACTGTTCCAACGCATGATGGCGACTGAACAGTGTCGGGACAAAACTTAATAGTCACGCCTCTCGAAAGAGACCACTAGCGCTGCGCTACGATATCGACCGACTGAACGGCACGCCTTTTAAAAAAGGAAGTAATGCGGCCGCAACCTGTATTAATGCGGATGTATAACGGATGTTTTCTCTTTATACGAGATTCGGCCCAACGTTGTTGTTGTATTATTATTATTATTTTTTTACCACCCTGCAATAAAGTAACATCGAACTGAACGGTGTAATTACCCAAGTGACGAATTTACAAGTTTGAAGTTGCATGTAAAGTAAAAGGTCCAGCTTATAGGACATCCGTGTGGAACTACCGTAGGATGCGCTCACCCATTCAGGCTACTACAAGGGGTCCAACAAAATGTTCCAAGTAATATTATCCACTCGTACTCTCTCGCCGCACACTAGTGTCCTTATCGTACACTCACAGGATGTTTCCTCCAGTCATGATCTATCGCCACAGCTTGCTGGACGGCAAGGACTCGTGTTGGTTGTCTGGGAGTCCAACAACATCCAACACGTCCTACGTGTAGTCCTGTAACACTTTTCACGGCTCATCGAGAGTCCTTTATCGAAAATCGGATCGTTTTTTTTTTTTTTTAATTTTTAATTTTTTTGTTGAAAGATGACACAAAAAAATTAATCAATGTGGCAGTATTATACAGAAATACTTTCCTTATGAAAAAATGTAGAATTTGGGGTAAAAATATACTTATTTTGATTTTAACTTTATTTTTGATAAAATATTAAAATCTAAATAATAATTATAACTATATTTTCCACCTCCGCTTCAGTGCTGTCGTTTGGCTGTCTATAACGGTTATAATAGTGTGCAACTAATTTTTAAAATGAAAACACTTTTCAGCAGAATAGTTTAAATATCACAATATAACCTCTCTATAAAAGCTTTGGGTTTTGCTCGAAACTTAGAAACTGTATTAGATATCAGTATTTTTATTATTCCTCATTTAAATACGCGATATGATCGATATTGGAGACAAATTTGGAGTTTGTAAGTAACGCTTTTTTTTTTCTTTTTTTAGAAGTAGCCGGTAACAAAAATGGTCTAAAACCGACAATTCTGACAGCTACTAGCCTCGTTGTTTTCAAGTGAAAAAATCTGAAGAAAATATCTTTCGCTTTTGAATTCTAAGTACGCTACATACACGAAGACTGCGAGGCGTGTGTTAGTGAAGAGTCGTGGAAAGACATTGGAAGAAAAATTAGTAGTAGTGCATGGAAGGGAAAAGATGACCATGACCACAAGCTGATACACGAATCAGGTATAAGGGAGAGGGATTTTTTTGTTTTTTTAGGCAACAAACTACGGGGGGAAACACTGAATAGTGTAGCGAATTTGCTACAGGAGTTGCGCAATTAAATTAAAATATTTTTGGAAAAACTCTAGCCCTCTTTTTTGTAGAGTGAAATTCCCTTAACATTTTTTTTCCCTCTTATTTTCTTTTTATCTCATCCCGGTATTGGATGGCTATAAGACTCCATTTAGATTCACGTTTTGATTGAGTTCTTTATGTTGTGTCTTTCGTCATCTTGTTCCTGTGAGGATGGAATTTGTTGGTGTGAGTGAGTGACGTCTGTTATCTCTGATCTGCAAGGGGGCGTCTACGTCTGGGTCGCAACGCCCACAGGGTACAAACTCTCTGACTACTAGTATTACATACTTCATGTTCTAATTCTGACGAAAGATTTAACCATGAAAGATTTCAGATTGTTCCGAGTGCACTTTTTTTTTGTCGACATGTGGTGGTAGGTGTAGTGAGCGATGGTTCTTCTGTAACTTTTGAATTTATATTTATGCCACTAGACAGTTTCTGGTTTTGTAGAAATTATTATTACTATGGTTCGGATGTTTAGGAAAAGTCATATTTTTTCCTGTCTTCTTTTTGAGCTGAAATGCTGAATTACACTGATTCAAAGTTTCTGATTGTATTTAAATGTATTTTATTCAGCATATAAATGCATATTCAGACCATTTTCCTAGTTTTGGTCATATTTCGATAATATTTATTATTCATATGGTCATATTTTGAGGAAAAATCTGGTAGTTTAATTTAATTTAATTTAATTTAATTTAATTGCAATGGAGCACAGGCTCCGGTGGCAATTTCCCTACACAGCTATCTTCCCCCTATCCTGCACCCACCTACATTTGCCCTCTACAAATTTTTTCTTTAAATTCCTTCAAAGTTTTCGGTAAATTATTCATCGTTTCTCTTGGTAACTCATTCCAATCCCTGACACCCTTACCTAAAAAAGAGAATCTTCCTACACCCTTGTGCCTGAAATCAAGTGCCAGCTTGTGGTCATGGTCATCTTTTCCCTTCCATGCACTACTTTTCATACCTACTGCAATATCTTTCCATGCCTCATCACCAGTATATGCCCTGTACACTCCCATGACCCTCCTCATCCTCCTCCTGTCTTGCAATGAATCCCATTCCAGCTCCTTTATCATATCCGTCACTGATTGCATTCTGCGATAATTTCCAGAAACAAATCTAGCAGCCCTTCTTTGCACCCTCTCCAACTCCTGTATTTGATACGTAAAATGAGGGTCCCATACTACACTACCATATTCGAGCAATGGTCTGACCAAAGTTTTGTAACCCAATTCCTTGACTTCTCTCGTACATCCCCTCATAACTCTCTCCAACAAGTGCAGAACTCTGAAACCTTTTCGTACCACCTGTCCTATGTGTCCTGCCCAGTTAAGTTTGTTATCAAAAGTAATTCCAAGATATTTGCATTTCAAGTCTTCAGCAAGCAATTCTTTCCCCACCTTATATTCATAATTAACCTTTTGTTTTTTATTTGTGTATCTAATAAGCTGACTCTTCTTTGCATTTATCTTCATTCCATGTTTACTAACCCAATTAGATATCCTGTCCAGATCACCCTGCAACTGTTTACAATCCTCTATCGTTTTGATTCTTTTATACAGCATTATGTCATCTGCAAACAATCTAATTTCAGATAGTAAACAGGCAACACAATTATTCATTAGAATAATGAATAGCAATGGTCCCAATACGCTACCCTGTGGCACACCCATTTTTACTTCCACTTCTTTTGATACTACATTTCCTACCCTAACTTTCTGTTTTCTACCTTTTAAAAATTCTTCTACCCAGCAAATCACTTTCTTATCCACTCCAATGGTTTTTACCTTATTTACTACCATTTTATGGCTTACTCTGTCAAACGCCTTAGACAGATCTAGTGCTACACTATCAATTTGGCCTCCCTTGTCCATTTCATCTGAAATATCTTGCATATATCCCACCAACTGAGATTCGCATGAATATCCTTGCCTGAAACCATGTTGCCTGCTTGAAAACCAATTACGTTCCTCACATATATTTCTGATGTGGTTTTTTAATAGTACCACGAATTCACTAGATATAGATGAGAATAACATAATTATTCGCAGAACTATACTTGTGCTATACAGGTGGGGAAAAAAATACTAATTTTCACTCTGGTCAGAATTCACCAGTCAAGAATTAAAGTTATACATTATCGTCACTCTCTAAACGTAATGTTCCGCCCGCCTTTTAATCTCGACAATGCAGCAGCAGCATGCCTGTGTCGATCCGCGTCGATCAATGTCTCAATGGAATATCCTCAGTCATCGTTAAATCTGCAGTGGATCAGTGAGCAGACCTACCGCCGAAAGTAAAATAGTCTGAAAGTGCGAACTTAAGTAAGGGAATTTAGAGAGGGGTATTTTAGTACAGATGAAAGAGTTCTATTCTGTAAATTATCTTAAATTTAAGTGACAAAACGATTTAAAATTTAATTTCCCAGTGGTGCAGCTAGTGCACGGAAGCATATTATGTTGTATACATAAAATAAATGATGTATAATTGAGCATGTTTAGATATATAGAAAATTTAAATGTTTGGTCATATTTTGTCATTTTTAGGCCATATTTACCCATTTTAAGGTCATATTTGCCTTCATATTTCTCTATTTTTATGGTCATAAAGATACAGAAACTAATTATTACCATTTACGTTAATTCGGTAAATGAAAATTTCATTTTCTTTCTGACTGCATACTTAGTAGCCTAAGGAAAGCAATTTATATTTTTAAAATAGTAAAATAAACAAGAGATTTATATTCTTCTATGCATAGTAGTAATGAAGACTGCACGTTAAAGAAAAGCGTGGTCTTCAACCCGGAGGTTGGTTAGACTTTTCCGTTGGAGGTATACATAGCTTGGTATTGGAGGTAGGGCGCCCAGTTCCTCTCCCTGTAATGCTACTGGTTGAAGTGGACCTGCAGTTTAACGTGCAATACGAATCACGCACGTTTCCTGGAGTATTTCACATTACACAGCAAGCTATGCCAGAGGTGAAGGGCCTGTCAAGATCGCAGTCGATACCGGGATTCGAACCGGGGACCTTACGATCTGCAGTCAGACGCCTTAACCACTGAGCCACAAGACCGCTCTGATTACATATTATCAGTTTTATATTAGAATTTTAATATGTACTCAGTGTTAAAAAAACTTTATATAATTATGCCACCTTTGTTCTGTTTCTATGTTCTTGGTTCCGAATGCCAATAATAAACAAAGCAATAATTATTTTGTTGTTGGCCAATTGCAGAGTTGTTGCATAAATATTTTTGAATTAAACACCGTCTCTTTACTACTGTTTTTATTAATGTTCTTTCTCCAAATGCGTTTCACCGTTTTGGAGTGGGGCATCATCAGTGGGGAATATTTTCACGCTGATTATGCCCCACTCCAAAAGGGCGAAACGCATTTGTAGAAAGAACATTAATAAAAAAGTAGTAAAAAGACGGTGTTTAATTCAAAAACAGGTAAACAAAGCTATTTTTAAAAAAAAACTATAGCTGCTGCCTACGGAGACGTCGTCTGTAAAATGTGAACTTCGCCCCGAGTTACAAGAGCTGACGGTGTAGGTATTTGCGGGAAGTTGTTACATTGTTCTCTATTTTATCATCGCTCCTGAAATTTTCTGGTGTATGTTGTCATATATGGTCTACTGCGCGCACAAATAATCCTTGTTGGTACTGTAAATATTTTTTCGAGTCCTTCACCAACGGAGTGGGCAGCCTGCATTGAGTGGAATCATTCGCGCGGATAAATTCTAAAACAAACAGGAGGGAGAAGCTGTTTGTTTGCGCTACCAGAATTAATTCCAATGTTTTCTTAAAATGTTTGTCGCTGGAACTTTTTAAGTGAGCAAATAGAACGGCATTACGCAACAGCAACAATCGAGCGATTCGCGTACATTTTTTTTTAACTTCGTTTCCATTTTATGTACGTATGAAAAGTATATCGTAACAATCTGTTGATTTTCAGAAATCTCCCTACTTTTTTTGTGGTACTTCTCTCATTTACCTACCTAGAGCTTTCTGTTGGTTTATTATGTATGATTTTTACTGTTTGTCGACGTCGAGGTTATTAGAGCCGGGAGAGCATACAGGGCGAGGAAAGGGAAGCAATTCGTCAGTGGCGTTTTTGAAGAATCCATCATTGTATTTCCGTGGAATGGTTTCTGGGAAAGCTTGGAAAACCGAAATCTGGTTGGCCGGTTGGAGATTCGAACCTGCGTCCTCCCAAATGCGAGACCACCGGGCTTAGAGCATTGTTCTTAATGCGATGATCGATTAAGAGCTGACACGAAATCTGATAAACCTGTATTCGTTACTACAGTGATCAGACTTTATTAAACACAACTTCGGATTTTATTAAATATCTGTATTTCCTAATAACTTTGGACTTTTATTTTCTTCCATATGTTACTAAACTTTGACATAGAAGGAGACGCTTTCATTCTTCGACCTGATTGCCGCCATTATTCCTATCCTCCCCTTTGTTCCTCCCCTCCGTTTTATTCCTCTCCTCCTTTCTACTCCTCTCCTCCTTTTTACTCCTCTCCTCCGTTTTATTCCTCTCCTCCCATTTATTCCTTGAATTACCGTAAGTAAATTTGTAAATTTGCGTGTTTCGACGAAATGTTGCGATTTATGAGCGCTAAACATATTTTTAAATATCATTAACTCAAACAGCGGAGTATAGCTGATCGTGGTGAATTCAGAAAGCCCAAAATGAACAATGTCGAGCTGTAGAGGGCTAAACGACATCTGAAAGACAAACGAGTATAGCCGATACCTTTATTCACGCTATATTAAACATGTATATTTTACTTGAAGTATCAATTTTAAGTAGCAATTCGATATTTTTGTACGTAAACGCAATTCACTATCTAATTTATGTAATGGATAAATGTATGTACACGTCCTATTTTCTGAAAGCGTCTTAAAAACGAATTCGTCGTAATTTCACAGATTTTCGTCAACGGTTAAGAGATTCAAAAAAGCTGTTAAATTTTAACAGGTTTACGTTAAAGTTATATTTGAATGTTAACGGTTATTTTATTTTTATAGTCGACTAATACTGATTTAGCATCTGTGTTGGGAAGTTGAACGTTGACGTCAGTTAACAGCTTCTGTGTTCAACTGGTTTTTTCATTGACGAATAGAAGTTAATGCGTTGACGAAGTACCTGATATGCCAAGTCTCTTCTGTGTCGCCGGAAAGAGTGGCTTCTACAGTTAACTTGGAGGCGCCAGACAACAGGAGTAAATTGACGGAGGAACATATAAAACAGATTTCAGGTGAATACTGTTTTGACAGATTGAAAAAATAGATAAAGTAATAAAATTTTCCGCAATTTCTGCATGTGTGGCTCTAGGCAAAAATATGGATATATCGATATATTTTTTCATTTAGCAATTCCTAATTTGGGTAACAATAGAAAACCGAAATTTGGACAGGTGATCGGGATTTGAACCTACGTCCTCAGCTACCTGACACGATGCTATCGTTTGTTCAGGTAGTAACTGTAGAGTATGATTTGGCCCGCGAGATATTTGTGCGAGTTTGACAGTTGGACGTAGCTGTGGCTCTCGGCCACACCTGCGTGCCCAGGTGAGCGCTATCGACCACGCCACGCCCACTCCAGACACAACACTCCCGTCATGAATGAGTGGCACGCCACTCTCATTCCACCACACTCTTAGCGTCCTACGTGACTGCGACAGTGATTATTTTTGGCATCGTTCTGTACCTTATGTCGGACAACGTGAAGGTATTATTCCTGGTGTAATGTATTGAGGGTTTGATGCCTCAGAGTGTGTTCGGAGAGAGTCGTTTCCGTACTACGACTACCGCATCTGCTCTAATTCTATGAAACAGGCATGTCACTGCTTGTTTTCTTTACTGTTATGCAGTATATTCTCTGCTGCACCAAAACGCAACTATACTATCCCGCACTGTTGGAATTTTCTGCGGGAAGGATAAAAAAATGTACTTGCTAATATTGGCTTAAAAAATTGTCGAGATAAACGATTATTTCTTATCTTCACATATACGGGGTGAGTCAAAAAGACTTTACAACTTTGGAATGATATAGAAATTTGTTGATATAACTTACAGAATCTGCAGATGTGCCATTTTGTAGTAAATAATTTCAAGTTCACCATTCCGCCACCAGGAGCTCGAGCGTAGTGCATAGTTAAAATGGCTACTTTCACTGTGCGCCGCATGCTCGCTGTGTGTTTTGGTTTAATGAAATGAACTCTGCGACAGCTGTTCGGCGTAAATTTCGCACCGAATGCGCTAAAGAACATCCTAGGAGGCCTACAATTTACTCTTGGCACAAGAACTTTGTCGAGACGGGTTGTTCCTTCCCAGGTCGGTGGATTGGCTGTGGAGAGCCAATCACATGGCTGCCTTGCTCCCCAGACTTGACAACACCGAATCTACGCTGCCGTTGCACAGGTTACGCGTGATTTGCTGCAACGAGTGTGCGAAGACATTGATTACGGGTGAGATGTTTGCCGCGTAACAAATGACTCTTAACACTTTTATGTGAAACTTGAGGTTGTTTGCTACAAAATGACACATCTACCGATTCTGTAAGATATCTCAATAAACTTCTATATCGTTCCAAAGATGTAAAGTCCTTTTTGACTCACCCTGCATAAAACTGCAGCGCTTTGTCTCTGTTTATATCTCTGTGAAAGTCTAACTCGAAACTACTTAAACTATCTGGTTGCTGTTATAAGGCTTATGATCTAGATTAAAAAAAGCTGTGCTTCGTCTTTGGGGTCTATGTGACCGGATGCCGGAGGAAGGAATTATAATATTTAGTTAACTCGTTAGACAGACACGATACAATTCACTGGGTGCTCACTAAATGAAAGGTACCAAAGATTCGTTATACAATTCAGATGTTGCACACTGCATCAAATTAACACTTCTATTAGCGTAAACATTCGTAAATACACCATGAAAGTTTTTTTAGTGCTACCATTTGTTGTCTGTGATATAACAAAATTATTTTTATAAAAACTCGTCATATTAAACTTTATTTCGTGACAACGGAATTCAAATTTGAGGTTTGGAACGTGTAAATATTGTCGTTCACTTTTTGTATTGTGTATACTGATATTGTTACAGTTTTAAATTCTGGCTGAACTTCACAGGCATAACGTGTAACATCGAGCCCATTGTGCGACTGGTCTGGGATAGGGGAGGACGTGGGTTCGAATCTCCGTCCGACCATCCAGATTTCGGTTTTCCATGCTTTCTAGAAATTACTCGATGTGCATGCCGGGATGGTTCCTTCAAAAGCCCATGGCCGTTTTCCTTCCCGTTCCTTGCCCCTCGTCCTCCCCCGTCTCTTTTTTTTTTTTTTTTTACTTATTGCTTTACGCTTCGTCGTCGGCTAAAGTCATTAGAGGCGGAATGGGACTGGGGGCAAGGAACGGGACGGAATTCGGCCATAGCCTTTTTGAAGGAAGCATTCGCCTGGAGTGATTTGGGAAACCATGGAAAACCCAAATCTGGATGCCCGGACGGGGATTCGAACCCGCGTCCTCCCGAATGCGAAGCCAGAACGTTAACCGTTCACCCACCACGATCGGTTTCCCGTCTGCAATAATCTCGACGTCGATGAGGTGCAAAGCTCCTTGGGTAAATCTTCCTCTCACACGTCGTTATATTGCAACGTGTCAGGTGTCACTGCACGGAATCACACCAGCCGTTCGTTTGCACTGGAGTTGTATCGGTGTCTCGCCCTTTGAAGTCATCTACCTACCTACGCACGTCTACCACTCGCTGATAACTGATCATTACGTGCCAACTTCATATACAGGTGCAGATACAATTCGTGGGACACCTCGTCTTCGGCTTATCCTTGACAAGTCTACATGGTGGTGGGAGATGATGTACATCAGCAGGTCCCATTACTTTATCCAAAGAATAACAGAAATTTCCAACACCAAAGTAAGGTTTCTAGTCGCAACACTGTGTGCTGCCTACAACATATACTGTTCCGCCACGCAGTCGTGTCCAGTGGCAAGAATAAGCTGAAAGTGAATGGTGTTGCGAATTGTGCCTCCGACTATACATTACTTAAGCAGAAACTTCGTTGGATAACGATCATAGTTATGAAATACACTGATGTGCCAAAATATTGACCACGTTGTTAACAGCGTGTTGGCCGCAATACAGCAGCGATTCAGCATGGATTAAACAGGTCTCTGTTAGGTTTCCGGAGGTATCTGGCACCGATGTCTACACACAGGTCACGCGAATCATCATTTAGGTGATTTTTGTTAAACTAAATTTCTAATGCTACAAACAACTAATAATGACAAAGAAGAATACACACAGAGAAAAGATACAGTCCTGGATGGGAATCGAGCGTGTGTCTGGAAGATTTTTTTAAGTGTACTCCTGCTACTTTGAGTATCTGTCCGTGAGCATTATTAATAATCATCGCGTGCAGCACAAATCCACATCAGTAGCATTTAATAAGTTGTGTCTGTATATAAAATTTATAAATAGGTCATACACAAACTGACTACGAGAGAAACAATACTTGAGCGACCGATAAGACACTACAGAGACCTACACACGCTAGCCGTCTGTCTGTCAATGTTCAGTTAGTTTTCAAAATTTCGTGATGAAATATGTTACTTATCCCGAAAGAAAGAATCCCATGTCCTTCTTAAAGTGCATGGTATTTCCTTGTCATATTTCACCATTATCAGTTCAGCCGTTTGCTCGTGAAAACATAACAGACAGACAGAGAGACAAGAGTTACCTTTTACCGAAATCGACGTAATGATATTTACTTCACACATTCTTATAAATATCGAATTCTCAATCAGAAAGTGGAAAACTAAAATTTGATGCGAACCTAATCAGCGTTACCAGATTAACTGCATACTCCTGTTTATACTCGTCATTTTTATAATTGCCTGTTACATGCCTTCACAAGTGTGATTTCTTCGTACGTACTTTCAAGAAGAGTTGTGTACTATGAGGTATACTAATAAAGTTTAGTTCTACCAGGTCTGATGGGTAAATAGCAACGCTAAGGCTTGGCATTCGGGAGGCACGGGTTCAAACCCCCATCAAGCCATACACAAATTTCAGTTTTCCATGGTTTCCCGAAGTCATGCCTGACGAATAGTCGAATTCGTTCCCGTTTCCGACCGACTCTGATTACTTCGACGACGCTAGGAGGTAAAGCCCTAAACAAAAATAGGTTTTGATTTATGAATTTATGAAGGCTCTCTCTATCTCTCTCTAGCGAGTTATCCAGCACTTGGACTGTTTAGTCTGTGTGTTAATGAGCAACGAGTTGCATCTTATCATTAGCCACGCTAGCGAGTTTTTATTTTATCGTTTTCAGTAAATTTCTTGCAGAGTACAACAGGTATCGTCTGCTGCAAGCTAAATGCTAAGGTTGTAAGCTACAATCCGCTCATTATTAAACATACGAGTACCTGAGTGTCTTTAGATTCTGTTGAATATGCAGGATTTTGTCAAAACTGTCAGACAATTGAAAGTAACTAATTTCACCTTCTTACAAGCGTTGCTCGTGTAATAGTATTAGGTAGATTAGATACATAGACAATATACAGTATACATTCAGTACATTTCAAACCTAGAGACATAAGAACTGCATTCGATTAAGTATAAAATTCATGAATGCACATAGTTCAACACTTTATCTTATATCTTTAAACGAGCAATTGATCACCTATATTATATATATAAAATGAGTTTTTCAAGGATGTCACCTATGTTGTTGTTGTGTTGTTGTTTTTTATGAGTCTTGGCTGCATGAATTTTGATTAAAGCTATACGTTTTTCTTGAAGACTTCCTAGACTTTTTAAAGATCATTGCTCTAACCAAAGAGAAACTTAACTAACATGAGTAGGTTTACTGGTATCTGAAATTTCTACGAGATGCCGTTTCCGAGGTACAAAATAAAGAATTGCTCGTTTTTTGTAAAATCGCGTCGCATACTTGAAAAACAAAACGTTATCTACATATGAAATTTCGTCCAAATCTTTAGAGCCGTTTCCGAGATACAAAATATATTCAAGAATTGCTCGTTTATAGATTTTATGCTTCGTCGACGTTAAAGATTGGGAGACTAAAAGCAAAAACTAATTCGACCATGGCTTTTTGATGGATTTATTCCGGTATTCACCAGGGAAAATCGAATTCTATATGTCCGGTCTGGGATTCAAACCCGCGTCCTCCCTAATACGAGGGCAGAGAGTTATCGTTCACCCACTAGACTTGGTATTGAGTGGCACCGGCTAGGTATAAATAAAAAACGCAGACGTCGTAATGTCAAACTTACGAGGAAGTATCAGTTGGGTTATGATTGAAACCTGTTCCCGAGACCTTTGCGCGGTGCTACGCTGGGCGGTCCAGCCACTGGGCGACGTGATGAAAGAATCGCATCGACACGAATTGCTGTCAGATGTATAATCACAATCACCTGATGGCTTTGCATCTTAAAGCTGTTAACATCTTTGTAATTTTTTTTTAACTTTCACTCCTCCCAGTTGAGGGCGGGCTGCTGGAGAGTCACGAAGACTCGTTTCAACCTAACTAACCTACGGGGAGGGAAGGGGGATGGAAGTCGGCCATGGCCTTGGAGCGAACCATCCCAGCATTCGCCTGGAGTGACTGAGGGAAACCGCGGGAATCCCCAGTCAGGATGGTCGGACGGGGTTTGACCCGCGTCCTCCCGAATGGCAGGTAGTAGTGAGAATTCACACTATTCGAACCTCGGTCTTCCATCTTTGTAAAGCTTGTTAAACGTTTTAACTATTGTTGTATGCAGTTTGTCGACTGCGAGAATAAAATAAATCCGACGAGGTTTTTTTAAAGTAGAGACTAATTTATGGACAATTTTCTTGTAAATTGTTCATCTTTTCGACTTCACATCAAAGTAAAGTATGCCCTATTTTACCCCAAGGATCATTCTTCAAAACCACATCAATATCCGAACTGTTTTTTTTTCCCCAATTTATCCAGACAGTATCGTAAGTTTTTTTTCTCTCGCAGTATCAGTGTCTACAAAACAAAGTACCGCCCGTTTCGACTAAGTTAGGAGGAGAGCAATATAGCACTAGTACCTAACATTTAGGCTGTTTTTCCACTAAGTGGCTAGATTTGTAGCGACCGTTTTCTGCAAACCAGCTCATTTTCAAAATGTACGTCGAAGAAATAAATGACTTAAGGAAAAAGATAACGGAAACATACTATTTAGATACATCCTTTGTTACTTGCATTGATGTTTGAGCTTACGTAAAATGCGGTGTCGCATATATATTTAGAGATAGTACAATCTATTTAAAAAAAGTCAGCAAGAACGAACTAAATATTCCAGGAAATGCGCTAATTTCATCAATAAAGAACGTTTTCGTCGGTGATGACGCTTTCAAACTAATTGATAAAGTTATGCGTCTGTATAGTGAACGAACTTTAACAAGAGAGTATTTAATTACAGGTTGTGTTGAGCAAGGCGATACATCGAGTGTATATTTGGCATAACAGCCAATAAATGGCGTTTATTTCACAGAGCTTTAGACATAGATTTGTCTACAGACATCGCAAGCTGCGTGCATTTTGCGTAACTTTGTACGTGAAAGGCGGTCAGTCGCGCACTGTGCATTGCGCAGTAATTTTACGCAGTGAGTCGCGCGCGGCTACTCCAGTCGCACGTTGTTTTACAGTCGCGACGACTTCCAAGCCGCGGTCGCGTCAGTGGGTATGGTTAATGACTTAATTGAATAAATAGAAATAGAGCGCGGCCGGTCGCCCGCTTAGTGGAAACACGGCCTTAGTAGGACGGGGTCAAATCCCGTCCGGCCCTCCCGACTGAGGTTTTCCGCAGTCCCTCCAGGTGAATTCGGGGAAGGTTCTTTCCTAAGGCCGTGACGGACTACCTTCCTATTCCTTACCCTTTAGGCTATGTAGGCTGAGAAGGGTCCCTGAGACCCTCCAGTAGCCCGCCTCCCAGGCTTCACCTGGGATGAATTAAATTTGTAAAAAGAGAAAGAAAGAAAGGACGGAAACACCCGGTTACTGCTAAATTTTAAGCATAGGTTGTTGTTGTTGACTCTTGCCCACTATGGAGGTGCTTGTAACTAGTTCTTTCTTGATGATCGCTTTCGTTCAATCATCTCTTGAGTCCTGCTAATAATTTTTTCCTTTCTCTCCTGTGAGATGGTTTTCTGAAGCTTACTAATTTTTAGTAGAGAGAATTACAAAATTTGGAACGATCTGCAACATCAGTGTCGGAAATCCCTGCGTTATCAAGTATTTTTGTACCTCATTGTGGCACGTGTTTCCTGTCTTACGGCTTTTGATAAGTGAGAAGACCTTCCTGGTAAGCCTGTTGCTGTCCATTCTGAGAAAGTTCCCACAAAACTTCAGCCGCCTACGTCGCATGCTGGTGTTGGTCGTTTCCAACGGGTAGTGCAATTCGGAGTTCGCTTTCATTCGGTTACTACCTATACATAGTTATTGTGAATATTCGATGTAACGTGGCTTGAGGATGCCGACAATCACACTGAGAAACGGAGTGTGCACCTGGAGCGCTGGAATGGTCGCCTTCCCTGTTGCGCTCTGTTTCGCTACAAATTCAGGTTACTTGCTTCATCTGGAATGATGTCCTTGGAATAACGTATCAAATAACAAACACGCTGTATTATTTAAAGAATACCATTTACTGCCACTGTGAATGCCGCCACGAACTAGATTGCCTAAATACAATACATTGCAACAAACTCGGAGAAAACCCATTTCTTGCAACGTCTGTCAATCAAAACTTTCTATCATTCAGAACGGTAGAATATTTTGTACGTTATAACAGTCCAACCTACTGCCATGGGATCTGTTTTCCACTGAACAGGTTGAATTGGTCATATACTTTTAACATTTATTTAATCTTATTCCAAAATAAAGCCTTTGAATCCATACCTCAATTAATTTACAAAACATTGATAGAAAATGCTACAATATTAACTACACAGACGGAAAAAAAAATCCCAACACCAAGAAAGACTTGTGTTAGATAAACGAAATTTGGTAGGCGTGTTTATACATCTGAAAGATGACATCGATTCAAATTTCGCGCTTCGCGCATAAGTGTGGCGCTAGTAGCGCTACTCAGAGCTTGCAAATCAGGTTGCTTTAAATACGCGCTGTAAAGTTTGTGAACGTTATTTACCGCTGAGATTTGACATAGTGAGTTGATGTTAGCCAAGAATGCCTTTAAGAAGACGAAGAAGCCATTATCAACAGCTCACCGAGTTTGAACGAGGTCGTGTAATAGGGCTACGAGAAGGTGGATTTTCTTTTCGCGATATTGCAGAAAGACTTGGCCGGAATGTATCCACTGTGCATGATTGTTGGGTGCAGTGGTCAAGGGATGGTACTGCCTCAAGAAGACCGGGTTCCGGGAGGCCACGTGGCACTACTGAGAGGGAAGACCGCCGTATTCGGCGTACAGCTGTGGCGCATCGTAATGCGTCTGCGGCAGAAATTCGAGCTGCAGTTGGTACCACAGTGACACAACGAACTGTTAGAAATCGGTTACTTCAAGGACAGCTCCGAGCCAGGCGCCCTGTAGCGTGCATTCCACTGACTACAAGCCATCGCCGTTTGCGACTCCAGTGGTGTCAAGCCAGAGCTCATTGGAGGACGGAGTGGAGATCTGTTGTGTTTTCTGATGAAAGCAGGTTCTGCCTTGGTGCCAGTGATGGCCGAGTGTTGGTCAGAAGGAGGCCAGGGGAACGCCTGCAACCAAACTGTCTGCGGCCTAGACACACTGGACCTACACCTGGAGTCATGGTCTGGGGAGCAATTTCCTATGACAGCAGGAGCACTCTTGTGGTTATACCAAACACACTGACTGCAAATTTGTACGTCAGTCTGGTAATTCAACCTGTAGTGCTGCCATTCATGAACAGCATTCAAGGGGGAGTTTTTCAACAGGATAACGCTCGCCCTCATACCGCTGTTGTCTCGCAACGTGCTCTACAGAGTGTCGACATGTTACCTTGGCCTGCGAGATCACCAGATCTGTCTCCAATTGAACACGTATGGGATATCATTGGACGACAACTCCAGCATCATCCACAGCCAGCACTGACCGTCCCAGTATTGACAGCACAAGTACAACAAGCATGGAACTCCATACCACAAAGTGACATTCGAAACCTGTATGACACAATGCATTCACGTTTGCAGGCTTGCATTCAAAATTCTGGAGGTTACACCGGCTATTAATTTAACAGTATTTCACATTTGAAATGCATTTTCTTGAGCTTAAATTAACCTGTGATCTTGAAAATTTAATCAATTAAACATGTTAACTTGACAAATGCATTGTCCAAATTTCATTACTCTACAATATTTTTTTCTTGGTGTTGGGATTTTTTTTTTCCGTCTGTGTATTTACGAGGTGTGTACAAAAAGAAACCGAACTAATTAAATAGCGCGCCAATGGCTGCAGATAAAATTCTCTGACTTCCGTGCACACTAGTGACATCTCTCGGCAAGAGATTGCCTCTTGCCGCACTGCGGTCGCTGCATTAGTTTACGAGTGACAGCCGGTTGAGTCATTCGCTGCCGAGACTCCGGGCGAGTAACATCGTGCCGTTGCGGACGTCATATCGAGCCACCAGCGAACTTGTCGTCAGACCGATCACCATGCCGCCCAAGGCAGCAATCAGGAGGACGTCTGCGACACCTGTGGTCGGCGGTGGAAACCTCGACGCGATGGCACTCGCTGCCACGCGAAATCCACCGTCGTTCTGGCCTACTGCACCATTCCAGCCTGCAGTTCAGGAATCACCGGCGTCACCTGACCCCGACACTCCGGACTTGTGCCCAATGGACACAATAGACCCGCCACTGACGAGGGGGCCTTGGAGGAGGGACCAGTGCCGCCGATTCTCGCCAGCTACACCGGGAATATCTGCAGTCTATTGGCTCAGCTTCAGCCAGTAACGCTGCTGCCAATGCTCTGCTGGCCAGCACAGCAAGGGGTGAAGATCCTCCTCTCCTGCCCTCTGGACTTCACGGCAGTGACCAAGAGGCTACAGGAGGGATCCATCCCCTTCGAGGTCATGCTCCTGGGTACTAAGAAAACCCAACCGAGTGCCAACGAGCAGAAAAACCGCGCCTGGGCCGTCCTCCCGCAAGCTCACTCAGTGCTACAAATGCCAAAAATTTTGGCATTGTGCACGCGAGTGCACGAACCCACTCAGGTGCGTTCGTTGCGGGAGAGGTCATCGCGCGGCGGAATGCAACCTGCGCCGCGAAGACGCCTTCTGCTGCAATTGCGGCCAAAATCACGCGACAGCATACCAGGGCTGCAGCGCATGGAAGAAGGAGCGCGGCAAGAAGAAGCACCCACTACGGCAGCACCAAGGGCTCAATAAGAGGGCCGCTGCGGGTGACCAACACACCGGTGCCCCCGGACCCAGCGACCTAACAGGTCATCAGGCAGTCAACACAGCCTATGCTTTAGTTACCTCTGGACAGAAGACTTATGACTGTGAAGCAACCGAAAACAGCCACACCGATATAACTGAGGCTCCTGTACAACCCAACAGCCATGCCAACGAAGTCGGGACACCGCAGCAGCTGACGCAACAATCACCACTGCAGGCACAACCACAACACCAGCAGATTGACCCGTTACTGCTACTTAATATGATGCAATCAATGCTCCAAACTATGAACACTATGCAAGCCATGATAGTAGACCTCCCGCGACAGATTGCTGCCGCAGTCCAGACAGTGGTGCAAACCACTTACAATAGCACTCACAGAAACCAACATGGGGACCAGAATTAATGATTTAACAATCTGCTCCTGGAATGCCAACGGCCTTTGGAGGCAGATTGGTGAGTTCAGGGAATTCATGAGAGACGAGCAGATTGATATCTGCCTCGTCAACGAGACACATCTCAAACCAGGGGTAAAAGCCTCAGTACCAAATTACGTCACTTATCGCAACGACAGACTTACTGCCGGTGGTGGCACTGCCATCTTCATCAGACGCACTATCAAACACCATCAAGTCATCCTACCTCAGCTTGCCACAATTGAAGCAACTGGCGTTTCCATCGCAACCTCAAAGGGTAAAATACTACTTGTCTCCGCTTACCGACCTCCTCATGGTCCAGTGGACCAAGGAGAGATAGCACAACTCCTTCGCCTACCCGGTAACATCTTGATTGCTGGCGACTTCAATGCCAAAAACACAGTCTGGAACTCAAGATTGACCAACACGTGCGGACGACAGCTACTTCGAGTCATCGAACAACACGACGCTGTGACTTGGGGACCAACTGAGCCCACCTTCTATAAAGGTAGATCTCCCCCAGATGTGCTAGACATAGCAATCACAAAAGGCCTGCAACACTATATTGCCGTCACCACTAAAACAGCCTTATCGTCGGACCACTTACCTGTCCTCTTCTATATGGCTACCGAAGCTTCCCCCACGAAGAGTAAACCCACCAGAAACACGAAGAACATCAATTGGAACCTCTTCCAGACCCTGGTTGCTGAACAGCTCAACAATGCACAGTCCCCTGACGAAATCGGAGCCTGTGCCGCTATGACTATGTTCACTGAGTTAGTCAATGCTGCTGCTGACCAAGTAACACAGTCGGTAAAACATCAGCCGGATAAATCAAGACAACTACCTCCAGACATCCGACAGACCATCACCCTCAAAAATCAGCTGACAAGAGAATGGCATATAACGAGAGATCCGACCACCAAACGCACCATCAACAGACTTCAGAGAGAAATTAAAGCTGATATTCAAAAACACCGAACACGCGAATGGGAAGGCCTAGTAGCAACACTCACTGCAGAGGACGGGTCTATCTGGCACACTGCTAAACGCATCCTCAGACAAAGACACAAAATGCCACCTCTGATCGTTGGTAACAAAAACTGTTATCGAACCGGCAGCCAAGGCAGACGCCATCGCTGACACCTTCGAGGCTAACTTCCAGCCAGTAGACGAACATTGTGATGATGCACATATCAACCTTGTGAGGCAAAGACTCAACGCATTCCTAAACACAATCACTCCAGATGAGGGAGCCATTGAAGAAACTAGTGTTGAGGAAGTCGCCGATATGCTAAGACATGTCGCCCTGCACAAAGCCTGCGGTCACGATAACATTGGAGGTCCTCTACTCAGGCATCTACCACCAGCCGCAATACAATACCTCACAACAGTCTTCAACAAAATTTTAGCAACCAGCGAATACCCAAAAATTTGGAAACATGCTGAAATAGTCCCAGTCCCAAAACCCGGCAAAGATAAACGCTCCCCAAAATCCTACAGGCCTATTAGCCTCCTACCTACCACATCAAAAGTCTTCGAGAGGATCTACCTCAAGAGGCTCCAGCGACACATTGATGAAGAACGATTGTTACCCAACGAACAGTTCGGTTTCCGACAAAAACATTCTACCCCACAACAACTTCTTCGCCTTGTAGAACATGCTATGAGCGCCTTTGAGAAACGGGAGTTTTTCGGTGCTGTATTTCTTGATGTATCCCGCGCCTTCGATTCTGTTTGGCACGAGGGCCTCCTTTACAAACTGCTGGTACAAGGGGTTCCACTACCACACGTACGCCTCATTCGCAACTACCTAGCTGACCGAACCTTTCGCGTCACCACTGAAGACGCCATCTCCTCAGTCAAGAACATAAAAGCCGGGGTACCACAAGGCTCCGTCATTGGACCTGTGTTATATAACTTATACACGGCCGATATACCAAGAACTGACCAAATTGAAACTGGTTTATATGCTGACGATACCTCCCTCTACACGAAGAGCATCAGGGCAACCCATGTAGTCACAAAACTGCAAAGGGGCTGCAACAACATAGAGAAATGGGCAAAGAAATGGCGCCTGGCTTTTAATGCGGCAAAAAGCCAAGCAGTCATGGTGACCAGAAGATCCGTACCTCCTCTCCAAACAGTGAAACTCTTCGGTGAAGGTATCAAATGGTCACCCACAGGTCTCTACCTAGGCGTCACGATTGACAAACGGCTGACATGGAAAACCCACATAAAAAACATTCGGACCAAAGCCATGAACAGGATGAGGCAGCTTTATCCGGTGTTAAATCCAAAATCACCTCTACACCCAAACACCGCAGTTACCCTATATACAGCAACAATTAGACCAATTCTTGAATACGCATCACCAGTTTGGGGCAACGCCGCTCCCTCAAACATAAAACTGCTTCAACGAGTTCAAAACCGTGCCATACGGTTTGCATATAATCTGCCTAGGGACACCCCGACAACTGAACTACATAGAATCAGCGGACTTCCAACTTTGCTCGAACGCTTTCGAACCACTGCAAAGAAGTTATACATGCAGTGCCCCAACCACGATAACCCATTAATAAAACAACTGGTCACCCACGTCCAATACAATATAAATACTAGATGGCCAGTAAAACTGGTAAATGATGCTACTCAAAATTAATTTATGAAAACAAACAAGACCTGGCAAGTCGAACAATGCTAGCCCCACACTGATGACAACCTTTCATGACTTGGCAGGAGATGCGCTAAGCGCAAAAACTTCCCTGCACTCTAGGCACAATGTAACATAGGAGATTATTGCCGTGACCCAGCGACCAGCTCACGGTTGTGGTCACGCTGCTCACGCAGCTGATCACCGCTCTAATGCCACGTCGTGATCAAGAATAATCAACAGACAAGTCTAACCAACTGATGACTCAGTCAAAAAGCAAATTCAAAAAAAAGCACATCAGATAGCAGTCATAGGGTTTTCCCTGGAACTGCAACAACTTAATGGCGTAAGCCATACCGATGACGCTGCTGCTGCTGCTACCAGCAAGTCAACGGCTGCTGAGAAGCAGCCACGCCATCAAGCAAAGAAGAACAAGATTCAAGACACGGGAGAGACAAGACAGGGAAGAGAGGCTTGCTGTCAGCACACCTGCACTCGTCAGGATGATAGACTGCAGCCTCTCATCCAGCTCCTCACAGAGCTCCTCACGCGACTTCCGCTAAGGGAAGTGGCGCCAGTAGCTACTCCCACCTAAGGACCTTTCCACCAAGCGCGAGGACCACCGGTCACCGCCATAAGAGGATTCCATCTTCTAGCCAACAGAAACGACAGACCGACAGTGAGGTATAACCCGTCAACTATTGTCGAGGAGTAAATGCCGAAAGGCAATACACTCCAAAATAACTCAACTCCAATATGGCTATGCTGGCTGGGGAGCCGGTTGAGTGAGGTCGTGCGCAGAGTGCTCGTCGGATTTGAGAGAAAGCGAGAATGAAGGAATTGGAGGAGCAACGCGTCTGTGTGAAATTTTGTTTTAAACTTGGGAAAACGTTTACCGAGACATTTCAAATCCTTAAACAAGCATACGGGGATGACTGCATGAGCCGAACACAGTGCTATGAATGGTTTAAGCGCTTTAAGGAGGGCAGGTTACCGACGATCCAAAATCTGGTCGACCCTCCACATCAACAGACGACCACCATGTTGAGAGGGTTCGCACTGTGGTCCGTGAAAATCGCCGATTGACTGTCCGTGAGGTTGCTGAAGAAGTTGGCATAAGTGTAGGCTCTCGCAATCGCCTCCTGAGCGAAAAACTTGGAATGCATCGTGTCAGTGCAAAACTGGTGCTTCGCTTGTTGACGGACGAGCAGAAGGAGAATCGAGCTAGGATCTCTAAGGAGTTGCTTGAAAAAGAAAATGAGGACGAAAAATTCCTCAAGAACATCATTACAGGCGATGAAACATGGGTTTATGGGTACGATGTGGAAACGAAGAGGCAGTCTTCAGAATGGGTGGGGAAAGGATCTCCTCGACCAAAGAAAGCGCGGATGAGTTGGTCGAACATAATGGTGATGATGGTCGTGTTTTTTGATTGCAAAGGAGTTGTGCGCCATGAATTTGTACCACGTGGTGAAGCGGTAAACAAGGAAGTCTACCAGAAAATTATGACATGATTGAGAGATGCTGTGCGTAGGAAAAGGCTTGAACTGTGGGAGAATCAGTCATGAATGTTGCACCATGACAACGCACCCGCTCACGCATCGTTGTTTGTCACGAATTATCTGGCAAAACATCGCACTCCCGTTGTGCCTCAGCCACCCTATTCTCCAGAATGGCCCCGGCAGACTTTTTTCTCTTCCCAAAACTGAAAAACACTTTGAAAGGACGTCGTTTCCTGACCATAGAAGAAATTCAAGACAATGCGACGAGAGAACTGCGCGCCATCGGAGAAATTGCATTCCAGGAGGCGTTCCAAAACTTGAAAAAACGATGGCAACGGTGTATTGATAGTGAAGAACAGTAGTTTGAAGGGGACAGTGTGTAAAAGTTAGAATGATGAGCAATAAAGCAATTACAGCAGAAGTTCGGTTTCTTTTTGTACACACCTCGTACGTGGGGTCCTGCATGAGGACAAAACTATGTTGACCCATTCATAAACAAACATTATAATTACAACAAATTGAGTAAAAAAAACAAAACAAGTACTATATTTTATTGTCCGGCCCCTATCTCAGGTATGGAAGTTTTTAGAGATATTAGGAATCCTGACTGACAAGCTTCCTTGTCCAGAGTAGTAATCGGGTTTTTTCTTTTAATTTCAGAAACAAGTGCAATATATTGAACTTTATCACATTACCATTCGTCGGATGTCTTCAACATCATGCTCAGATGATTCCCTACTCAATGTTTTGTAAATTATAATAAAGCCTTTGAATCCTCACCTCCATTAATTTATATTGCCACAGGCGACCGCAAACATGAATCGTGTATCACAACTCTCCACGTGGTGAAATGATGGAGCGCCCTCTCTCCACGCCACTCCACTCCACTCTCCTCGGCGTGCCGCTCACGAAAGATGGCCTCCCTTCCTTCTTGTTGATCAGGTGCATCCAGCCACCCAGTCCCAGGATCCTTTTCGTGACAAATCTCCCAGCCAATCACCCGTCGGCACACGCAAAGAAAGAAGAAGCGCTACATTTATGTACTGTCCGCCACACTCACTCAGCCTCTTTCTCTCACCGGTTTAACGGATGGCGTGGGTGGTGCCTCTTCGCCACGACCTTAAGGCGCATTCCCACGATCCCTTGTAAACGGAGACGGGATGGGACAGGACGCCATGGGAACAGGGCCGCCTCTGCTAGCGGAGACGAGACGCAGCTACCCACACTGAGTCGGTAAACATCACAGGCGTGTGTAGCGGTGCGCTGTTGCCATCGGTTTGCAGCAACGGTGCGCACCCCTTCTGTTGCTGTAATGTGCTCTGTGCCAAACGACACTAGGCAACGTGGTGCGGAGGTGGCGGCAAGGTAAGCTAGGACTAACCTGCGGCGCGCGGTCGTCCCTACACTTGGGCTAATGAGGTCCCGTCCCGTCTCGCCTCGCCTACAAGGGATCGTGGGAATGCGCCTTATTAGACGTACGCGACTGGACCGAAAATGGAGTGACAGGTGTCACTACAAGGTTTAGTTTGCAAAAACTCTTTTCAGTCTAGTGACTATATTACTTAACTCTGACCCTATACTATCTTGAACGTCATCTTTAAATTCAGCTGATGCTGTATAGCTTTTTCTTAACACACTTAATCGCGTGATACATCCACTCTACCCAACTATTTAAACTTGCCAAAACTTCCGACGTACTTTAACCGCACTTATAAACTGTTGTGCAATCCACTCTCGCTTCGCAACGAAGAGGAAGTAAATGGAATTGCAGACTCTGTCGCTTGCGGAATTTTTACTACGCCCACAGATATCTACGACATGACAGTGGGCCCCCTATGTTGCTCAGAGGAAAGATGAATGATTGACAAAAGCAAACTCGGCAGCACTATCAACCGTGGCGCCGCAATTCCATGGTCGATTCTTATGTAACTTGACGACAAAAATCGAAAGTTGAGAATAACTTTTTTTTTTATACCACGCTTAGTTCTCGAGATATCGACTGTCAAAAACTAGTTATATAGGTGTAGTTCTTTGTGCCTTTAGCTAAGTATTTCTTCTGGTCCAATCTAATCACTACCGGTAGTAAGGGGGGAAGGGGGGGAAACACCTATGTGCATATGCAGCGTGTACTTCCTGGTGGCTTTCTCGATATTTTTTTGGTGCAGGTCGCATCTTAACCTAACCATCTCAGTTTTGAGACAATATATTTCAAGAACTGAACGAGAACAATTCATTGTTTACTTTCGATTTGTCTAGTCGAGTTATATAAGAATCCATCATCGAATTTGTCTTTGGCGAAATTTTTCTTCAGGCCCAGGCCGGATTTGAACCCAATCGCCTCAAATTTGAGACGACATATTTCGAGAACCAAGTAAGATATCAAAAAAGTTTTATTCTTTACTTTCGATTTGTCTCGTCGAGTTACATAAGAATCCATCGTCAAATTGTAGCCCCACTGTTATCGTAGAACCCACCGTAACTCTAAGAGGCCACATCATTTAATGATTGGAGAGGCTTATGATGGTATGTACCCTTTCGGTCGTAATTGCATCAGTGTCGCAACCTTTTTGTAAACCCTGACCTGAGCGTATCGCGGGCCGCTGTGTGTGTTGGTTCATTGAGCAGCGGCGGACGAGTAACAGGTGGCGTTTACCGTCCGCAAACAACGGACCCGGCGGGCGGGCGGGCGTTTAGCACAGCGGCAAAACATCCGGCTAGCCGCCTACGTCGCCGCGCGCTATCACTCCGCGGGAATGACTGCTTGATAAATACAATCATGGATTTCCTACTAGTTTCTAGCTCTCAATCCCGCCTCTAACGATCTGGCCGTAAGGCACCATTGCGGACATATATATATATATATATATACAGGGTGATTCAAAATAAGGTGGACAAAATGACATGGTAGATCAGTCATACAATAAGAATAAAAAAATCGCATAGGAACAGAGGGTCGCAACTGCGATCCGGAGCCGCTACAGGGCGTCTAAAATAATACTGACACAAAGAGAAGAAACGAAACCATTACAGATCATTTTATTGATAATTACTCTCTCACATGCGACTAATGCAAGCCAAATGTTGAGCCTACAGCAGATGCTCAAAGTTCTTGCCAGATGCATCGAGACAAGCCCGGCATCTCTGTTGCATGGAACGGCGCACCTTCTCAGAGATACCAGGTGTATCTCGAACACATCCGGCTGCCGCAACGATTCTTCCTACCAAGTCTTCCGGCGTTTCAACAGGTGTTTCATACACAAGTTCTTGTAAAAATCCCCACAAGAAAAAATCAAAGGATCTTGTTTGTATCGCAACGCCCTCTCATGGCTCTAGCGCCCTCTACAGGCGTTTGCGACCCTCTGTTCCTATGCGATTTTTGATCCTTATCGTATGGCAGATCTACCATTTCATTTAGTCAACGTTTTTTTCGAATCACCCCGTATATATATAAAAACTAAGGAAGAATAGCTAAATACGACCCAGCGCACCGAGCGTGATGGGTGATTGGTTGACGCTCTGGCCTCGCATTCGGGAGGACGCCGGTTCGAATCCCCGTCCGGGCATCCAGTTTTGGATTTTCCATGGTTTCCCCAAGTCACTCCAGGCGAATTCCGGCATGCTTCTTTCAAAAGGGCATGGCCGAATTCCTTCCCGCTCCTTGTTATCAATCCCATCGCGCCTCTAATGACCTCGACGTCGACGAGACGTAATGCCTTAACTATATATATATATATATATATATAAAACCGACCCAACAGTTGCCACAGATGAAGGCAGCTGGGAATGATGAACATAAAAGAGAGAAACACGAGAAACGCAAAATTTCGCCGGTTAGCTTTATAGCAAGAATAAGGTACACCGCCGAAATATTGCGTTTCTTTTGTTTGTTTCTTTTACTTTCACCATTCCCAGCCGCCTTCATCTGTGGTAAGAGGTTGGGTCGTATTCCCAAATCCTCCGTTAGTCTTATGGCCTAAAAGCATTTTCCTGCTCATTGTAATTATTGTATACTAGCTCGTACCCGCGACTTCGTACGCGTGGATTAAGAATTTTTTTTGCCAGAATTAAATATAGAAAGTTGCTGGTAACGAAGGATTCGTCCCAAACAATATCGAGTCGGAATAATATGACAGGAAAGCTAACACTATATCACTCTACCGTCGAACCTGTCTCTTGAAGAGAATCAATTTCCAACATATTTCTGTCACCATTCGATAAGGTCTCAAAATTTCTTGACAACAACTGTTAATCATACTGGAAAAAATATCCTGCGCCCTTCATACAGATTTCCTTATAAAATTCCATCACAACGATATAGCCATTTAGTCGTCAAAACGTAACAAAAAAACAGAGACTTGCTTCCGTATTTATAATATTATTACTGTGGTTCACACTCACACACTGACTGCGAACAACACCTGAGGGATCATTATAAGGTAAAAACGTGTACACCTACAACATTGCAAGACTACCTACAATTTGCCTCGCATTGCACCCCTAACTTTCTAATATCTACAGTTTAACATTCAGTCCGAATAACCTACGGCCCAGGCCTGACTCTTACGATGAAAAACAATTTTTAAAAATCTTAGCCTCTACGGAGATTTGAACCGGAGACCACGACGTTCGTAAGCAAGCGCTTTAACTACTGAGCAGCCAGTCCACTACACGGAAATACGGAGCCGTCCATAGCCAACGTGTCTGTCTATCGCCGTATTTCGAAGTTATGAGACAACATGTGTTATTTATACAGATAATTTTTCAACCAAATGTAGACAGTATTTTTCTCCTTGTTTCAAAGGATAAGTGTGCAAAGTTTCATCGAGATCGGATGAAAACTGTGGATTTGTATGAAGAACAAACAAACATACATTCATCTTTATATATAAAGATATGCAAGTTTCCAGTTATCTTTGTAAAATTCAGCTTATTTTTTAATCTGTTTTCAATATTCAGTGTTGAGGTCACGAGGTCAGCTGCCCTTGGCAACTGCGTTATCTGTCTTGTATACTGTTAGGGAGCGTCCATAAACTACGTGGATCAGTCTAGGTGGGGGGGGGGGGGAGCGGATGGGTTGGAAGCTATGCTGCGCTAAGTGAGGGGAAGGCCACTTACCTTGTCATTCCTATTATTGGTCACAGTTAAAATAAGGAACTGACGTTAGTAGGATTTGTCATACCACCGCCTGAATTTAAATTGTCACAAGCAATCACTTTGATCCTGTCTTCAGTTAACCTCGTCATCCCAACATACTCGTTACAAAATGCGACGTCAGTTAATTGTTTCATATATTCTAATCTCTGTCTTCCTCTACAGTTCTTACCTTCGACTGTTCCCTCCACTAACAAATTAACCAATCCAGCATGTCTCAAAATATGACCTACCATCCTATCATCTTTCTGTTAGACTCCTCCGTAAACTTCTTTCCTCACTCACAATTTGCAAAACATGTTAATTTCGTACTTTATTTGTCCACTTAACTTTCGGCATCCTCCTATAGCACCACATTTCAGATACTTCAATTTTCCTCCTTTCTGGTATTCCTAAAGTCCATGCTTCGCTGCCATAAAGTGCTGTGCTCCACACATAGAGTTTTACAAAGTTCTTTCTGAGTCCCGGATGAATGTTTGAAGCTAAACGACTGCTCTTTCTCAAAAATCTTTTCGCTAGTGCGACTGTGCTTCTAATATCAAGTATGCTTCGGAATCAGTTGTAATTCTACTTCCTAAGTGAGAAAGTTCACTTCTGCCATTACATCTGGTACCATATTTTATATGCACTCTTCTGTTGTTGCTTTCATCTCTGGAACATTTTATGACTTTTCCTCTTGCTTTCGTTTATGTTTAATCCAATTTTCTCCCTTATTATTTTGTTGATGTTATTCCTTTTTTCGGTTAAGGATACCTTAAACCATACGAACCCCAAACTGCAAATCCTGCCTCATCCACCTTCCGTTAATCTTCATATTTCTTTATCAATCTTTGGTTTTTGTCGCAAAAGGTAAGCTTGTTTATCGTTGGCATATTTGAAAGACTTTCTTTGTTTCTTTATTTTTATTAGTGTCAATAAAAACAATGGAAATTAATGTCACCACGACGCACATTTGCTGTTTATCGTCGCTGTTTTCTAGTGTCAGGACAAGGCGTAGAAGCCCATATGCTAGATTCGATCCCTGACAACGTTCCAGGTACTCCGCTTTAGTAGCGACTGCATTTCGGCTTTTTTGAACACCCTCCCCTCTCCCCACCTGTACTGTTTTCTCTTGACAAGTTATCATTTAATTATTGCGTATTTAACTAACACAACCGACATTTGAGTTATGTACACACTTTATCATTATTCTTGATCGCCGCTGAAAAATTCTATCACTCTTATCTTGCACAATCCTACATCAATGTCCTCTCAGGAAACAGTAACGCAATACTGACCAGCCAGTATTGCGTTACTGCTTCCTGGGATGACATTGATGTAGGATTGTGCAAGATAAGAGTGATAGAAATTTTCAGCGGTGACCAAGAATAATGATAAAGCGTGTACTTATCTATAATTATAAATATTCTTAATCAAATGCAGGCTCTAGCCACTCCTGAAAATTATGAATTGGTGGCAAAATATCTTTGTCAGGTACAACCAAGGAATTATTTTGTTCTTGAGGTGTTGCTAAAAATCTTTTCCTCATCTGATTCAGCATTGTTTATTAATTGATAAAATAGAACAAACTATACTTGGGGGCCTCCGTTAATTACGTGTAGTGAAATATAGGGAGGGGGTCCTGCGATTCTCACCAAATCTCCTCAAGGGGGGGGGGGGGGAGTTGACGGAAATCTCTCGCCATTTATTTTAATTTCTTGAATACTAGGGCTTTAAAAAAAGGTCTAAACAAGACTCCGATACTGACTTAGAGGTATAACCGCCCTATGAAGCCGGACAGCAAGAAAGAACAAGGCGGGTCCGACCAGATCTCACCACAAAGGGGGAGAGGGAGGTCCAGACTTCTGGAAAACACAGCTCAAGTTATTAATGTACGCCCCCTCTTCGCGTAAAAAAATAAACTAAGTTGCGTCGCCTTTCTTTCTACATTACAAGGGAATGATTCTTTGTCCTTCTTAAGAGATTTCCGCTCGGTGAGCGGTAACTATCTGCCCTTGGGAGCATGAGAGCTAAGAAAAAAGGTCTAAAAAAACTACGAGTTCTATTAGCAGGGGGGGAGATCCGATCAAATCTCACCAGAGGCTGGGGGGTCCAGAATTCCGGAGATAAACCTCACGTAATAAATGAAAGCCCCCTAATGACCTCGACGTCGACGAGGCGTGAATACATAAGCAAAAAACAAGTTTTCCGTTGATCATTGACGCCATTTCGGATATTGAAAGCTGCCTGGAAAAATGTTTGCGGTAAGCCTCGTAAATTTTAAACTAACACTATAATTAAAGATACACTGAAATTCACTTGAAAGAGGATAATTATACTTATTTTGTTAACTAGCGGCGTGGTATACACCCGCGGGTGGCTCGAGCCAAACGAGTTTTATTTCAAAACAATAGGAACTCTTAGTCGTGTGTAAACTCCCGTGTGATATCTGTAAGAGAATCTGAGTCTAGTTAGCGCTTGCCAGTGTTTATCGGTGAGCAATGCGCCGCCACTAGTGGGCTACTTCAAATGCGCGGGGCCCGTGCCACCCGAACACTATGACTACAGGTCACACTGTCAGGGTACAGGGTATCTAAAACAGCGAGATGATTAAACGACGTGTATACTGTAAACACTGTGTGTGGAGCACAGCACTTTATGCTAGCGAAACATGGACTTTAGGAATACCACAGAGAAATAAAATTGAAGCATTTGAAATATGGTGCTGCAGAAGAATGCGGAAAATTAAGTGGACAAAGTACGAAATGAACGAGTTTTGGAAATGATGGGTGAGGAAAGAAGTTTGTGGAAGCAGCTTACGGAAAGAAGAGATAGGCTGGTAGGTCATATTTTGAGACACACTGGATTAGTTAATTTGCTGGTGGAGGGAACAGTCGAAGGTAAGAACTGTAGAGGAAGACAGAGATTAGAATATATGAAGCAGACAATTGAGGACGTGGGTTGTAAGGCGTATGTAGAGATGAAGAGGTTAGCATAATATAGGAGGGGATGGAGGATTGCATCAAATCAGTCGAAAGACTGACGACACAGAAAAAAAAAAATCTCTAATCTATTTTAGCTGTAAGGGGGCATCAATAAATTACGTGAGGTGTTTTTACGGAACCCCCGCCCTCCCCCCCAGCCTCTGGTTAGATTTGGTCCGTGGTGAGACCCCCCCTAGAAATCGCCCTCGCAACTTTTCGAGACCTTTTTTTTAGGTCTCACACCCCCACTTTTCGATGAAATACCTCCCCAAATATCGACTCTCTCGTCATTTTCAGACCGTTGTTTTTTTTTAGCTCTTACAGTCCACAAACATTTAGAAAACCTCACGTGAGATTTCCGTTGACCCCCCTCCCCCTTGGCGAGATTTCGCCGGACCCCCTTCCCCCCCCCTATTTCACTTCACGTAATTAATGGAGACCCTCAAGTTTAGTTTGTTCTATTTCAACAATTAATAGACAATGAGATGAGGAAAAGACTTTTAGCAATACCTAAAGAACAAAAGGATTCTCTGGCTACACCTGACAAAGATATTTTGCCACTAATTGATCATTTCCAGGAGTGGCTAGAGCCTCCATTTGATAAAGAATATTTATTATTATAGACAAGCACATAACGCAAATTTCGGTTGTATTATTTAGATACGCAATAATTAAACGATAACGTGTCAGGAGAAAACAGTACAAGAAGGGAGGGGGGAAGGGGTTCAAAAAAGCCGAAATGCAGTCGCTACTATAGCGGAGCACCTGGGATCGAATCTAACATATAGGCTTCTACGCCTTGTCCAGATACAGTGACTGAAGCCGTCGTTGTCGGACGCCGCCTATGTGAGGGTCCCTGGAGTAGGGCGTACAGAACGCGAGTGACGGGACGTTGCAGACGCCTTGTCAGATGGCGCTCTCGTCAGACAAAGCGCCGCGTCCCGCGAGAACAATGAGCTGGAGGGGACGGGCACTAAAATGGGCCACTCACAGTCTGAGCGATTCTTCTTACACGCTCTCAAGAGCAACTGTGGACAAAAGTAAATGCAAGCAGATCTCTTCAGAACCCAGAAAGAGCTCTGTCACAACACTAAAAGCAGATCTCGAGTCAAAGAACACCGCCCACTACAGACGCCAGCGTGGCTGTGCGTGCTAAAGCAGAAACGTACTGTGTCGGGAGTGTTCAGTGGTCCCGTGCTCAAACTAGGGTTTCACGGACATCATACAGAAGCGAAGATTCACTGCTCGATCTTCAGGGAATCTATACTATTATCATTAATGTGCAAGTCAAGATTATTATTATTAATTTTAATTGCTGTGGAGCTAAAGCTCCGGTGGGAATTCCACTAGTAATCTATTGACCCATTTTTTATATTGTTATTTTAATTTTTTTTTAAATATTTGGACTGCTAAATTCCTGCCCCATTTACTTTTACAATTTACAAACTTTAATTTTAAGTTCCTTAGGTGTTTTTGATAAATTATTCATCACTTCACTTGGTTATTTTGTTCCAGTCCTTGACACCCTTACCAACAGAAGAAAATTTTCCCACTTCCTTATGGCCGGTCCAGACGCTACGTTTTGCACAACCTTTTGTCTGCGCAGTCTTAAGACGGAATGAAAACGTTGCAATTTTTAAAGCGTTTAGATCAGGGGTGGCCAACATTTTTTTTGGCCCGCGTGATGCATCACATTTTTACAAAATATTTTTTTATGTTATGATTTTTAGTGTTACATATTTCTTTCAATGTGCGTTTAGTATTATTATCATTGTATTATCTATGTTTACATGTAAGAATAATAGCAAACACAATAATAACTCATGTTTCAATTTTTCACTCCTAAAAAATGTTTCTAGTGGGGATATATAATTTTATATGCGGCCCGCGGAGTTACGATGCACTTCCAAAGTGGCCCTCAAGATCATTTGGGTTGGCCACCCCTGGTCTACATGGTGCAGAGATATCAGTATATTTCGCTCAGTTTTGTGTGATATCGTCATGGAGGACGTACTAATCTTGTCAATTTTGGCATGGTGTCTTGTTAAACGGTGCTGCCGCCTGCACGCACAGTTCATGGACATCTATGCTCTCTGGCTCAGTTATCGCTTGCATGAAATCGAGTGCCAGCTTGTGATCATGATCGCCCTTCCCCTTCTATGCACTATTCCTAATTCTTTGACCGATATCTCCCCAAGCCCCATCACCAACATATGCCCTGTACATTTCCACCCTCCTCCTTTCATCTAATGACTCCCAATCCAACTCCTTTATAATATCGGTTACAGACTGGATCTTGCGATAATTTCCGCAAACAAATCTAGCTGCACACCCTCCAACTCTGTATTTGATACCCGAAATGTGGGTCCCAAATAGTGTTGCCAGGTCCGGTTTGCTAAAAATCGGGACGGAAGGTCAAAAAAATCGGGATTCAGGGTTACAAATCGGGACAGCCAAAAATTTTTTTTAATTCGCGTTTATTTTTATAATTTAGATTGGGTAGGGTTATTTTCTATGGGAACTGTCTATCATGTGATAGGAACTTATGAATCTAATTTCTAAACATTATCATAATAGTAAGGTTTGTTATCTAGGACAAGTAGCGAAATATTAAGGGAAAAAGTGTATTTTGAAGTTGAATTTTAAGAATTTATTTATGCTGTAATAAGTATGAGGTATTTATTTTTTATTAAAATTTTATTTTGTTATTTTTTAATGCGTTAGGTATAGTATTGTTATAAAATTCGCTAAAAACAAAATGAAGTCAGTTTTAACTCGTTCCTCTGCTGTGACATGCTCGAGTGATAATCAGTTTCGTCTCTCAGAACAAATTACTGTAATTAATTAGCCTGGGAAAATATCCTTTCAGCTGCCGCGTTTGGAATCCGTATTGAAGCCATAAAATAAAATATTTTTTGGCAGACGGACAATATCTTGATTTTTAAATATATTGTGTCATTTCTGTGGCAGCGTTAAGGGAGCGTGCACAAACCACGTAGCTCCATTTTGGCCTCCTGTGAACCCCGCTCCCCCCCCCCCCCTTACACACACGTAGCACGTAGCTTTTTTCCCTTTTGATTCCAGAAGACATTTTGTACGGTTTTCTCTTGTCAGACTATTGCAAATTATATACGGAGATAATTAACTGAGGGAAATAAATATTCACATGCTGTTGTGAGTTCTGTTCCTCATTTTAACTGTGAAAAATGTTATGAAAGGAAAGCTACGTGGTCTGGCTCGGAACCCCCCCCCCCTCCCCCAACGTAGCCCAGCGTAGCCTTTCAACCATCCCCTCCCCCCGCTTGGACCGAGCCACGTAGTTTGTGTACGGTCCCTAAGTCTTTGTTATGCGGTGCTGTCTTCACTGTTTCTTTAACGTTACATGTTTTCTCATAAAGTTCACCCATTTCTAAAAACAAGTCAATTTTAGTTTGACACGAAAGTGAGAAATTCACCTTGCAAATAAAGTGGCTTGAAAAAGTCGAATTTACTTTCACTGAATTCGTACTTAGTCTATGTAATTTAAACCACTTCTGTACTAACCACTACAATCTTTTTAATTTTCGAAATTATTTCATTCGGCAAGTATTTGAAAAATTGCCGCATTGAAGACTTATAAATACATCTTCAATCCTCTACTTAAATTTTTTAGTGAGTCTGGCTGTTTATCTTAACTTCCGAAACACAGAAATGTTTAGTTTTCGAGACTCGATACAGAATCTTGTAGGGACCTTCAGTGGATTTTGGAACAAAGTCAGGTAAGGTTCGGTTCCTTTATAATTAAAGAATATCCAGGGCGCAGTGGAACATTCGTTTTCTCCTATATTACAGATATAAAGTAATCTTTTAGGACGTCGAATGATTTCGAGACACGTTCAACAGCGGGTAGAAATGACATGTCTTAGGGCTGTAGGAAATTCAGATTCAAGCGTCTCACACAGTAAAAGTCTTTTAAAGCTTGAGCACATATTGCATAGTATGAGAAATGACTATGCAGCTTTAGGATAAAATTTTTCTAGTCAGATTTATCCAAACTTATAACATATTTTACATCGTTATGTAAAATGTGTGCGGGACATCCCACTGATATAATTTTGTCATTATCATCGCCCATTGACTGTAAAACTGAATTGCGGCAGCCAAAGTTCAAATTTGTGTTGTCCGCACGATTTTTAGTATCAGCATTATTCTCCTTTAGTTGTGTCAATCAATTTTTATCCTTGACTGATACAGTTTCAGTCGCGTCTTCATAAAAATCAAATACGCAAGTTTTTAAATATGTAGCTGGACTGTAAAATTTTACCATCAGTAGAAAAAAAATTGTTCCGCCGTGATTGGAGGCGTCTGTAGCACACTGTAAAATGTTTCCTTTTGAAGAGCTTCGATCGCTTCTTGAGTAGATGCTGAACTTGAAATATTATGTTCAATCCCATTAGCCTTTGTTCTACCAACTGACAATTTTTCAGCAATTTTAGAATCGTTATGAAAGTACGATCGAGCTTTGAGTCACAACCAAGAGAACTGAATGACAAGTTGTTATTGACCGAGTAGTAGTCTTTGTGAGTTCGGAAGCTTTCTTATTGGGTGCTCATTATTTTAAAAATATTTTCAGGAATGTTGTTTCTTTTTAAAAAAATGTTTGTTACATTTATGGTGTTTGTTATATATCATTTTTGCCACCATGAGATATGTTAAAATTTTTTTGGCACAATGTACAATATGCTTTATATTTATTATTCTTTGATAAAAGAATAGCTTTTTATTCAAACATCAAGAAAAGAAAACATTATTTGTTGTTGTTTCGTCCTCGCAGCGGCATCGTTTTATTCTCCTGAATTGGTGTTCGAATAGCTCATTTTGATGAAATTTTGAAAACAATAAAATTATCTTTCCGACATCAACATTACGTAAGTACATATCAAATTGGCATACCGTACAAATAGATTCACCCTTTATTCCATTCTGTCTTCTATCCAGTAGATTAAGAGCAGTAAAACCAATATCCCTTCGTCGAAAATTCTTAAAATTTATTTAATTTCGTATAAGAACGTGTGGATATACATATTACTAAACCAGATTGAATAAACTTTCTACCCAAATATTAAACTTAACCTTAAATTCCATGGAGAGAGATGAAATCTTAGAATCACATGAACAGACTAGTTATACGTAGAGTAATTTATTGTATAAATAGCTCTAACACTTACCCAAAATTATCACATTCCCTGAACCCAACAAAAATCAGCTCTTTCCACAAAATCATAGGCCCATAACACTCCTAAACATCCTAGGCAAAATCCTAGAAATTCTCATCAACGAATCTATACAGAAATTCCTCAAAGACACCAACATCATCATACCTGAACAATTCGGCTTCCGTGCTCAGCACAGTACAACCCACCAAGCAGTCCGACTGGTTGAAAAGATCTGTCGGGAGCGCTCCATCAGGCACCATACAGGCGCTGTATTTCTTGATATTGAAAAAGCTTTTGATCGCGTTTGGCATAGTGGACTTATCTACAAGCTTCACTCATTTGGCTGCCCTGGCCATCTACTACGAATTATAAACAGTTACCTCCGAAACAGAAATTTTTACGTGGTGGTGGAAGGGGAACAAAGCCAGTTCAAATCAATTGAAGCAGGCGTACCCCAAGGTTCGGTCATACCACCAATTCTCTACAGCATCTACACCAATGATATCCCACACCAGACACGAGGAGAAATCGTCCTGTTCGCTGACGACACTGCCATACACAGATCCTGTAGGAGTCAAAAATAAATAATAAGAAAACTATCGCAACACCTCCAACCATGTTTTCTACTAAAAGAGAGGCACCCACCGAACAGGTAACTCTCGACGGCACAAACCTCCCCCGGCAGGACACAGTCAAATACCTAGGCATCCAGTTTGACAAAAAACTAACGTGGGGTGACCACATTAAAAACGCCTGCAACGCAAGTAAGGCACGACTCTTCAAACTATACCCTCTCCTCAAGGGGAATGGACTAACCACCAAAACAAAACTTCAGATCTACAAAGCGGTCGTCAGGCCTGCGATGTTGTATGGCTCTGAACTGTTCAGCATGGCGTCTGACACAAATCTAATGAAATTCCAAACAGTCCAGAACAAGTACTTACGAATCATCTTCGACGCCCCTCGGTACATGACAAACACACAAATTCACCATGACTTGGGAATACAGACTATCACAGACTACATAAAAGACAAATTTCTATCAAAAATCACGTGCATCGCCCTACAACATAATCCAGAACCTAGGACTAGACCTGTATGACGCTAACTACAAACGACCAATACAGACACTAACCCGCAACTACAGATTCTGAAAGGGGGGGGGGAATATTATAAACACGACAAAAACACTAACTTAAAAAAAGATAAAAGGGACGACATCACAGACTTGACTAAAACGATATGCTAACAACCACTAATCAGAAAGAAGTCAGGGAGCTAAGAGCTCTGGAACTTCAATTGTTACATGAGTTTCGACTCAAACAGACACTGACTGACTGACTGACACAGGACGTTTATATCTCCTGCCTTGACTGATTAAAACTTTACGATATACGAAACTCACGTGAACACAACCAGTGAACGGACAAACGATGAACGATTATAAGTGCGATCGCGTCTCCAGCAAGCAGGAGAGCTTCAACTGTAGCGAACGCAGTTGTTCGCTTGGCTCATAAGTTAAATATTTGTCAATTATGAAATGAGGACAGCAAGTAGCATGTTAAGAAACCAGATAGAGGCATCGACCGGTGATTTAGAGCGCTGACAGTTAGGAAAAAGTGCGCAATGGTCGAGCTAAGGAGGACAGATGACGGCATGGATCGGCCTCATCATTGGCTACCATTTGCCCCTCCCCTTTAGGACCGTAGTGGGAGGTTGTGTAAAAACCTCTGCACGGGTATCGGAGAGTGTCTTGTATTGTCTTGTCTTGTATTGCCTTCATACATCAGTCGCAGCCAGCAACAGTCGGAGCAGAGGGGACGCAGACGTCGAGCCGCCCTCCGGCGGCCGTGGCCGCGGAGTGGCGCCGCAAACGAAGGAGATGGACAGCGCATAACAGGTTGGCTCTGCTGTAGGGTATGGTTGGTCGTGGAAAGCCGTCGTTGAACTGTAGATAGGGAGCTAGGGTCCTCTACAATGTCTAAAGCTGGGGATTTCTGGTATAGATAATCGCCCACAGTCGAAGAAGCTCTTGCTGTCCTCATAGTAAATGTCACACCCATGCAGTTACAATAATCAACCTATTTGCAGTATTCAGTATATGTCATAGTAGGATGTCTGAAGGCAGCCCAATAGCACCTTGCGTATTCAGCATACCACTTGTATATTTTGTACAGCCGTGAAAGTAATGTTGTACATAGTACATGTTTATGAACTTATTCACCCTGATGATCCTACCACGAATGTCTCCCTCCGATCCCAGATCGACTACTATGATCGATCCTTACCCATTCGCTCATTCCTCTCATCGAATCTGGCCAAGTCTCCGCTCGGCCTGCTGCCAGGTTCGCCATAGGTCCCCATAGGTTTACCGGTGTCCAGGTGGGGCACTACAGTGTTGTTCAGATGTGGGGTTAAAGACCAGCAGCTACACCGGGGTCAGTTGTTGGAGCAATATCGTCGTTGTGAGAGTATTAGAGGGGATCGAGGAGTATTCGTCTTCAGTAGGGGAGTCCAGCATTGGTGTACTTCTGTCGAAGCACAGCCCTTACGTCGAGAACAGACGTTACGGCTTGTTATGTAGTGGTAATTAAAGAGAAAATATGCAGCATAATTAGGCCATGTTCCAACCATACAGTAGAGCCACAGAAGAGCTAGCGTAATATCAGAGGTTCCGAGAGTGCGGTGCAGCGAAGCAGCGTCTGCAAAACAACAGTCAGGACGCAGGTTAATGGCAACATGTCGACGCAGCGACAGCGGTGAGCGAACCGTTGTAAGCAGATCCTAAGGAGGCCACGATTCTGACGTAAGTGATGCAAGCAATAGGCACGGGAGAAATATCGAAAGATCTAAGCAGCAATCCTCAAAGAAGCTCTAAATTAAGAAATTGTTCATGCCCATGTAATTAATTTGTCACATGAAGTTGCTAAGGAAAAGTATGCAGCTTTATTAACTTTTAGAAGATGTGTAACGCTAGTGATTACAGCGCAGTTGCATGAAATTTAAGTGAAGAAGTCGAATTTGATGTCACGAGTCTATCTTCAGTTGCCGGAATTATATGATTAAAATATATAGTTATGAGTAAATCTGGTGAACGCAAATCGGGAATGAACAATCATTAAAATAAATTTTGTTAATTTAAGTGCAGAAGCAATAGTAAATAATGTTGGTAAAACTGAGTATTATAAATAAATGTACAAAAGTAATTTCATGAAAATCGATGCCTGTAATACGAGCAGCTAGTAAATTGTTGAAATATTTGTCATTAAGTAAGCGAATATTACGTGATCTCGCGTAAGCCAATGATTCAGTGCCTTGCCAACATAATGCAATTGTTTCAGAAATTTTAAAAGGGAAATGTGTTGATTGTGGAATCCTGAATTAGCAATTGTCGAAGATGTGAGTTAGTAAAATGGTTAATTAAAATAATATGTTTTCTGATGTCGCGATAATGTAAGTGACTGAATATGAACGCTCAAATTAAGAGAACGAGCTAAGACGTAAAAAAAATGTTTCATTATTTTAACCATTTTACGATTTCAGTGGAAGTGTAAAAAAATTTAGCAGTGATTAAATCCAGTGAAGCATGATCTGTTAGTTAAGATTATAATTAGTAAAGAAAGCCAGTAGGAACAGCGCTCTTTATAAAATAATATATTCCATACTAGCCCATACTAGTGATTAAAAGATAGTATACAAAGAAATTGTAATGGGGTGTTAGAATGAATAAGGCAGAATTAGGCCCACTGCAAATTAATGTATACTAGCAGTGATGAATTACTTCGTCCAGTTGAAAGTGGGTAATCGCATAAGAGTTCCTTTAATAATAGTAATAAACAGTGGTCAAGTGAGTAAGTAGAAACTCGGGAAGAAAGAAAAACTGAAATAAAAATCAGCATATTAGTTGAACTTAAGAAATGAATGCGTTAACGTAAGCTCAGTGGCGTAGCTAGGGGGGGGGGGGGGCGGTGGGGGCGGTCCGCCCCGGGTGTCACCCGTTTGGGGGTGACACCCGCGTTTCGAAAATAGTAATCGAAATTAGTGTGATAATTTTTTTTTATATAGGCTTCTTTTATCCTTTGGTGTGGAAACACGTCTACCTTTAATGTTCTGAATATTTCTTTTTAAGTTGATCTATCGCTTTTTCAAATACGATCCAGTACAGTAGAGTATAATAATATTATTGGCTACACCGCGCGCTTAAACAAATACGAGCATCGCTCTGTTGCTCCAACAATCACAGGAACTCATTGTGCTTGCCGTCCGTCACAGTTGTTTAGTTTGTTATGAGCGGGGTATTAAGAGAGGAAGTTTTAAAATTAAAGGATATTTTATATATATCTAAAATTGTTAAAGTCATGGTAATTAGGCAGTTAAATTGTAATTCCTCGAAATTATTTCAAGAAAAATGTTAGATTTTCGTTTGAAAATGAAAAAAAAAAGCAACCAAGCGTATGTCTAGGCTTCAAAATTTTTTTTGAATTCTATTAGCTTTCTAGCTAAGATTCACAAGTGCCTTGAAGTATTTTCTAGTAATTTTTGAATTTATCATCTGACAGATTCGAATTGAGTACATTTCTTGTTATCCGATATGCACTCTGCCTACCTACCTTTTGTCGACATGAAATCGTATCATGTTCGAATTTATGCAAATAAAATGATTCGGAAAACTGCATTAAACTAGCAATACTGTCAGGTTCAAGTCAATCCGGACGTGTCCAAGTGTTATCGTCTGACGGTAATCAGTTTTTGTAGGGTATGTGTTTATAACAGTTGGAACCGCGTATCTTGCTGGCGAAATCTTAACATTAGTAAGGAGACATCCATAAATTACGTGAGGTATTTTTCCGGATTTTCCGATCCACCTCCCCCCCCGTTTCTGGTGAGACTTCGTGAGATCTGGTCCCGTCAGCCCCCCCCCCCCCCTACGGATCGTCTTCGCAACTTTTTGAGACCTTTTAGGTCTCACCCTCCCAAAGCCGTTACACCCACACTTTTCGACGAAATACCTCCCTTAAATCGACATTCGCGTCATTTGTATACACTTTTTTATTTTATTTTTTTAGCTCTACAGTCCAACACAATTTTAAAATATCTCACGTGAGAATTGGCGAGATTTCGCTGTACCCCGCCCCTATTTCACCCAACGTAATTTATGGATGCCCCCTAAGCACTTTAACTCTAAGTTCATGTAAGTTTGATATGCTTTCTACTGATTGAGAATATACAAATATGATCGCGATCAAATAAATAAACGTATGATTCTCTAAGAATTTTCCATCATAAATTTACAGAAGATTTCTATTATGGGTAACCTCTTAGTCGAATACAGATACCTACTTCTTATGGGTTCCTTAAATCGACAGGGTTGTCGAACTTCTGTTCCTGAAAAAAAATTGAGCTTTAATCATAAACTGAACGAACATTCGAGCCGTTTACAACATCTTTATTTATACGCTACTGAGCGGTGCTAGAAATCTAAAATTTACACGTGGAGATGGGCTTCGATACATATCATATTTAGGAGTTTGTAGCTACTTATTTCTTAGGCGGGTAGTAAAATACTTCATTTGTTATGTACTTCTTGTAAAGACGGCAGATATCGCAAAGGAATGTTCTTTTATTACCTGACCGTTGTTTTTTTTTTAAATTACGTTTAATTATGATTTTATGTTTTATTTATTCCTCTATTTTTATGAAGGAACTTAATGTAGAGTTGCTTCTCTGACTATACAGTATCCCCCAGAGTTTCACAACTTGTGGGACCCGGATCCTGGGTTTGCACCAATGGGACCCCATCTGGGTCTGGAATTGCTTCCAGTTGGATCAAGCCACTTCTGTTAACTTTCCTCTCAATATCCCTTGGTCCTCCAAATACCGAGGTTGTGAAGTCATTTAAATACAACCTTTGTTAACGTTTCAATAACAAATGGGTAGCTTTCAACTTTTTTAAATTTATAGCGAAATCTTATGGTCGCCCTATAGTTACACTGGCGGAAATTAAAAACACAACACGCACACATGAAAGGTAGAATTTTAGGAAACTTTGAAAATATATCCAGGGACATACCTAAAAGAAATAATAACAAATGGAAATGGATCAGGCTAAGTTATTACCTTTACAATCGTCAGTGAGAAATGCGCCCAAGTTGAGCACAAATACATTCGTGGATCCTTGCCGGCATTGACACAACAAGTGTTTGGATGTCTTCTTGGTGTATGTCTCACTAGGCGTGACTGTCCTTTGTAGTAAGTTGTTGAACAGTTTGTGCTGGGTGACCATGTGATCTAATGTGTCTACTCCTGCCATCCCAGACATGCTCTATTTGGGACAAATCTGGGGGCCGTGCTGTCCATATTGTGATCGAAACTCCTTGCAAGGCTTGTGTGACGATGGCCGCAGTACAAGGACGGGCATTATCTTGTTGCAAAATGCGATTCGGATGTTGAACATGTAGGGTATCACAATAAGATGTAGTACCCCGTCCACATAGTGATGGACTGTCATTGCCTTCAACAACAGCCGACTCAGTCCTGCTGTCGAAACTGATTGCCACCAAAACATGACACCGGTGACGGCATTTGAGTGAGGTTCTGAAATCACAGCAGATAAGCCATTTCTCCACTACGCCTGCGAACATGTCGTCGATTATCACTTTGCCACAGACAGAATCGAGACTCGTCTCTAAACACAAATGTACGCCATTCACATGTCCATTTGTGTTTCGCATTACACCAGGGTAGATGATAATGGCGATGAAATTTGATTAATGGGACACAATGCACAGGGGCCAGAGAGTGTAGTCCTGCTTCAAGCAATTACTTTAAAATCATCCGGGGAGGGGCGGGGGGGGGGGGGTGACTGTGTGTAACCACTACTTGGATCTGGCCTGCAGTCAACCATCTGCCATCAACAGCCACCCACACAATTTGGTGGTCTTCACGTGCTGTTATCCATCTGTATGGACCAATGCCTGCTCGAGGAGCATTAGAGCCTTCTTCCATTCACTGTGTAACAAGTTTGTATACTGACATTTCACTAATGCCAATCCTTCGGGAGATTTCACCATATGATACATCCTTTAAAAACATGTCAATTCTCCGACCTCTCTCACTGTTAGACATTTGGGTGTAGAGAGTTGTCACTCTTCGCCTTGGCATACAGTACTTAGACGACAAAAACTTGTGGGCAACAACGTGTCATGTGACACCCCACTGTTCGCCACTAATACGCTAAAATTTTTTTGCAATTTACATAATATATAGCACCGTAATTCTCACATTATTACATATAAAACTTTTAATTTTAAATCATTTAATACTCTTTATGCGGGCATACTTGGGGCCAAATTTCATTCGTGTATCACAACACCGTCTGGGTGCTGGGATTTTAATTTGCACCAGTTTGTGTATCAGTTGCTAATTGTAAAGGTCGTACTGCACTTTGGCAATACTGGTCTGTATCGTAACCGCAACAACAGCCAGCCGAGTGACGGCTCGTCCCCTCGCATCCATACTTTTCCATAGCTCGCCCGTGTTCCTACCCTGTCTTTAGTCTCCTTTAATGTTTACAAGGGATTGTTTCAGGGAATCAGTGTTGGCGATGACAGGTAGATTCGACACCCTACTTTATTATAGAGTACTGTACTTTATTCTGCACAGTTTTGGTACGAATATACATTGTAACATGACGCGCTGTCGCCACGTTACAAGGTGCATTTTTATTATATATGTAATAATATAAGAGTAATTTACATAAATCTTGGGCGACCACCTAAATAGATTTTTGTTGTAATTTTATAAAGTACGCAAGATTCCAAGTGAGGACTGTAGTGAAATGGTGAACATACAGTGTATCTTGGTAAAGCGAATATTAAAGAATTATTGAGCTATGTAGGCTTGAAGCTAATCTTGGTCTTCCCGAATCATGGCGACAGGACGTCGCGGATTTGGGGTTTGCCGGACCACACACTCTGCTCCCTGGGGATTGGTCACTCACCTGGCGGGAAATGCCTGCCGCCCGACACCCGAATGGGCTCTCACCCCGGCGAACTTAGCCGAATATGTCCGACCTCTGTTAGATACTCTGGGCAAATCACATATCGGGGATATCACGTGACATTAGGTGCCGACCTGAAGATCCAATCCAAATGAGCGTATAACTTAAAATCCTGGGAATTTCTGTTATATGTGAGCTTCAAGACTACAAAGGGGGGGAGCGAGAAGTTTCCTCGCGAGAGAGAAGAGCGACGAGCGGCACTTCGATCTTCGAGTCCAAGCTATGCGAGTCTAGTCTGAGGTGGACTTGGAAAGTTGGCTTCTCTCGCCAACTGCCGCTGTACGATTTCTGGCTGCCAGCTTGCCTTGCTGGAGCAAGCTTATCACAGCAACACAGCCGGTAATGCGATGACGCGCATTGTCAGACCAGAGATGCCTGTAGCCGACTTGTGAGACAATCTCACATACCGTGGGTCCGCTCCACTCACCGCAGATATCAGACGCAGAACTACAATGGTAACTTATTACGACCAAGCCATCTGATTGTACATTCCGTGAAACAGAACCCTTAAACGACTTTGAGAGGATAGATCCATGTTCTCACTTTGTAATTGTAAAGAACCCTGAGCTAGCGGCATAATTTGCCAGAACTAGTTATTTTCGAATGATATATTGTTCATTCGTGGCGCCCATGATTTTCTTTTTAACTGTAAAGTCACAGTATTATGATACCTTTGTCTGAGGTCGTCATAACTTGTATTTTTCATTGTTTCCAATTGTCATTATTTCTTGCATTTTGATTCTGAGATATATTTAAAAGTAAATATCCAATTGTTTGCTTGCTCATGATGGCTAATTGCTTTTATGATTTTGCCAATTTGTGTTAATGTTAACGGTAAATTCGCTCAGACTTGTAATCGCCAGTGATAAGAAAATAAATGTCATATTGTGAAAATTTTTCCTAAATTCCAACTAACGTCGAGATTCTTGCAAAATTAATAAATTTTCACTCCTTCATAAAAATTAAAAATCCACAATTATTAATCATAAAGGTATGAAAGATAATTGTAACGTAGTTTGCCCACCAAGGCACCCACTACAACATTAAAATACTTTTTTATCTCACTCACGTAATCACCTAACTGATTGATATTTTATGTACAATAATAGTATCCCAGCGCAGTATTAACAGTATCAACACAATCTCAATGAAATGTCAATCACTCGCAGTTGACGTGTTTGTTTTGTCTGAGGTTCTTTTCGATTCACTCAATACTTTTTGTTAGTGAAGAACGAGATTATAACATATTTTAATTTAAATATAGGTCGTAAAGATTTCGTATAGTAAAAATAATAATTTAATGTTATCTCAATGTTCTAGTCACAGGGTTTCTTATTTAGAAACTCGCAGTGCACCTATATCGTAGTCACCTAACTTGAGAATAAGACCTACAGATTAACGTGAAATTCAAACCACCGAGCGTCCTTCGCATTAAAAGATAAAAGCTTTGCCATTGGTAAAAGTCAATTTTAAAGCCCGAAAAAATTACAGTCGAGACCGGAATTGGAACCGGGACCTTCAGTTTCCAAATCGCACGCAGTAATCATTTGAGTCACCAGTCCGAATATAGGTGTGATGAAAAATAAGTTTTGAAACTTGATAAAATAAACATACTCTTTTTCTATACCATATATTCTTGTTATCAAAAGATACGAATCCACTTTTATGTGTTTGAATACATGCTTTTCAGTACTTCTATATTAGTCTTGCGTCTTGTTACGGCGTGCGATTCGGGTGTGGGAGGTTCGGTTATAAATGTGGATTTCGGCTGTAATTTTTGTGGGTCGTAAAATTGGTCTTCAACTCTGGCAAAGCTCTGATTTTTTTAATGCGAAGATGCAAGTACTCTTCCTAAATTTTACGAACATCTGATGAACATGGATGAAAGAAAAATACTTTTTTTAAGGCAAATAATAACATGAAAACAACATTTAGTCGTAAGGGAAGGTAAATTTCCGAACTCTCTCGATGCGCTTCTCCACATCTAGCAGGCCGACACTGATCCGCACCGTCAAAACACGTAAACCAATCCAATGACGGCCGAGTGTCGGACTGAGACCCGATCTTCAGAGGCCTCTCTAAAACCACTTTCGATCACCGGTGAGCAACACGTGTCTAAAATCTTGCCATATTGACAATTGAACATGAAGTAACTAAAATTGATAATTTTGAAGATGTGATTTACGAGTTTGCAGCTGTTAAAGCTAAAAAGAGAAGATTGTGAAAGCAATTGTTTTTAGTTTATTGTGTTTTTTTAAATGAAGTTAATATTACAATTTTATTAACAATAATTTTTAGTAACAATAAATTTTTATTAAATTACATTTTATTAATATGAAATTTTACACTTACAAGATATTATATTTTACTTAATTTTGAATTTAAATTTTTATAGGGGTGACACCATCGATATCCGCCCCGGGTGTCACCCACGCTAGCTACGCCACTGCGTAAGCTATCAGAAATTTTAAGGATAGTTAAGTAAAGAGATTCAGGTGCAGTGAAATACGAAGGAACGACTCAAGTGTAATAGCTAATATTAATCGCATTTAAAAACATCGAAATTTACAGTCGATATAATCAATGAAACCGTAAAAAGAATGACGTAAAAAAATTTGAATTTTTTGTATAACGAATTAGAGCGTGGTTGTAAGTAACTACTATAAGAGTGTTTAACTATTGTAAAGATTTTCTTTCACGAGTTATATGTCATTGGTCATGATGTAAGTTTAGATTTGAAGATATATGAACCAAAGTAGTTGGAAAAAAGTAATGTTGTTAAAATGAAATTTTAATAAGATGGTGCTATGTGATATTAAGAGATTAATGTGAATAAGGGCGAATACGACTCAGTGCATATTAAATGAATTATCAACATATTTAAAGGGAGTTTAACATGGCATAATACAAACATAGGGCAGTAAAATAAATTAAAATAAGTTAACGAGGGCAGCAGTAAGCGACGCACAATTTTAATCATAATACGTATCAGCGAGGAGACATATTAAGGTGAACGGTCGTGAGTGCTACGAGGGAGAAATAAATACATAGAGAATAAGTGGTAGATGATATTGTGTCGAGGAAAGTGCAATAATTTAAAGGGTAGCACATGAGGGAGGTGACGAAGGTGTCGTCATGTGGACTCAAGGAGGAGTGCAGTTCACTTGGAGTGTTCCACGATAATTTTCCGATTGGAAAATTCGCAAAATTTGGTAGTGTAAAAGGGGGATTTTGGTCAAGGTGGAAATAGTGCACTGTGGTAGAAAGGAGTATTTTTGGGATCAGCGTAACTGTTAGAGAAGACGTTACCAGCTGATTGGCGGAAGACGAATGAAGGTCGTCAAAAGGAAAATAAAGAAGGCGGGAGGTCTTCGAAGCGCAGCGGAAGAGTTGTAGTTTATTATCAAGAAGAGGGATTCTTGGTAATAAGTGGAGGTGACTAGAGGTCGCCAAATTACGAAGCATTGCGTCAGTGGTCGGCGGTGTCCTTATGCTGACGGGGCAATGTTTGGTGAAGCAACAGGAGGGAGGTCGCGAACTAACCTGGACAGGTACAAGCGATGTCTTCCATGACAGGAATATTGGAGGTTCCTGGTTGAAGCCCGGATGATACAGTGTGTTCACTCAAATGTGAGACTGTAGAATACGGGGTAGTGGATTTGGAAGAAGCGGTGACGGAGGAAAAGCCGCGTGAGAACTTATTTGCCGGGGAGAAAAAAAGTTGTTGGGGATCCCGGGAGTAAGAAATAGTCCGCAAGGTAAGTGCGGGTGTGAGATGCTAATTGACCGGAAACCAGCCACTAGCGAGGGTTAGGGAGCCGCAATTATTAATTCGTACACGAGGGAAGTGTTACGAAAAAATTCAGAGAACTCCGTACTAGGTAGTGTACGCGAGTGCGACACTTCAGTGCCGGAGGTAGCGATTCTAGGGAAGTTTCGCCAACATAAAAACAAAGTTATGCTGGGTCACCGTGAACGGAATTTTACCTGTGTAAATATGAAGAGTGTAGAATTGCTGTGCAAGTGAGGTCAGTGTAATGTGTAACTAGGTCAAATTGTGGTGGCGGGTTGCAAATCGCCAGGCGCAGTAAAATCCTATGTTAGTTGTAAGCAGAGGTGGAAGAGAATCAAATGAGTTAACACGGCAATATTACAAAGGTAAACCTTGAAACAATGTATATATCTGTTAAATCCTCTATAGATAAAAAATATCATATATAAGTAACAAGGATAAGAATAGCAAAGTAGAATTGTTTTAGAGGCATAATCCAATTAATAACAAAGTCTTTAATAAGCACGATGTAAATACGAGTGAGAAAATGTTAAACGGGATTATATATGTAGAACAGGGTAGTGGTAGAAATTCTGGTGAAAATGAAATATTGCAAGTACTGTAATGGAGGTTGTATTTTCAATTCACAACTGCCGTGTGATAGAGTGAGAGTAAACAGAACCATCATTAAAGGTTAAAATGTTGTAACTATAAGCAAATGTAAAATAGGTAAATAAATTAAATCCCGAGGAATTAGTCGCGATCTTGAGAGGTCATAGCTTTCAGAGAGTTAAAAAAAATAACACAATAACATTAATTGTTGAAGGAAGAAGGTACAAGTAACTCCGAGTAATCACTGCAATATCGAGGTAATAATCCGTAATTTCCAGAGTAATAGCGAAGTGGTGCGAAGGTTTAGCGGAAACATTAATTGGAGTTTAATTATAAGAGAGCTGGTAAGATAATTCCGTAACAGTCATTACCTAATATTATAAAGAGAGAAAAATAAATGAAATATGCAGAGAATATGTAACGGATACGAGCTGTACTATAAGTTGAATGCCTGAGGTATATTACTGTGTATTAAGACTAATCGTGAGTAAATGTTATTGTGGGTGTCTGTAATAACGAATGTTCATACTATGAGTTGCTTAAAAGCGATAAAATAAATATCAAACAAACATTGACTGTCTGCAGGAATACAAGAAAGAAATAATGTCTGTGTTATGATAATTTATTGTTGTAGAAAACTTAAAAATGAGTTTGTAAAATGTTCTGTTGTTGTAATAAGTTAAAAAGTATTCTGTGCTAATTGTACACTACGAGTGTTCTAGATATTACGAGCGGGAGCAAGAGGCCTGCTGACGCATGCAAGGACACTTTACAGTCTCGCCAGCGATGAGAAGTGCACGCTCAGCGCTAGCCAGACCAGTCACCTGGTGCGGAAGTAAACAATGTCGCACATACGAGGGGACGCTTTCGTCTGTTGCGATCGCTTCAAATTAAACAAATAGAATCAGTACACGATGTACACGTCAACAGTGCAACGCACACAAGAGAGAAAAGAGTAATTTTGATACACAGAAGAACACTAATAAACATTATATACATTATAACATGTAGATTCACAGAATGTAACACAGACACACATAGCATTTTGGCAAAATCAGAACAGACAGAACATGTACCAAGGAAATGTACTCAGTATGAAAAGAAATTGTATTTACTTGTAAGGAAAATTTGTAATTAGATTTTAAGGAAATTTGTTTTTACAGATGAGAATGTAAATTAGGCTTGAGATGTGTTTTGGAGTGGAGCCAAAACTTATTGAGGGTAGGGAGGTGTAGCGAACGCAGTTGTTCGCTTGGCTCATAAGTTAAATATTTGTCAATTATGAAATGAGGACAGCAAGTAGCATGTTAAGAAACCAGATAGAGGCATCGACCGAGGATTTAGAGCGCTGACAGTAGGGAAAAAGTGCGCAATGGTCGAGCTAAGGAGGACAGATGACGGCATGCATCGGCCTCATCATTGGCTACCATTTGCCCCTCCACTTTAGGACCGTAGTGGGAGGTGGTGTAAAAACCTCTGCACAGGTATCGGAGAGTGTCTTGTCTTGTCTTGTCTTCATCAATCAGTCGCAGCCAGCAACAGTCGGAGCAGAGGGGACGCAGACGTCGAGCCGCGTCTGGCGGCCGTGGCCGCGGAGTGGCGTCGCACACGAAGAAGATGGACAGCGCATAACAGGTTGGCTCTGCTGTAGGGTATGGTTGGACGTGGAAAGCCGTCGTTGAATTGTAGATAGGGAGCTAGGGTCCTCTACAATGTCTAAGCTGGGGATTTCTGGTATAGATAATCGCCCACAGTCGAAGAAGCTCTTGCTGTCCTCATAGTAAATGTCACACCCATGCAGTTACAATAATCAACCTATTTGCAGTATTCAGTATATGTCATAGTAGGATGTCTGAAGGCAGCCCAATAGCACCTTGCGTATTCAGCATACCACTTGTATAATTTTGTACAGTCGTGATAGTAAATAGTTGTATATATGACATGTTTATGAACTTCATTCACCCTGATGATCCTACCACGGATGTCTCCCTCCGATCCCAGATCGACTACTATGATCGATCCTTACCCATTCGCTCATTCCTCTCATCGAATCTGGCCAAGTCTCCGCTCGGCCTGCTGCCAGGTTCGCCATAGGTCCCCATAGGTTTACCGGTGTCCAGGTGGGGGGCACTACACAACGATTCACATTTGCGGCAAGAGAGAACGGGCCAGCACAAGCGCTGTGGGGAGAGACCATATACTGGACAAGATATTTGGATTCATGCACGACAATAACGGAAAGAAGGATCGTACTCACCCCTAACCGAGGAAAGAATTACAGCTTGGGGATCTATCACCGACTCTAGTGCTCCAGGAATCTGTTCAGTGAGCTATTACCACGCTCAAGGGTAGTTGGGTCTGTTACACCATAAGTTGGAATGGTGTTGCTGGTTGGGAGCGATGCGTCTCGACGTGTAACACGCGATTTCATGTTTTGCGTTGAGTGATGGCTTATTATCACTTACTCCAAAAATCGGGACATTTGGCGTCCCGATCACGAGTAAATCGGGACACGTCCCCAGACCCCCGAAAATCGGGACGTCCCGCGCAATCGGGACACCTGGCAACGCTAGTCCCAAACTACACCACCATATTCAACCAATGGTCTGACCAAAGTTTTGTAACCCAATTACGTAACTTCTCTCGTACATCCTCTCATCACTCTCTTCAGTATCTTTATCGCTGTGTCTGTTACTCAACCGATCTTCATGAAATCTGACACGGAGATACTACTTGCCATTGGGGTGGACGTAGGATACTCTATAAATAATATATTTTGTTACGGAATTTTGATAGACAGACGCATCGCATGTGTAAGTCTCTGTGATGCCCAGCGGGAAAGTTGCTTGTTGGCTCAAGCAGATGCAGCGTAGGGCCTCACGTTGCAAGGGTCTCCCGTTCGAGTCCGACCGAGGGCATTGGGTGTTGTGTGTTCCGGGTGTTGCCAGTACTGAGAAGTAAGATAATGAAGATGATATGAACATATACACTAGAAGAAACAAACAAAATGGGTTAAGGTACTTGCATTAAATCTTGATGTCGGGTCCCCGGTTCAATTCCCGTTGGTAGCAGAAATTTTTAAGAGCTGTTTTTTCATCATATGAGCCACACGTGGATTTTCCGTTATACAGACTCCACGTTAAACTATACGACCAGCCACAGCAGAGGCGAAATGTGTGGCAAATCGAAACTCTCTCACGTAGGCGGCCGAACAATCATTTCGGACCCAACAATGCCATTCGCGTTTAATTATCGGTCACTTAGGTTTTCTCCCTCTCGCAGTTAGTTTGTGTATGGTCTAATCTAATATATTCTAATATTATAAATCCGGAAGTAACTCTCTCTGTTTTTTACTTTTTCAGGCCTAAGCGGTTAATCCAATCTTGATGAAATTAGACAATGGATACTATTTGCTATTACGAAGGTCACAATATAATTTTTTCTGGATTAATAACATTTTGTGTCATTAAGGTTTGAAAACCACGGTAGCTGACTGGTGCCAAACAGATGGCTAGCTTATGTAAGTGAGCAATGTTACAGCGATCGCTCAGACTTCTCTTGCAGTCTGTTAGTGTATGAGTTGTTCATAAATTTCGTTTACAGATAAAACATATTATATAGTATAGATGTTGATTTTCGCTGCACCACACCGTTATTTAGCGTCTGTCTAAAAGGTTGTTCTCTTCTTTTTTGACATGCGTCGCAGAGGACGAGCAGCTAAAATTATTAGACACTAAGAATCTTATCCTCTTGCTGAAGAAAGAAGACAAGACCAAGCTGAAAGATAAGATTTCCTCAGTTAACTTCCTCCCCCCTTAGATTTTTGCTATTTTTAAACATGTTGCAAATTGATCCTCTCATGAGACATGAGACATGTTCGATGGTAGAATGGTATGGCTTCACCGTCATTGCGGGTGATAACAAGTGTCTATATATATATTTCGTATCTGCCCTTGCGGACGACGAGACACCAGCATCTATACACACAAGACAAGTTGCAATAGTCGATTATCTATCAAAGTGTTAAAGTTTATATTAATTTTCTTTTCTTTGCACAGAGTTCCTATAGACTGTACAGAGTTCCTATAGACTGCACAGAGTTCCTATAGACTGTACAGAGTTCCTATAGACTGCACAGAGTTCCTATAGACTGCACAGAGTTCCTATAGACTGCACAGAGTTCCTATAGACTGCACAGAGTTCCTATAGACTGCACAGAGTTCCTATAGACTGTACAGAGTTCCTATAGACTGCACAGAGTTCCTATAGACTGCACAGAGTTCCTATAGACTGTACAGAGTTCCTATAGACTGCACAGAGTTCCTATAGACTGCACAGAGTTCCTATAGACTGCACAGAGTTCCTATAGACTGCACAGAGTTCCTATAGACTGCACAGAGTTCCTATAGACTGTACAGAGTTCCTATAGACTGCACAGAGTTCCTATAGACTGCACAGAGTTCCTATAGACTGTACAGAGTTCCTATAGACTGCACAGAGTTCCTATAGACTGTACAGAGTTCCTATAGACTGCACAGAGTTCCTATAGACTGCACAGAGTTCCTATAGACTGTACAGAGTTCCTATAGACTGTACAGAGTTCCTATAGACTGCACAGAGTTCCTATAGACTGCACAGAGTTCCTATAGACTGCACAGAGTTCCTATAGACTGCACAGAGTTCCTATAGACTGCACAGAGTTCCTATAGACTGCACAGAGTTCCTATAGACTGCACAGAGTTCCTATAGACTGCACAGAGTTCCTATAGACTGCACAGAGTTCCTATAGACTGCACAGAGTTCCTATAGACTGCACAGAGTTCCTATAGACTGTACAGAGTTCCTATAGACTGTACAGAGTTCCTATAGACTGCACAGAGTTCCTATAGACTGCACAGAGTTCCTATAGACTGTACAGAGTTCCTATAGACTGCACAGAGTTCCTATAGACTGCACAGAGTTCCTATAGACTGCACAGAGTTCCTATAGACTGTACAGAGTTCCTATAGACTGCACAGAGTTCCTATAGACTGCACAGAGTTCCTATAGACTGCACAGAGTTCCTATAGACTGTACAGAGTTCCTATAGACTGCACAGAGTTCCTATAGACTGCACAGAGTTCCTATAGACTGCACAGAGTTCCTATAGACTGCACAGAGTTCCTATAGACTGTACAGAGTTCCTATAGACTGCACAGAGTTCCTATAGACTGCACAGAGTTCCTATAGACTGCACAGAGTTCCTATAGACTGCACAGAGTTCCTATAGACTGCACAGAGTTCCTATAGACTGTACAGAGTTCCTATAGACTGCACAGAGTTCCTATAGACTGCACAGAGTTCCTATAGACTGCACAGAGTTCCTATAGACTGTACAGAGTTCCTATAGACTGCACAGAGTTCCTATAGACTGCACAGAGTTCCTATAGACTGCACAGAGTTCCTATAGACTGCACAGAGTTCCTATAGACTGCACAGAGTTCCTATAGACTGTACAGAGTTCCTATAGACTGCACAGAGTTCCTATAGACTGCACAGAGTTCCTATAGACTGTACAGAGTTCCTATAGACTGCACAGAGTTCCTATAGACTGTACAGAGTTCCTATAGACTGCACAGAGTTCCTATAGACTGCACAGAGTTCCTATAGACTGCACAGAGTTCCTATAGACTGTACAGAGTTCCTATAGACTGTACAGAGTTCCTATAGACTGCACAGAGTTCCTATAGACTGTACAGAGTTCCTATAGACTGTACAGAGTTCCTATAGACTGCACAGAGTTCCTATAGACTGCACAGAGTTCCTATAGACTGTACAGAGTTCCTATAGACTGCACAGAGTTCCTATAGACTGCACAGAGTTCCTATAGACTGCACAGAGTTCCTATAGACTGTACAGAGTTCCTATAGACTGCACAGAGTTCCTATAGACTGCACAGAGTTCCTATAGACTGTACAGAGTTCCTATAGACTGCACAGAGTTCCTATAGACTGCACAGAGTTCCTATAGACTGCACAGAGTTCCTATAGACTGCACAGAGTTCCTATAGACTGTACAGAGTTCCTATAGACTGCACAGAGTTCCTATAGACTGCACAGAGTTCCTATAGACTGCACAGAGTTCCTATAGACTGTACAGAGTTCCTATAGACTGCACAGAGTTCCTATAGACTGCACAGAGTTCCTATAGACTGCACAGAGTTCCTATAGACTGTACAGAGTTCCTATAGACTGCACAGAGTTCCTATAGACTGCACAGAGTTCCTATAGACTGCACAGAGTTCCTATAGACTGCACAGAGTTCCTATAGACTGCACAGAGTTCCTATAGACTGTACAGAGTTCCTATAGACTGCACAGAGTTCCTATAGACTGCACAGAGTTCCTATAGACTGCACAGAGTTCCTATAGACTGTACAGAGTTCCTATAGACTGTACAGAGTTCCTATAGACTGCACAGAGTTCCTATAGACTGCACAGAGTTCGTAGAGACTGTATCAGTCGTCCACTGGTGTGCGAAAGAAACATAAAAACTTTACAGAAAAAAATACGGCAGGAAAAATACACAGATGTTTCACTTTTTGCCCGTGTTTACACTAATTCAGACATTGTTAACGTTTTTTTTTACCTCGTTTTACAACAAAAAAGTAATGCGCAGTGTTTTCCCAAATGAATTAAATTACATGCGTTTCTACGCCCTCGTCACGAAAACTGTTTTTGACGAATCAGCTTCGCGGAGTTCGAGCGACAGGCACAAGGTCACACCAACCGCTTCTTCTCCGCGTTTAGTTTACAAGCAAGGTCAAACTTCCAATTCGTCACTTAACAACATCCAACAATCAATCCATTGTTGCTTTTATTTCATCACAGTAAAGAAAAGGAAAACCATCCACGGCGATGTTCGCTAAGCGACGATGTGCCGAATTTTATTGTGTAAAGATAAATGTAAACAAAACTTCCGTTTTACCTAACCTGACCACATGTCCCGCTTTCAGGCTTTCTGTCCCGCTGTCGCAAACAAAACGACAATTTAATATAATTATCTATTAGGGTCCAAGTCACAAGATGCTGTTTTTGCCACGCGGACCATTGCTAATCACGGAAGGATTTATTAGCAGCAGTCAAGATATGGAAATATATTCGACGAGTTTTCTCTTATTTCCATCTACGTCACAGATCAAAAAAATCACTAGCTGGAACGCTGAGAATGTTGCTGCTGAAGACTGCTGTGCGGAATTATTTCAACACTTCAGTGATAACTCTCTCAACTGTACGAACTTCCGTATAATTGTTAAGTACCTTAGGGGGCGTGTATTAATGGCGTGAGGTGAAATAGAGGGGAGGGGTCCGAAAACGAGGTCTTCAAATGACGCGAAATTCGACTTTAGGGGGGGGGGAGGGTATGTGGTCCAAAAACCGACCTTGGAGAAGGGGGAGGGGGAGTTACAACCGCCCTTGGAAGCATGAGACATAAAAAAAAATGCGAGGTCGATTTGTAGGGGGAGGGGGGCGAAAGGGTCTCCGTCAAACTCTCACCAGAT
>JARYHS010013630.1:15063543-15159786 GCA_031002005.1 Vandiemenella viatica
AGGCAATGACGCTGCCATGTGTGTGCCTTCGACTCGGTGTGGCACGATGGGTATTTACACAAGATGGCAATCCTAGACGCACCGGACCGTAGTTATCGTCAACATGGACGTTTGTCGTGAAGGTAGATAACACTTTATCTTCCCGATGACAAATCCGCTCCGGCGTCTTTGGCAGAAGTGAACTATGAATAGCACAGGACGGACACGACTTTCACACTCACAATACTTAAACACCTATGCCCGGTTTTGAGCCAACGACCTTCGCCATGCAGGGCAAATACTCTACCCCAAACGCTACCGAAACAGTCAGGGCAGTGTACTGGGCCCTGTCCTCTACACCTCGTGCACAGCCCACCTGTCCATGCGGCAGAAAGCTGTAACAGCACTATACGCAGACGATGCTGCAACTTCTACATCGTCACCCAAACCGCAGCTCACCAGACGGCGGTTCCAGGTAGCACTGGAACACATCGACTAGTGTACCACCAAGTGGGGGATCCGCATTATAGTCACTAAAAACCATGCAATCAAGTTAACAAGGAAAAGAACGCCACCGCGCCCTAGACTTCAACTCTCCGGCAAGTAAATCCCTTGGGTGACTACCTGCCTGAGAGTCATCTCGCACACCAATCTAACGTGGAGGGTTCACGTTGAGGACATTCGAAAAAGGATGCAGCACTGGCTGGGTATAATCTATCCAGTGCTTAATTATTCAAGCATCCTCAACACAAAGACGGCTGTATGGATCTATAAGGCACTGGATCGGCGGCTAATGTTGTGCGCCTCCGCAGTCTGGGCGTACGCAGCCGAAACGCACCTTCAAAGCCATCAAAACTGGGCACTGAAAAGAGCCTAACAGCCGAACTACACCAGGTTGCAGACACTGCAATGCTAAGTGAGTGGTACGTCAAGCAGGCAACTGCGTTCTATAAAAAGCCGCAACAGATCACAAATCCAACTATAAATACTAACCAAACCCGCGACCACACAGAAGGCCTCTCCGTATTCTAAAGTAAGGGACTGTGCACAAACTACGTGGCTCGGGCCAGGGAGGGGAGGGGTTGGCTGGAAGACTACGCTGGGCTACGCTGGGGAGGAGGGGGGGGGGCGTTCAGAGCCAAGCCACGTAGCTTTCCATTCATAACATTTTTCACAGTTAAAATGAGGAACAGAACCCACAACAGCATGTGCACATTTATTTCCCTAAGTTAATTATCTCCGCATGTAATTTACAATAGTCTGACAAGAGAAAACAGTAAAAATTGTCCTCTGGAATCAAAAAGAAAAAAAGCTACGGGTGGTGGAGGGTAAGAGGCAAAAGCCACGTAGGGGGAGGGGGGAGTTCACAGGAGGACAAAATGGAGCTACGTGGTTTATGCACGCTCCCTAAGTAACTAAAATAATAATCATAATGATAATAATAATAACAAATTCGAAAGTCTCATAAACACAAACATAAGAACAACAGATATTTTGGAAAGAGACCTAATAACTACGACGTCGACAAGGCGTAAAGCAATAAGCAAAAATAAAAATAAAAGAGTTTACACTTTGTGAAAACAATTTTACGTACAATACCCACCTAACTAAGCGCAGATAGAAAGTTTCCAAACTTCACAGTTCAGCCCCTTTGTCGTCGCGAACTGTATAATTTAGCAACAACGAATATATTGAGGTGTACCACTTCTTGTTAAAGTGAGTATTACTTCTTATTAGAGAAAATTTTATGCCGTTAAGTTTTATTTTAATTAATGTCAGATATTTTAGCTGGGTGACAATAAAAATTAAAAAATCGCAAAATTGAATTTTGATTTGATTTTTGATACAAATGTAAAATCGTAACACCTAAATATAATTTGGAAGAATATTGTCATATACGATATTTATTCTGACTTTGAGTTACAATTGACGCATACAGAACATACTAAAATTTAATTCCCTGCATTTACTGATCGTTATAATTATAAAATGATACAAATAGCACCGTGACATAAGGTGAATATATTCATATATAAGCTTTTTGAGTCCATATAATTGTGTCTTTACTAATTGGTTTCTGAGTCTCTTTAACCTCACATTCCGTTACTGGGCGTGACATTTCAAACTGCGGTACCGACTGTGTGAGTGGAAATTGATCATTTCACCTTGTGGACGGCAGTGGACGACGGTGCTGATCGGCTGTGGCGGCTGTTGTGATTCGTTGCGTCACGGGATCGGCTGTAGTCTATCAGCGTAGGAGGCTGCGTCTCGTTCAAACGTGTGTAGCACCACACTCTCACATATTAAAAGATACAATGGTAAAATACTTGGTGCGCGGGACCCAAAACTCTGTGCATAGTGACTCGTGCGTGCTGTTAACTCCCTCGTGCGGTGCTGTCCGCCGTTCGCACCTGGGTGTCCCCTCGTCTATTGTCCTGCCTGTGGTGTGTGTGTGTGTGTGTGTGTGTGTATATAGCCCCGCTTAGTGTAAGGTTAGGGATGTTTTTGTGGACACTATTTATTATGCACTTTTAGGAGAAAAACCAGGGCTATGGTCATATAGGATGAGCGTCCCGTTCTGTTATCTTTGTCTCTGTGGAGTGCAGGGTGGCCACTATCTGCCAGCCCAACCACACCAACTAAACTGTCCACTCACTATACCGCTCCTAGATTTTACCTTTAAAATAACAGGTGCTTTGCCACTGTCACTGCTGTTACATTACAATATGTTTAATATGTTCACCGATAATATAATCCATCACTGTAAGCTTCTCTTTGTTTTTTGATTTCGTTATTTAGTTTCTGTATGGTGCGTGCTAGGCAAACAACAGTCTTAAACCTACAGATAGGTCGCTCAAACAACAGGCCCAGATTCTCCCGCAGGCAGTTTGTGAATGTTCTGCTATAACTTACTGCAAGGGGCAAGTCTTCTATTCGATCATAATTTACATCTCTTAGCGATACAAAAATGTAAGCCTCTAGGGTTACATTCAGCGTGATTGAATTACAGCTTTAATACAAAGTAAATCTTCACTACTTTGGATTAAGACTTGTCGTTTAAATTTCTATCGTCTAATAGGAGATGCAATTGGTTTCAAAATCGATAAATTTGACGATACATCTAGACACCAGGGAGATGTCAATAACCACCACCTCAAGCCAACAATATTGATATTTTTCGATTTTTATAGATATTATATTAGAATTAAGTATGTAAATCAAGTGATAAAGTACTGACCCCCACCTATGGAACAGCTTGCTGTGGAATATGAATTACGCCAGTAGTCTTTCATGGTTCAGATTCCACGTTAAATTGTAGGTTCCCTGCAGGGATACCAACCCTAGTTGAAACATGGATGTATACACATCCACAGCAAATTCACCAAACGAAGGCTCAACGAGGTCCTAGGTGGCCCAAATGAAAATACGTACATTCAAATAATAAATTTGAGGTATTTTATGGAAAAAAGTTACATCTGTAAATATTATTGCGGTATGTTAGAACCAGAACTTACCCATACTAGGTCCCTGACACACATACATTTATTTACATGAATTATTGGAACGGGTATGTGGCTTCTGATATTTCATTGGAATCGTATCGACATTATCGTATCGTATATGTAAAAATATCGTTATATATATCGATATTTTTGGTTCCATACTATCGATATTTTTCGTGCGGTATTATCGATTTTATTAGTTTACCGATATATCGTTGCAAGCCTAAGTGAAAGTAAGCTCACGTTCAGAAACTGTAGTCCTTACGTTTGTGTTAAGTGAGGAGATAAACTGTAGTGAAGCTTACATAGTTACCAGAGACATACAACAATAGTGTTTTTGTTCGATTGTCTAAATTGGATTGTAATTATAATATTGCTATCAAACGTGAACAATCATGAAAATTAGTTTGAAACTCGTCATTTAAGAAATGATTCTTCTGTACCACCGAGTAGACTAATAAAGCCCCATGTTGATTTACAGCATTATTAGAATGTCGTGTTATGTATGGTAGGCACTTTCTTTTATGGCAATTTTACAGTGAACATTAAAGTTCTTATCATAGCGGATTAAATGGTAATTAGGATTTTACAAAACATTTTGTTTGAAATGTATTCGTTTCCCTGCTAAACATTATTACGTCTCTCTTTTCATCAGTCTATCAATTGAACGCGAATCGTCTGAGTACCGTTATTCTGTGGTGGACTTCACGTCAACATCCACAAGTATCATCTCTAGGGTCACTAGTATCAGTATATATAAAGGGCACCAGTACAAATTTAAGGTGATAGTTGAGCTTATTATTGGCAACTGGAGTCTAAAATCAAAACAGACGAAGTTATAACGACTGTAGAGCAAAATTTCTTCCGCTATGGGAGGAAAATCTATAGGTCAAAGGTTAAGTTGACAATGGCTTGAACTTGCACATAGTTTTTTTTTATCGCTGCCTTGTAATGAACAAGGCTACGTTGAGAAAATGTGGGTTGCCTACAAAGGGAGGGGGGATTATTATTAATAAATAATAATTAAAATGATATTTATATAATAAAGGTGAGCTAAAGGAACCACAACCATGCATATTGTACACAAAATAATATCCCATTTATTGATTCTTATGGCTTATACAAGGCCGGGTAATATTTAACTTTACGTTAAACATATTCAGACCACAAAAACAAGCAATACCCGACGTTTACAATCCGCCGCTGAAAAGCAAACAAAAACTGAATGAAATATTTCAACAAATTAAATAGCAAAGTTAACACATGATCAACGTGGCAACACAGGCCATCAAATTGAAGCTAACATTTACTACAACAAAGGAGTATCCCAGGGGCGCCATATAAAGTTAAAGAAAAGCATCGTCTTGAATTTACAATTAGCAAGATGCTTGGAATTTACAATGAAACATAAAATCAGCTAGCTCAGTGATTTAGTGGCGGGAGCAGAGTCTTATCTCAGTGCCGCTTACGGGCTCACAAGTCTCGTTAGAACCCAATGAATTGTGACCATATGCGACGGTAAATTACCAAGAGTGCAACGTCGTGATGAGATGTGACACGCACTGTGCCACTGCAGCTATGAAAGCCTGTTTAGCGGATACTCCGCGTTACTAAAACAGCTTCCAGATAATGGCAGGCATGCCATACAACTTCTCGCTTCCCAGAGCAAGAGTGTGACCAGAACCAGACAGTGATCACCGGACGAGAGCGTGTCGGCTGACACGTCTGTACAGTAGCTCGTCCCGGCAGCAAGTGTCGGCTGACACGTCTGTACAGTAGCTCGTCCCGGCAGAAAGTGTCCTCAAAATGGCCTCTTCTCGTCTTCTTCTTCCAAGTTGTCTCCCACTCGCCACATGTAACAGAATCCCCTTGCATTAAGATTTGGGAACCCCTATAAACGTTCACGATTGGTCATCTATACATGTCCGTCGTCACGTGTTTTATATCGCGCCCAGCATTTGCTGTCTCCGTTCGCGCACTTTTTGCCTGACCTCCAGCAAAGCAGCGGAGAGGGGTGAGGTCAGCGCCCCTGCCTTATGGACCATAGCTGTTGTGAAGCTGTGGCGCCGCCAAGTCGGAGACCCATCCATTGTCCCGCTCTCAACCGTTCGAAAATGGCAGTTTCAGCTTCCCATATTCACTACCTTACTGAGCCACAAGTTTGCAGAAAATAAAATTACAATAATTATACCTCTGGCTGCCCGGGTTTAATATACTATTAATTTATCCATATAATACCTATTATTTACGGTATTTACACCTTACAAGATTGAATATTATTAAAGAAAATCTGAATATAATTAATTTATTTAATTATATTCATTGTGGGTGACTCTGTCATACCACAGCCTCAACGGCGTTATGTAGCCCCGCTACTGTGTGTAGCTTTATCTACTGTATCATATTGGTTGGTTTTGGGATCATAATATACACGTGAGGGAAAAACCCGGCTTTGGCCATTACATAATGACCTTAGAGGGAAACCCTTGCTTATTCTTATCGCCTGGTGGGGATGAGCGTAGTTAACAACTGCGTGAGCAGTTGTACGACCATCCCTAGTTGATTTTCTTGTGGCTGGCATTGACAATGGTTGTTATGTTGACGCTCTTCGTGTCTGGTCAGGTGGTTATGATTGGTCAGGTGGCCGTGGGTGGTCTTATCCTTCGTCGATCTTGGTGGCGTCGTGATCTTCTCTTTGCTGGTGTGGGGGCGGCTCCTGTTGATGGCCGCTTGCAGCTTCCTCCTCAGTGGGCAGCCCCCGTAGCTGGCCGCATGATCCATGGCGCAGTTGGCGCAAGTTGGTGTCGCTTCGCGCGGTCTGGTGCACACCGACACGCTGTGATTTTCCCCGCAGCGAACGCACCGAACTTGGTTCCGGCAATCCTTCGATCGATGCCAGAATCCCTGGCACCTGAAGCATTGATCAACAGTTGACAATGATGATTTCTTCCTGCGGGGTTTCTTCTTGGTGCTCCGGCCGTTTTGTTTCTTGACTTGGATATTGGCTTCCTCAACAGCCTTGATTTCCGATGGCGTTGACTGCTTGGATTCGTTGGGTGGTGGGAGGCTTCCATCTCGTGTGACCTCCGTTCCTCGGTTGGTTGTTTCCTCTGGTGACGCAGTGTTTGAGATGCTATCAGTTTCCGGAAGCCCTGCGCCTCCATACTGGACGAACTGGAATTGAATGCTGTGGCTCTCGGGGAAATCCTTAACCGCCGCTAACTCTGATGGGCTCGCACATGTTACGAGCAGGTTGCCCGGTGTCAACCCTTTCGGCGCCCACGATGCCTCGTCTTGGTGGTCTGCACTAGGCAGGTTAATACCAGGGACATTTATATCCAGGATTGACAGAGAAATAAGGTATATCAGGACCAGAACCGATTCTTTTCTATACTAATTTCTTCTCGACTGATTAGGGAATAGAATATGAAGGATCTATGGAGCAACAAAACTTAGATTACGAAAAAAATAAGTGTCGCTAATTCGCTGATCTTTATCTTACAAGGGTTTCCTAATGCTCTCCAAGCGGTGAGCCGGTATGGTTTCTTGATGTAGCTCATGGGCACCTGTCGTCATATTCTGAATGTTCGACCCCATGCATATACGCAACATATCTTCACGTTTCAGTTTCCATGTTTATGGTATACTCTTTCTAAACGCAAGTAATTTCTGTAAAATATGTTTTAGATCCTTAGAAAGATAAAGGATTGCTTTGTGAAACATTTTTCCTAACAGCCGACTGACTTAAAGTAGCATTGGCGCTGACAAATTTACCTTCCGCGAACAATACCAAATAATAAAGTTTTGTCCAACAAATGTCAGAAATGATTATTGTTATTAATTTTTAACTGTGGTGTAGCTAACGTTCTGATGGCAGTTACCCTTGTCATCTAATTACACCTTATTCTTTTATTTTTTAATTATCTTTTATAACAGTCCAATTTATTTTCAGATTTAAGAATTGTAATACCAAATTCCCTAAGGGTTTTTGCTAAATTATTCATCACTTGTCTTGGTAATTTGTTCCAGTTCCTGACACCTTTACGAACTAAAGAAAATGTTCCCATGAAATCGAGTGCCAGCTTGTGGCCACGGTCGTTTTTTCCCTTCCGCGCACAATTCCCAATTCTTTGACCAATATTACACCAAGCCCCATCACCAACATATGCCCTGCACATTCCCAGCACTCTCTTCGCCCTCCTCCTTTCCTCTAATGACTCCCGATCCAGCTCGTTCATCACATCAGTTACTGACCGGGTCCTGCGATAATCTGCACAAAACAAATCTAGCTGCTCTTCTTTGTACACCCTACACGTCCTGTTTTTGATATCGGAGCGCTAATGACCCAGACGTCGACGCGCCCTAAAACAACAACAACAACAACAACAACAACAACAACAACAACTGATATCCGAAATGTGGGACCGAAACTAAACCGCCATATTCAACCAATGAGCAAGGTTATTTAAGCCAACAATGTTCCTAACGTTTGTGGCTGTGAGATGTATACCTGGTGCGTGTCTATGTTTGCAATGTATTCATTCTAGTATAGTAAAAGTCCGGTTATCCGAGTTCCGATTATCCGAGCCGCCGGGTTAACCGAGGCAAATGATGAAATTGTTAATATGGTTGTCAGCGGACAAGGAGAAGAAGACGAAGACGATAAAAATGAAACTCATCCAAAAATTTCTAATGCTGAAGGGTTAAAAAGAATAGGAACAGCACTTGAGTATATATATTTTTTTTTTTTTAATTTATTTAATGGTCGATGGCTTGCGCCAATTGGACCAGCTGACAGTTACATGTTTTCCTTCAAGAATCTTACATATTTCACTCTTAGTCAATACTCTATTTTTACAATTTTTTGCATCCTGGCTACATATAACACCTTTATTACATTTTACATGGCTTTATCAATCTGTGAAGGAGTAATGCAAGACAATCATTTATACATTTTTTTTATTTATTTTTTTAACATCTAAATGGAAAATTATAGCTAGTTTTACATAAATACAATTTATATTTGTGATAATCGATGAGGGCAGGTTTGTGATGGATCGTCTGTTGAAATTGCGAGTCTAGTATTTGGTGCCTTATAAATTTTATCCAGTCCCCGTTTTGTTATAGTAAGACTCAGAAACTTATAAGGGGGCAGGTATCTGCACACTTATACGACCTCTTTTTTTTGGGGGGGGGGGAATTTGAAACTTGGATTGGGTAAGTTGTTCATTATTGGCTCTGTATCCAGAATGACGCGCCTTTTGCGAGGTGGTAGGGGATTTTGGGGTGGTTTTGTTCCTTATTGAATTTTCATTGGGAGTTATTAGAAAGACTTTTTTTCCATTTTGCTGCTAAATTTTTATATTTGCTTGGTGTAGGAATCGGGCTAGCGCTTCGTATACCTCCTGTCTTTGTGAATCCACTGAAGTTGGAAAGGGTATTTTTAATTTAACTAGGTTTGTATAAAGGATGTCTTGAGAAGCCTTATATTGACTGCATGCTAATATGACATGGTTTAAGTCGGCTATTTCTTCATGTTCTTTTGGGCGATAGGGGGAGGTGATTACTCCTATTCTGTGTAAGTGACTTGGGAAATTCCCATGTCCCATTCTCATACGAACTATTGATGTTTTTGGGATTCATACCAGATTTTTGTTGGTAGGTCGGGTTGGATTAAAGAGAAATGTCTTCCTCTAACAGTTTGGGTGGAGGACCAATAGTCTGACCATTTCCTCGAGTACTCTGACTTGATGATGGGTAGGATGTCTGTATAGGGCAGCTGAATATAATGTTTTTCTCCGTTCAATATGCTTTCTTTAGTTAATTGTTCGACGGTGTCATTATGTTCTATTGACGCGTGACCCTTAATCCATATTAAGTGTACCGAATGCGTTAAGTGAATTATGTCTGATAGGATCGTGTTTAGGCCGTTTTGTCGATTTAGGATTTCCAATTTTTGGATTACGCTTTTAGAGTCAGTTAAGATCGAAATTTTGTTGTATCGCTTACACCCGTAAATTATAGCCGCTCTGATTGCGAGGGCTTCTGCTTTATATATCGAGGTTTCGGGAGGAAGAGAGACTTGCTTTGAGTAGCTCGAGTTAGGGCAGAAGTAGGCGTATCCGACGCCTGTTGAGGATTTCGAGCCATCGGTGTAGATTTGGATAGAATTTGGCCAAGTTAGCGATAAGTATCTCTCCGCTAAAACTTTTACCGAACCACTTGAGATAATCCAATCCGGCAAGTAATGTATGTTGGGTTTAAATTTTAAAACCTCATATTCCATACTAAATTGGGGTAAATTATCATCAATAATAACTAGAGGTATTATGGTTTTTATTTTTAGGTAGCTTAGGCACAGTAAGGAAGTTTTGTAACCGATGGGAATATTTCTTCTCTCCATCATTGTTGTATGTTTTATGGCCTTCTCTAACACGGGGTGATTTCTGATGGCTGCTCGCCTTATTAGATACACCGAAGTTAGTAGTTGGCGGCGTAAGTCCAGAGACTTCTCTTTCGTTTCCACCAGCATGGCATTCGTTGGAGTAGAGGTCATTGTTCCTAAACATATTCGGATGGCCCTATATTGCTGATTGTCCAGTTTGCGCAGTAAATACTTAGGAGCATTTCCGTAACATTGACTTCCATAATCGAAGATTGGCCGGGTGAGTGCTCTGTAAATTTTTAGCATGATGGTGGGATCAGCTCCCCACCAGACGTGTGATATTGATCTTAGCAAGTTCAAGTGGTGATCCGTTTTGGCTAGAATCTGATCGATATGTCTTTTCAATGTTAATTTGCTGTCTATCAGTAGACCCAAATGTTTTACTGATGTCTGTACCGGAAAAATGAGCGGCCCATACTGGATCTCCATCTCACTGTATGTTATTTGTTTTCGAGAGAAGATTACGATTGCTGATTTCGTTTGTGATATTGTTAGCCCCAGTTGGAAAGCCCATTCGTGTAACTTAAAGGCAGCTTCTTTAAATCTCCAAAAGTTTAGGCCCTGGGAAGAGGATGAGGTGTAGATGCAGATATCGTCTGCGAATTTTAGTATCTTTATCATTGGGCTAAATATGTTTTCAATATCGGCTATGTAGATGGCGAATAGCAATGGGCTTAGGATTGCTCCTTGCGGGATGACTTTTGTGACGATGCGCGGGCCATATAAGGAGTTATCTTATGGGCGGAAATAAACAGTCCTGCAGCAGAAGAGATTATGAATACCATGCACGTATATCTCCGGGAGGTGTAAAGTTCTGAGTTTATCGATTAATATTGGTATCTGGACATTGTCATATGCACCCGTTATGTCCAAGAAAAGAGCTGTTGTATAGCCTTTGGTCATGAAGGTTTTTTCTATATCTAGTGTGAGAATGCTATGGTTATCACTTGTACTTTTCCCATTTCTGAAACCGAATTGCGTGCTAGGTAGCATATGGTGGTGCTCTAACCACCATTCTAACCTCGTTTTAATAATACGTTCAAAAGTTTTGGCGACGCACGAGGATAGGGCGATGGGGCGATATGAACTAGCACTGTTATTATTTTTCCCTGATTTGAGCACTGGTATGATGATTTTGGTCGACCAATCTTTCGGAAACTCACTTTTACACCATATGTTCGTGAATATTTTTAGTAAAATTTCTTTGGCCTTGAAGGGAAGGTGGTGTAACATTGGATAGGTGATATTGTCTATTCCTGGAGCGGTGTTTGTCGACGATTTAATAGCCGTTTCCAGTTCTCTCATTTCAAACTCTTTTACTAAGATATTGTGGCTATTCCCTTCATTGAGGACTTTTGGTGGATTTAAGGGATCTGGCTGGACTGTTGGAGGAGCAACATTGTTGGTAAAATCTTCTAACCAATTTGTTAGGGATTTTGTTCCTACCGATTTTTTCCTGAATCAGTTGATCATATTCTATTACTACTATTACAATTACTCCGCGATTCACCAAAAGTGTTTGGCGGAGGGTGCATTGCACCTGTCAGGAAAGGTAATGGTTTGGAAGGGATATACGGGATATGGCAGGAGGCGCCCATGGGCTATTGTGAGGAACCATCCCAGCATTCGCCTGGAGCGATCTAGGGAAACCATGGAAAACCCAGATCAGGATGGCCGGAGTGCTTTATCGGAAGCTACTCCTGTCCGATTTTGTGTTTACTCGCCCGGTAAATCTATTCTATTCCATTCCCTAATCGCTCGTGGAAAAAATGAGTAGAGAAATGAATCGGTTCTGGCCCTGATTTCTCTTATCTTATTTTCGCGGTCATTCCGAGATATGAATGTTGCTGGTAGCAATATTTGTTTGCTGTCATTCCGAAATACGTCAGTCGAGAATTTTTCAATTAGCTTCCGTCGAGAGCAAAGCCTTCGGTGCTCCAGGTCTTCCCAACCTAACTCCTTCAACATGGCACTTACGCTTTCCCTCCAACTATATATACCTGTCACGAATCGGGCGGCTCTTCTTTGGACCATCTCTAATGCCTCCATTAATCCCTTTTGATGAGGACCCCATACAGAGCAACAATATTCCAGGTGAGGCCTCACTAGTGACTTGTACGCAATCGATTTAACTTCCGGAGTGCATTGTTTTAAATTACGACCTAGAAATCGAAGCATACGATTTGCTTTCCCAATTACATTCTCGATATGCTCATTCCACGACAAATTATTACGAATTGTTACCCCTAGGTATTTAGCGGAATCTACCGTTCTAAGGACAGTGCCATTAATTGTATATTCAAAGCTAAATGGTGTCACCTTTTTACTTACACGCATGACTTGGCACTTTTTAGCGTTTAACTCCAACTGCCAATCTTTACACCACGCAATTATTTTCATAATATCGTCTTGTAACAAAGTGCAGTCGTCCTGGGTTGTGATTTCACGATAAATAATAGCATCATCGGCAAATAATCTTTTCATTCCCCTTATTATGTCGCACAAATCATTAATGTATATGAGAAACAACAGAGGCCCTATCACGCTTCCTTGGGGAACCCCGGACTTCACTTCGGCAAGTGATGAACGCTCACCGTCGAGAACTACACACTGTGTTCTGTCCTTCAAAAAGTCTGCAACCCAATCACATATTTGTCTAGATATACCGTAACCGCGAAGTTTCCTAAGTAACCTAGTGTGAGGCACAGTGTCGAAAGCTTTTTTGAAGTCTAATAAAACCGTACTTAAGGGAACTTTGTTGTTTAGATTGTTACAGTATTCCTTCCAACTTTCTCTTTTCTTCTTTTTCAGTAGCCTTTTGGTTTCGGCATCACACTTTTTGTACTTAATAAAATTTTCGCAAGTGGTTGATTGTTTGTAATTGGTTAGAGCTAATTTTCTTTTTGCCATTGACCTTGAACAATGTTCGTCCCACCAGGGAACCCTGGTTCTTTTTTACTTTTCTACGGATTTACATAGAGGAAAGGATTTATCTGCTGCTTCGTTTATGATTTTTAGTAGTTCTTGGTACTGTTGGCTAACTGAGTTGTAGGTACCTACTCGATCTATATTTGCCTCTATGAACTGTTCGTATATGCTTCATTTTCCGCTTTTTATGTTCCATTTTCTGGTGGGCTGAGAAAATTGTGGATAAATACTCTGTTTAGTTGAAATAATGATGGGGTAGTGGTCCGAGCCCCAAGACTGTTGTAGGTTATGCCATGTGAATTCCGTCGCGAGAGAAGAAGAGCAAAGGGTTATGTCAATGGCTGATTTTCGGTAACCCGGTTTTTGAATTAAGGTAGGGGAGCCGTCGTTAAGGACGAATATATGGAATTCGTCTATTATTTCTACTATTGATTCTCCGAATGTGTCGTTAATTTCGCATCCCTATCTTGTATGGTGAGCGTTAAAGTCTCCACATATAAGATATGGCTCCTCCATTTGTTAAATTAGCGTTCGCCACTCCCCGATTCCAATTTTTGTTTTGGGGGGGGGGCAATAGACTGATGCAATGGTTACTTTCCTATTTTGGGTTTTTATTCTGACCGCGATTGCTTGAAAGGATACAACACGCGTGTGATCGATATTTATGGCTGTGAAGGGGATCCTAGTTTGTATAAGTATGGCAACTCCGCCTTTTCCGTCATTTCGTAATATATGGTAGCCTTGGAGATGGATGGAAATTTCGGGTTTGAGCCAGGTTTCAGCAATTGTGGCTATAGCTATGTCGTTGCAGTTTAATTCCCGTTGGATAGATTCTCGGTTTGCACGGATTGATCTAGCGTTCCATTGTAATGTTTTAAATTCGGCCGTCTTGTTGGAGTATACTTATTAACCTTTCTAGTACTATAGATGGATTGATCGAATTCTCTGATGAGCACCTGGCTTCGTTGATCACGAACATTATGAGATTAAATATTTTTTCTACTAAAATACCATTGTTGGGGGGTGGCATCTCAATGGGAGGATAATGAATATAAGGCTGTTGGGCTGTAATTGGCGTATATTATTTACATTAACAGTATCTGCCCCAGGATAGTTTGTAGTTTGCGAGGTTCCCGCCTGATTTGTTGGCGCTGGGGGTACCCGAGGGGTTGATATGATCGGGGATATGGGGCCATTATATGTGTATAAGAGATTTCTTAAATTCGGGTCTGGGTTTCCTTTGGTGAATTTTGTGTTCTTGAAGGACTTGGGACCTTTTGACCAGACGTATCGATTTGGAGAGAAGTTATTTTGTTGGGAGTAGATGGGTGGCTCAGATTGAGTAGCTTCAGCTGACTTTGTTTGGGGATTATTGTTCTTAGGGGGTTCAGCGGTGATTTGTGCATAACTCTGGGTCATTTTTCCTGATTGATTGGGGTAGGAGGAATATATTCTATTTACTTTATCTGCCCGTCGTTTCTGGTGTTCTGGGCAGTTTTTGTCTGTGGAGAGATGACTCCCTCCACAGAATAGGCAACATGGATTTTCTTGGGAGGGGCATTGGTTGAGGTCGTGGGGGCCTGAACATTTGCTGCACTTTTGTTTGCTGCGGCTTTGGGCTCTGACATGATTGAACCGTAAACATTGATAACACTGAATCAGAGGGGTGACGTAGGGTTCGACTTTACATCGCATACCGTACAAATATACGTATTCGGGGAGCACTTGAGATTTGAAAGAAAGTAGGCAGACTGGTAATTCCCTAGAAATTTTTTCCCCGTTGATTAGTAGGTTTTTAGAAAACCGTTTAACATTTAACACTTGAAACTTAGCTTCATATATTTCCTTTATACTTAAACTGGTGTCCACGTTTCTGATCACACCTTGTCTTATTGTCAAGGAGTTTGGAATGTATGCCTCTAAACCGATTTCTTTAAAAGATTCTACCGTAACAAGTTGATTTGCTGCTTCACCAGTTTTGCACTCTACTTTAACTCTGTTGAGACCTGCGTACGTGATATTTACTATTTGATGTTTTAGATGATTATGCTTCTGGAATAGAAACTTCCCAAAAGACATAGGGTGCCACTTGCCTACGTTCCTGTCCACACTTTCTACCACTACTAAGTAAGGACCATTATCGGTAGTACAAAATCTGTTGTTCCTACTGTTGTTGTTCCTAACATGCATAGGGTTAACACGGTCACTCGCTGATTGCTGTGCACTGTGAAGCGCTTGCTGCTCACCTGTTGGTACCGGAGCTAATTCTGGTAGCTGGTTTTCTGTAGAAGTCTCCATTCTGATGAGTTCGGAATCGTCTTGCACACTGCGTCCCTATTGTCTCGCCTTCTTGTTTGAGGACGTGTCGAATTCCGCGGATGTGTCTGGTGCTGGCGGCGTGCGTGGGCGATTCTTGGCTGCTTGCTGACGCTGCATGACCTGCTGCTCTTTCATTGATGAGGCCGGTGGTAGTGGAGGGAAATGATCCTGGTACTGTAGTATGGGCGGCTGGTCTGTTGGAATGGCCGGCTCGCCTGTTGAACTGTAGTTGTTGATGGGTAATGGCTGAGCTTCACTGGCGTAAACTGTTTGAAGCGCTGATCCTATAGTTTGGCCCGTGTCGTAGAATGAAGGCCCTCCCATTGCTTTGGCTTGAACTTTTATCCAAACGAGAGAGCTTTGTTCTCGCTTGGATAATTGCTGATGTAGACTGGACGAGCGGTATACCGGTGTTAACCGGAGCGCGTTGGAACTGTGCTCGAGTATATTGAGCAACAGGGAGAAAGCACAGCAACCGACATAATGATGCTACAGCGTTGGCGCTATACTTCTGCTAACAAGAGAAACAAAATTATGCCACAGAAGACAGTTAAAGACTTTTTTGGCAAGTGATTTTAATTATTGTAAAAAAAAAAAAAAAACAACTTTATTGCTTCACAATTAGTTTTCCTTGACCTCCGGTTATCCGAGTTTTTCGTTATCCGAGGTGGTCCCGGTCCCGTTTACCTAGGATAATCGGACTTCTACGGTATTTATATTTTAAATGAGTATAATCAATTAGTATATAATCGCACAATACTATAGCAAGAGCCTGACCGAAGTTTCCTAGCCTATCTGCTGTACCTGCCTGGTACCTTGTCAGGTTCTTCCATGGTTTAATTAATATAGTAATTAATTTAGTAGTCCACCATAAAGTTCAGTTTAACATTTTTTTGTTTATTTTCAAAAAAACTTCAGTGATATTGTTTACATGCAAAGATACAATCCAGAGATACTACTGACGCAGTCTTTGGCAGTTCCAAAGTGAATCTGTATAAAACTAACTCTGTCCTTCTGCTGATTTCTTTATACAGGCTCTATCGAAATTTCTGGAATTCTTCAAAAGCTTCCGCGAGATATTTCTCAAACAATTAAACATATTAAAAACAATCAGAAATAAAATAATCACTTAACATTATTACAAAATGGTCAGAAATGGAAATTAAAGATATTTAAACACAAAATTATTTACAGAAATCATTTTAAACTGTAGAAAATTGTCCTGTAGACATCGTAACTTGCATTAATACTCGGAATTACACACTTTTAAGCAATTCTCTTGCACAATTCGATTCTTAAACATATTAAATGGCCTTTAATAATATCCTTTCATAAAACAAAGTCTATATACACTGATTTACAAGAAATTTGCAAAACAAAGATACCAGATCATATTCAAGCAAACTTTAGCTCACTACAAATACTTTATAAATTAAAATTCTATGTAAAGTTCAGGTATGAGGGCTGTTACAACGTCCTCCTACTATCCTCTCCATCAGATACAATTCTTTGATCCGTTTAATTACAAACTCTACCCTGTTTAGCCAACTGTCAGCTGATATTTCCAGGTATTAACCTTTTTATGCTTCATCAAGCGAATTCCGTTTCACAGAGTAATCCCACATTTCGGGAAACCGCACTAGGGACTTGACCCCGGGTCCTCAGTAATGCCTGGAGCGAGCGTGAAGGACTGTTTTTCTAGCGACCCGTATTTGGCGCCGAGTAAGACGTGTTACGCCGCTTGCCTCTGCTTCCTGTTTTTATTGGGACTGTTTCCCTAAAAAGACATACGGGGATGAAAACGATGACGACATATTACAACGATCTAACGCACAACGAACAATTACCGACACACCTTGACGAAAGACCACGACGGGTAGAAACAGAAACAGACTAGGAACAAAATAAAGACCAAAAAGAAAGACATAAAAAGGTAATCTTCCCGTACAGCTGACGAACACAACACTAACACAAGAATCAGCAAACAAAAAGTGTATCTAAAATGACCATAAAAATTATACAACAACATAAAATATGCAGCATTGTACATATTTATAATATTGTATATAAGATTATTAATGTAAATTGTTAAAAAAAAATAGTTTGTAATATATCCTAGCCAAAAATTGTTAGTAAAAACTAGAATAAGACAAAGTAGTAATGTGATTAAAAACAAATAAGGAAATTGTATAATGAAGCAAAAGAAAATAAATATTATAGCTAAGGCTGGAAAGGGCTACCGCTCTAAAACAGCCCATCCCTAGCCCTAAGCATGGGGAATGAAAGATATTAAAAAAAAAAAAAAAAAAAAAAAAAAAAAAAAAAAAAACTACTGAGCGCACCACGTTAGGGGTCGTCCATTAATTACGTGAGGTGTTTTTCAGACTCCCCCCCCCCCCCAATTTCTGATGAGACTTCGTGAGATCTAGTCGGATCCTCCCATCAACAATGATATGTGATTTTGACAGACTCCCCCAACCACCCTGCTAATCGAACTCGTAACTTTTTGAGACATTATTTTAGGTCTCGTGCTTCCAAGGGCTGTTATACCCCCACTTTTCAACGAAATACGCCCCTAAAGTCGAGTTTCGCGTCCTTTGCAGACCTATTTTTTTGTTTTTTTTAGCTCATGCCTACAAGAATTTCAAAACCTCATGTGAGATTTCGTCGCCCCCCCCCCCCCGTTTCACCTTACGTAATTAATGAACGCCCCCTTACATGTTAACGCGATGAGCTCAGCCCGGGGGGGGGGGATTCCGACCCAGGCCATGTAGCTTCTCATTCATATTCATTTTCACAGTTAAAATGAGGTCACAACAGCATGTAAATATTTATTTCCGTCATTTAATTATCCCCATATATAATTGACGATACTCTGACAAAGTAAACAGTACAAAAATGTCTTCTGGAATCAATATGGAAAAAGCTACGTGCTACGCGGAGGGGGGGGAGGACAAAAGCCACGTCGGGTTACGTGGGGTGGAGGGGGTTCACAGGAGACCAACGTAGTTTATGGACGCTCCCTTAGAGAGGAGTCTAAAGCGTAGCGCGCTGCGTGATATGTCTCGTGTTTTGAGCAGAGTACAAACTTGTGATTTTAAAATGTGAAACATCACTGAAAAAAGTGCCGAAAAGCTATGAAAGTACTGAAAACAGGAGAGGAATTTTTATTTAAACTAATTTTCTTTAAATTTATTTTATTCAAATTTATTTTGTGTAATAATTTTATCAAACAATAGATTACATTACTGCTTCAACATTTTTACTAGTTCATAAAAATTAAGTTTAGTAATGAATTCGCATATAGAACTGTGATGATTCCGAATCGTCGCGGTTGGTGCAGAAGTATTTGGTGAATCTGCTTTTGACTTGAAATTTTTCAGAATTTGTAAAACCACCTGTGCACGCTAGAGGAATCGTGTTTTGGGTTGGAAAATCCTCCAAGTTTTGGGTTACATTTGCTCTGGAAGGAGTCCCGACCCCAAGCAAATTGCCTACGCAATATTTGTTGTTGCATTGATTATTTGGTTCAAGAAACAAGTTAACATGGTGGCTCTAGCAGCTCCGACTACCCCTGATTTTTCCCCCGCTATTAAATGTAACTTTTATAATTTTCTGAGTAATATTTAGACCAGACACCTTGAACATTTTTCCGACCCGCGAGATTCATCACACTTTTACAAAATATATTTATTTTACAATGGCCAAACTAGCGAAAACAAATGTTTCAAAAAAATTCATTATACATATAAACAAAAATTAACTGTAGAAATTATAAGAAAAAATTAACTTTAACCTTAAAATAATATTCTTGCAAATATATAATTTTATAAGCGGCCCGCGGTGTTATGATGCATTCCCAAAGGGACCCGGAAGATCATTTGGATGGCCACCCCTGATTTAGACATTGGTATTAACCTCGCATTGCTGGAACTTGGTTATTTTTTCCCTCTGACTATGATTTTGTAGAAATACCTTTGCATAACGGACATAAATTAGTTTAATATTGCAACGCTATGCAGATTTATAATGCGGTTAAAGTTATCAGCTAAATGGCTGGCGAAAATACGACCTCATACAATTAACGGATAGAATTATTTGACTACAGTGCAGATCAAGAGTTCAGATTGTCGCGAAGTAGAGGATTCACGTTTGAATACCTGAAAGTTGGTCCCTCGCTATTTAAACAGTCCAGTTCATTAAAGACGTGTAAATACGACACCCACCAATCAGTGGGGACTAAATGAAGGAACACGATCCGGCAAGGAACAAAGATAAGAACTCCTTCGAGAGAGCTATAGATAGCTGGCTTCCAAGAAATAAAGCGACTGTCCTTCCTGCAGAAGAAAGCGTCTGTTATTTCTTTGGTAACTGGAACTGAGGAGGGAGGCGATTAAAGGGCGACAAAGGCAGCACCGCGCTACGCACAGCACAAAGAACATCGGAACAGGTAGATCAGCGAAATCCCCTCCGTATCAGGGAGATTTCCATTTTAGCAACGTTTAAATACATCGAAAATAAATATACTTCTGGTATAACTATTTAGAGTCTTTTCACATCCTCTCATGACTTTTATCTAATCCTGGTGTATTAAACGGATCCTAAACCACTCAGTACAGGATGTATTGCAGAAGACATCCCAGAATTTGGAAGAATACCTATCAATGCTCAAAATAAAACAATGGACTCTAAAGAAAACTGCGAAATATAAAATAAAATTCGGAGGCTATCTGCATGAGATACTCAAAGACAGAAAGAACACCAGCTAAAGTAACAAGACAATAAAAAAAAAAGAAATAAAATAAAAATATCATAGTTGATACACCTGGTTACATAAATGAACGACACAAATATGTTTTAGACCAATGAGTGACCAGAAAAGCGCTACCGTTCGTGGATTCGCCACAGCATCGGAAGAGAGAGAAAAACAAGAGCTGACCAGCGGATGAATGTATCTTTTGACTCGGACTTCATTCTCCGCAACAACTTCGCCCTCAGAAGGGAAGAGTGGACTTCAACTTCGACCTTGCGTGAGGCAAGATTATGTCTTCTGTAGCATGCATTGGGTCCCTGCGCTGCGTAATCCTTTAAGTGTTCTGTTAATATGCTTGGTAGTTGTTTCTACTCTCATGAAATTTATGTCATATCTGGTAGAGGATATGTGTGTGTTTGTTCCCTGAATAAATTAAAGTTTTAACAAACAACAAAAAATGGCCAGGAAATTTTAACAAATTGAAAGACCCAGGAAAACGGAAATATTATTCTCTTAAATAAGTTAGTATTATGTATTTTCTTTTATAGTTAATGCAAGATACGGAAGCGGTCTGGTAGCTCAGTGGTTAAGGCGTTTGACTGGAGATCGGAAGGTCCCCGGTTCGAAGCCCTGTGTCAGCTGGGATTTTCGATGGTTCTCAACACGACCTTCACCTCTAGCACAGCTTGCTGTGTAATGTGATGCACGCCAGAATGCTTCCGTATTTCGGATTCCACGTTTAGCTGTAGGTCCCCTTTGCTCGGCGAGACTGGCGGTTGAATTAGGAGAGGAGGAACCCCGCTAGTGTGGAGCTGCGGCGGGACCGGACCACCGCGCACCGGCAGTCCCGACAGCGGGTTTTAGGCGAATGGCTCTGCCTCATAAAATACAGATTTCACAAATGAAAAAGATACTTATCACAAACACAACATAGTTACACAGACACATAACAGTGCTCCACTTACTCAATTAGTACCTACAAGGGGAGGCCGCTAATTGTAAAATTGAGGTACAATTCACACAGTGTGTTTTAAAAAAAAAAAAAATCTCAAGGCTAAAGGTGTGACAAAGCAGTATGGGGGCGTCAATTAATTACGTGAGGTGAAATGGGGGGGGGAGGTCATGCGAAATCTCACCAAGATGGAGGGCGGCTCAACGGAAATCTCAAGTGAGGTTTATGTTAGAGCTCAAAAAAAAAAAAAGTCTACAGATGACGCGAAAGTCAATCGTAGGGGGATAAAAACCGCCCTTGGGAGCATGAGACATAAAAAAAAAAGTTGCGAGGTCCATTCGTAGGGGGCGGGGATCTCCGTCGAAATCTCACGTCATTTTACGGGGGGGGGGGGAGGGTCCGACCAAATCTCACGAAGTCTCACTTAATTAATGGAGCTTTTTCGCTGTTGTAGGAAAATCGGTGTTGAATATTCCGTTGCGTTCAAATATTTTCTACGTTAGGTGCGAGATTTCAAGGGGCGCAGCGGGCAAGGTCTATGCCTCATAAGATCGTAGTCACCGGTTCGAATCTCGCTGCAGGCAACTTTTATTTATTTATTGGAATATATATAAAGATGATTCCCGGCAGTCTGATTTTTAATTAACCGTATGTTAAGGTTTCTAACTGCATTTTGTTGTGGAAAAACCGAGGGCGTCTCTTTTCGACCCTCCCGGCGGGGATGAACACCTTGTCCTCCAGCTGCAACGGTCGAGCAACGATATTTGTATTTCATACCTGCCGAAGCAAATATTTCAATTTTTGAAAAATATAGCGCTCATTTGCTGCAACAATGACATAAATAAAAAAACAAGCTTTCATGAATTATAATCTAAGAATGGACCATTCTCAAAAATACTGCAACTGATACTATACATTTTGCCTTATTTAATACTGCATTATTCCAATAAAGCTAGCAGATAAGTTATTTTCTAGTGAATGCATAAAGTTGTTTCACACGAGACATTTCAAATAGTCCTTCTATAAAATTGAAGTTTTTGTGTTATGAGCGATATGCTTATGGCATTACGCGTCGTCGACGTCGGAGTCATTAGATGCAGGAAAGGATAGGAGGCCTTTAAATGAAGTACTCACCTAGAGTGATTTGGGGAAACCATGAGCGTTACCGCTCACCCACCACGTTCGGAAATATAACTTTGTTTATGAGCAATACAACCACGTTCGATATAACCGGGTTTTTTTTTTTTTTTTCCTCAACAAACGGGATATAAGAAAAACTTATTGTATGCATTATTAATGAAACTGATTGCCGGGAATTATCTGTGTACGACACTGAGATTCGATCCGGCGACCACGGGCTTATGAGGCAGCGACACTCGCCACAGCACTCCTCCAACACCCGACAAGTGCCGAGCCGCCGAGGCATCACAATCTGCCCTCGGTCAAACTCAGATAGATCGCGCGCCTTCCCTATTCTAAACACTTTTTATTATTATTATTATTCACTGTCTCAACGGCATTTTGTAGCCCAGCTACTGTATGTAGCTTTATCTACTGTTTCGAATAGATTGTGTTGGATTCGCTGTGCTTCGCGTTAGGGAAAAACCCGCCTTTGACCGTTGTAAACAGCCTTTATGGGAAACCCTTGAATGTTCTTATTAAGGATCGCTTGTGGTAGTTGATCCTTTATATTGGTGTCATAATTGTACTAAGTGGCCCTTTGAATTTGTGCCATTCCATTGGGAGTACTGTACCTACTGACTCCAATCTGTCAACTTCTGGGCGGATTGTATCGAGCCTGGTGAAAAAATTGTCTGCATGTAGAAATATTTCTGCATGGATGGTAGGCATGTTAGTGATCTCGTGAAGAAGGTCTATTGGCGTGTAGATACTAGCATGGCTAATCATTCTTAAGCATTTGTTCTGCACTCTTTGTAAGTGTAGCAGGGTAGATTTGCATGCAGTTCCCCAGACCTGGCAACCGTACATAATGAAGGGTAGGACAACTGATTTATATATTCTTATTTTTGTTTCGAGTTTCAAGTCGTTGCTCAAGAAGATTGGTGTCAGATTCATAACCACGGCTAGAGATTTTTTCTTCTGTCGAGGACATGTTGACGGAAGAGTAGTTTATGGTCTAACGTTATCCCCAGGTACCAGTGCTAGGTAACCCAGGGTAACCTCTGCTCCATTAGCTCCAACTGTCTTTGTAGGTTCGGTCGTTTAGTAGAGAATTACAGCACGCTCACTGGTACAACATGCACCGTGCGTGTGTCTGACTAGCAGTCACTCCTCGTCAGGTGACGCTGCTATCGCCTTGTTTAAAACCGATAGTAGGTAGGGGGTCATAATGTTCTGGCTGATCAATGTATTCTAAAAATTGTCTTTCTTTACGGTTCTTACCATCCACTGTTCCCTTCACTAACAAATTAACCAATCCTGCATCTCTCAAACTTCTTTCCTCACCCGTCAGTTCCAAATTTCATACTTTATCTGCCCACCTTATTTTCAGCATCCTTCAATAGCCCCACATTTAAAATGCTTCAATTTTCCTTCTTTTTGGTATTCCTAAAGTCCTTGGTTTGCTGCCATAAAGACCTGTGCTCCAAATATAGAGTTTTAAAAAGTTCTTTCTAAGTAATAGACAAATATTTGAAACTAAAACATTCACATTTTTCACGAAGGCTCTTTCTGCTAGTGATATTCTGCTTTTAATATCATTCTTGCTTCGGCCTTCGGTTGTAATTTTAATTCCCAAGTAACAAAATTAACTTACTTCTGTTACCAAATCCGATCCTACTTTTTATATTTAATCTACTATGATTGGTATCCTTTCTGCTACGTTTCATCACTTTTGTCGTGATTTGATTTACGTTTAGTCAAAACCCATCCTTCAGTATTCTCTTCATGCCATTCAGTAACTTCTCAATATCCTTAGCCCTTTCTGCTAACAAGACAATATCATCAGTAAATCGTAGCATACTGATTTTTTCTCCTTGAACACTTCAAATTTTTCTTTCACTTCCTTTATAAGGGAAAATAAATCAGTGACAATTGTTCGCATAAAATGGTTAGCGTACTCTTACTGTAAAAGGCTATAGAATACATGCCAAACGTTTTAAAAGCCATGAATATTTAAACGACCAGCGGAAATCTGGTATTTCCAGAATATGACTGCTCCGTTCCAATGATAGTCAATTCACTAAATGAATTCCAGTTGGAATCAAATAGAGCGGTGTTCCTTTTCCTTCACTGTGGCTTTACGTCTCGTCGTCGTCGACGTCATTAGAGGAGGGAAAGGAATGGGGACAAAGACGGGAAGGAATTTGGTCATGGCTTTTTGAAGGAAGCATCCAGAAATTCGCCTGGAGTGATTTGGGGAAACCATGGAAAACCCCAAATCTGGATGGCCGTACGGGAATTCGAACCCACGTTCACCCGAATCCGAGAACCGAGCCTTACCGTTTACTCACCACGCCTGGTATCAAAGAAGTATATGAATCTCCAGCAGCTGGAAATCATAGTCAGCAATAAACCTACCACTGGAGATACTGCCGTCCTGTAGTCTGTTCAGTTTTGGAAGTAACCGTTTTAAATCAGTGCTAATCATTCGAATAAAATTTTTATGTGCCATCACTAACATGTCCTTTTTTAAAAAAAGAATCCATGAAGCGTTCGAATCCGTGTTTATTTTATCCAAAAGACATAGTCTCGGGTTCGAATCCCCGTTCGGCCATGCACATTTGGGTTTTCCATGTTTGCCTCAAATAACTCCAGGCGAATGTCGGGATGATTCCTTCAAAAAGGCCATAGCAAAATTCCTTCCCGCTCCTTGCCCGCACTCCCTTCTCGTCTCTAATATCTTCGACGTTACGAGGCGTAAAGCCATAGACAAAACAAAACAAAAAACCTTTGGTTCATCCAACATTTCTTTTTTTACTCAAAACAATATAAATTGCAGGAACTGATGACAAAACATCATTATCGTATCTCATCGTCGCATAATAACTAAATTATAATTGTGACCAAATGATTTTGTTTCGCACAGAAAAATAAGCACTGTTATTATTAATTTATTTAGTTTAATTGCAATGGAGCAAAGGCTCCGGTGGCAGTTTCCCTACACATCCATCTTCCCCCTATCCTGCACCCACCTACATTTACCCTCTACAAATTCTATCCTTAAATTCTTTCAAAGTTTTCGGTAAATTATTCATCATTTCTCTTGGTAACTCATTCCAATCCCTGACACCCTTACCTAAAAAAGAAAATCTTCCCACACCCTTGTGCCTGAAATCGAGTGCCAGCTTGGGGTCATGGTCATATTTTCCCTTCCATGCACTACTTTTCATACCTATTGCAATATCTTTCCATGCCTCATCGCCAGTATATGCCCTGTACACTCCCATGACCCTCCTCATCCTCCTCCTGTCTTGCAACGTATCCCATTCCAGCTCCTTTATCATATCCGTCACTGATTGCATTCTCCGATAATTTCCAGAAACAAATCTAGCAGCCCTTCTTTGCACCCTCTCCAACTCCTTTACTTGATACGTAACATGAGGGTTCCATACTACACTACCATATTCGATCAATGGTCTCACCAAAGTTTTGTAACCCAATTCCTTTACTTCTCCCGTACATCCCCTCATCAATCTCTCCAACAAGTGCAGAACTTTGAAACCTTTTCCTACTACCTTTCCAATGTGTCCAGCCCAGTTAAGCTTGTTATCAAAAGTAATGCCAAGATATTTACGTTTCAAGTCTTCAGCAAGCAATTCTTTCCCCACCTTATAGATGGATTACAATTATTGTAAACAGCAACGCAAGTAAACTGTTCCTACATTAGGATTTCTGGAGTAGACGGAATGTTTCTCAATGTTGTTTCTGTTTCTACAAACAAGCCGACATACTTAGCAACAAGAAGTTCCTCTGTGTTCCTTATCTGCGGACGCATCTTTAAAATGAGTTAAACAACGCGTAATAAAGGTTAGTAGTTAAAAATAAGATCGCTGTATAAACCCAGTGGCAGAGCTGCTTCCCGGATGCCGAACCCTCCATATAAAGTAATGCACTTTTTTTCTTAATCTCACAGCTTACCGCAAAATCTGACCCACCACACCTTTAATCGTGCGACCGTGGGATATCCAGCTTCCAACCAACAATGTTTACATGAATCGCTGCTTCTCGCAGTAAAAATGTTAACGGCTTAGTATATAATTTCAAATGCTTCAATTTATTGCTGAATTATAATAATCGTTTTACCCCTTAAAACTGCTGATCACATTACAATTTCCTTTGATTAACTGGAGATAAAGCTTATTGAAAAGACGATACTAGAATTTCGTAATTTGTGCGGCTTTTTTTCTCTAGTTGGAAAGTGGATTAAAGCGGTATACAACTAGTAGCGATTGAGCTTCGGTAACTTTGTACTGAATGACAAAGCGAATGGGTTTATTGCATATCACAATTCAGCACATAATGTTGCATAAAATAATTGTAAAGTAACAATGTTAGAAAGAGGAATTTTCGGTCGCATAATGAGGACGCATAACAGCAGACTTACAAAAAGAATTTCTACCGCGTTTACAAGAGTAAGAAGGGCAACCAGTGGATCCAAGGGGAAAGGAAAGATGAATAAAAGAGCGGAATAGCAGAAGATGATATACAAGACATAGCAACATTCAGATGGGTGATACAAAATTTCAAGGGTTTACAGGAGAAGGCTAAGAGGTAAGGTAATAACGCATTGACCCAAGAAATAGTAAACAGGACAGTGAAGTGCCAAAAGCGACGGAGACCTGAATCTTTAAAATGATATCTCATTTCTCGATTTCGGCGAGGTATCAAGGAAGACAAAAGGCTCGGGACAAAAACAAACAAACAAAAAATACACATTTGGTATCAAGGGAGATAAAAAAGGCTCGTGGCACAAAAAATCCGTTTTAGAAATAATGATGATTTTTCAACTTCTAAAAAAAATTCCTTTCTTAAAGTACGATGTGAACAAAGCGGAGATCTTAATATTTAAGAACATACCTCATTTGTCTATTTCGGTTACGTATGAAGAGAGATAATGACTTGTGAGAGAAAAAAAACAACTTTTAGAAATTTTGTATATTACGACAAATTGATTTTAAACTATGTTTTTGACGATCACGATGGGAAGCGCTCTTGAACGGAGTCTATTGGTGTCCAGATAAGCAGTTAGTGGTTGTTTTCCGTTTCCCGATAGTCACCAATGACGGCATATTGAATGGGTAACAGCGGAGGAGGGACGTGGCTGAGAATCGGAAAAGAGGGGCGGTTTTTATTGTTCTTGATATCAGTTGAATTGTTGTGTTCAGCCTATTATCAGTCACCTGTGGTACTGAGCCATACAGAACAGCAGAATAAACAAGCCCCAGTGAAGACTAAGGAGATCCGTGCAGTGCCAGACAACGTTTATACGACACCATTCCTAGTACCCTGTTTCGAGGATGTGTTTATTAGGTGATGACGCTCCAAGCCTTCGAAAAATGACTTTCCGAGCGGAGTGTTCTGGCAAGTTGGTTGTTGGTAGTTGCTCAACTAAAAGAAATTGTTATTTAGTAACACTCAGTGTTACACCTCGTGTCTTACGCTTGTTGAAAGTTTGAAGTCTAAATATCTTGGCATAACGTTTGATAATAAATTCATCTGGTCAGAGCAGATTGGGCAGGTGGTTGTAAAAGGTTACAAAATCCTTCATTTACTGAAGAGGATGATGATATGATGTACCAGAGATGTTAGGGGATTGAGTTACACATCTTTGTAAGACTATTGGTCGAATATGGTGGTGTTGTTTGGGACCCACATTTTGTTTATCAAATACAGGAGTTTGAAGATGTTCAAAGAAGAGCTAGATTTATTTTGGAAATTATAGCAGGACTTAGTCAGAAACTGATGTGATAAGGGAGATGGATTGGGACTCATTGAAGGAAAGGAGGAGGGTGAAGAGAGTGCTGGAAATGTACAAGACATATGTTGGTGATAGGGCTTGGAGGGATATTGGGCAAAGAATTAGGAATAGTGCTTGGAAGGGGAAAGGCGACCATGACCACAAGCTGGCGCTCGATTTCATGCGTAAAGGTGTGTGAAATTTTTCATTTGTTGATAAGGGTATCAGGGATTAGAAGAAGTTGCCAAATGAAATGATTAATAATTCAAAAACACTTACGGAATTAAAATTTGTAAATCAGAAAAAGTAAATGGAGGAAGAATTCATCATTCCAGTTGTAGAAGAAAATTTTTAATATATATATAAAAGGGGGTAATTAGATCACTAGAGGAATTGAGACCAGAACTTTAGCTGCATTGCAATTAAATTATTATTAATAATAATAAAGTTTCATTTGTCATCCAGGTAGCATTCAACCTAACCACAAGCTGAAATAATTACCGTCAGTGAAATCACAGTAAATCGAAATAAATCTTAACAACTTACGCTAGATCGCATACTATTACTTTCAATCGTCATCAAAACTGCATAGATCGCGATCAGTGAATTACTTTCACTCAAACGAAGTAAATAACATTGCGCTCCTGAAATCAATTAATTTATTTTTATTTTTTTTAAATACTTAGGTAACTCCTTTCCTCTTCTGACTACGTGAGGCGAGCCAAGTACCTAAGTGTGACACTTGACCCACGACTGAATTTCCAAAGCCACTTTCCAACTATAGCGACACAAAGCAAGATCAAATCAAAAATCATACTACTCTTAAAGGGCGGCAACCATGGCCGAACCACAAAAACACGAATAACTCTATACGAAACGTTAATACGGCCTCATACTACTTATGCACAAGTCTTGATGCATAAAGCCTCTCGCATCGGTGTACTTCCCCTTCGAAACGGTAAAGCAGCCAGTCATTCGGGCAACTCTTAGACCTATTCACACGAAGCAACTCAAAAGAAACTGATTAGTAACTGGAGTTACCAACAAGTTACTTCCAATGTTATTGAAAGGAGCGCCACAGTCGACGCAACTAGTTACTAATCAGTTACCAACCAGTTCGTAATCAGTTCCAGATGACTCTGTATGTCAGTCGCTAGGTAATTCCAAAGTGATTTTATGGTATGAACGAACAACAACTGAATATGAGTGGAGACTTTCCCGGCGTACTTATTCAATGTAAGCTTCACGTCTGTTCAGCCGGATAGCGTAATAAAAACACAACGTTTCGACAGCTGGCCCTGCTGTCTTCATCAGGTGTTGAAAGCTAGAAGTCACCGCCTAGACTGGTGGCTTCCTGAAGCTTACATTGAACAACTGAATATTTTTATTCATGGGGAAAGATGAAAAACATCCCGTTTTATACAACTCCCTGCCTTCCTGGGTACTTAAATAAAGACGAAACTTTAAAGGCATGGTCTGAAGTTGGAAAAGCTGTGAATATGGCTGATATTTAATATTATATGTAGAGATTTGCATTATTGGAAACACATATATTTCAATTGAAAATACAAGATACCCTCTTTCATTTTGTATTTACGATACCGTGACATAAAAAAGCATTTTATGTTTTATTTTAAATAATATTTCAAATATTCCTCAGCATCATTCATTCCTTCGTGACTGCTTTCTTCTTTCCTGTACGGTAGGACAAATTATTTGCACTAATTCTAAATAACTTTCTTTAGACTTACGGTAGAATGCTAATAATTTAGCATCTGAAAGTTGGAGTTCTTTAGCAGCAAGAAATAATCGCGGATGGAATTTTTATGACAGATACGGATTAATACAGAATCATCTCTGTCTTTTTTCCCTTCTGTACCGATGATAGTAAAGGAGTATGTCAACTTAATCGCTGGAATGTTCACTGGCACCATGATAGCAGAGATGGGCAGAGATAGGGACAATGGTTCTGCTTCCATAATTGCGCAGAACAAACCAGTCACACCGTGTGTGGATCAGCGTCACCAACCAGTTACTCACTAGTTTAGTAACGCCAGTCACCAACCATCTCCATTTCTTTTAGTTGCTTCCTGTCATGACGGCCTTAGTGTTGAGAAAAACGTTTATTGTTTTCTTTTGAAGCCTACATTAAAAGCATCCGTTCTCACACAATGTTGGCCCCAAAGCCACAATTCATTCGCCAAATACTCACGTTGGTTTGTGCCCTGATATCACAAGTTCAATATCCCACACTTTAATTTGTCTATTGTTGCCAGGTGTACGGCTCACGTTTTACTCACGTCGAGGTCGTTAGCGACGCGTGTGTTTCGGGGACAAGGAACTGGAAGTAATTCTTCGACGGCACTTTCACGGAACCATTCCGACATCCACATGCAGTTATTTGGGGAAGCCATGTAAAACCGAAGTCTGAATGGACGGACGATTATTTGAACACGCGTCTCTCCTAATACCAGGCCCGCTGTTTCACATGCCGAGGATTATGTGCCGCCACTGTTGGAAGGACTTTGCTCCAATTTTTCCTGTGATGTGTTCATGTTGAATGGCTTAATACAACTATCAGCGTCACAAAATTAATGACACGTTTGCTGGCAGGCAGTCAGAACGATTCATTACTAACCAACGATAGATGCTAATGATGTTCATCCGCCATTCATATCTGATCGCAAACCACAGTCTGTATATTCTAATAAATGCTTACGAACGATAATCGCATTAATTAGCACAATTTTCAGGATTGTGTGGAACCTTGTTGGTTCACAGCTTCGGCAGTTAATTCATTTACTCTGAGGCACTTTATGATGCGTTTTTCTCAGCTGCTAATAATAAGAAACCTCTTCATTATGCTGCTGTTAGTTTTACGAGTCTTGTTGTATGCTAGAAACATTTTCATCGCTGTTTCGCTAACTTCCCAGCGTCAGAACGACTCTGCTCCTTCCATTTAGTCTCGTTCCCGACAATAACACGTTATACAATAATTATAATTACTCACTTGTACTATTTACTAAGTAAATCAGTGAAAAGTAACTAAATTTAATTATTTCTCGCAGTCAAGATAGCTAGCAAGGGATTGCCTTCCTACCGAACATTCAGGAGAACGGCGGTCAAATCCCGTCCGGCCATCCAAACTGGGGTTTTCCGTGGTTTTCCTCAGTCACTCAAGGCGAATGCCGGGATGGTTCCCTACAAGGCCATGGCCGACTTCCACCCCCCTGTAACGTAACCATGAACGTTACGGTTATATTTGGAGTGGATAGTGTAATCTGAGAGGTATGTAAGGTCTTTGGCGGTGGGCGAGCGCCGACCGCGGTGAGTCGAGAGTCGGTGATAGCGTACGGAACAGCCGGCGGGAGCAGAAGGTCGACGGCAGTGTGTTTATCCCGTGAATACATCGTACGGCCGCTTGGCGTGTGTTCCGTACTAAAGAACACTGTGGGATGTGTGCTAAAGTATATGTTGGACTATGAAGGTTCTTCCGAGAGACCTGATTCAATATAAACTGTGTTTAGTAAACTACTGCAGAATCGGACTATGGCGATTGTTTGTTAATTAGTTTCGAGAATTGTGCTCACTGCTTATTTAGTTTTTGACTGTACTTGAAGCTGCTATTTTCGGTGACGAAGAAACATTAGTATTATTGTCTGGTGACATGCTTGTGGACTGTGTAGTCTCAAAGGAATAAATCTACCAAAACTAGTACGCATATGTGTTTCTTTTTCTTCTGTGACTTTAATTAACCAATTAGCATAGCCGAAAGACTGTCGACCGCACGGCAAAACGAACCTTTAATTAAAAGAGTAATTAGTGGTGGAAGAAAGCTTAAGAAAAATCGTGTTAGGAAATGCAGCTGCACAATTGCTTCAACGAACTTTTAACTATACAAACCCGAATAGCACGAGTAGCCGTTACATGGCTCAACGTGACAGGACAAGTTGCAGTTAAAATTGTTAAGGACGGACAGTGATTAATATATAAAAAAAGTGCTGGAAATAATAAGCAGTGAGTAGCGCGGGAAGACAACAATCGGCGATGGTACGATTACTTCGAGGCGGCGAGTTCACGACAATGTAATAAACGAGAGGACCCGAGCTTTCACGATCGGAACCGAGCAACGCAGTCTGACGGGGAGCATTGCCCAAGCAACAACAACTCGTCACGGGGGCAACGCGGTACATCGGAGCGAGGCGACAGCGGAACAACGCGGGCACGCAGAAGCGGCGCGGCGTCATTGCGGTCGACAGCTGAGCGGAAGCAGATGCGAGTCTTCGAAAGGGAAGTGCAAGATTTATTTTTCAGTCTTTGTAAAAGCACAAACCGGCACGAAGAATTCGCGATTTTTTTAAGAAAAATAATAATTATTATTTTGCATATTGAGTAACACAGGGTTTTTTCCTTTTCTTTCGTTAACTAATTATTTAAGTTGAAATGCCGGACAACTGTGTTAGATTTGCTTAGCAAATTATTTTTCAAGTTAAATTTTTTTTTATTTTGCTGTTAATTGGAATCGGGAAAAAAAAATATTTAATGTGGAAGTAATAACAAACCAGATATACGCCAGCTGTAGTTGAACGGGTTTGCTTCAAGAGTTTCGATTTCATAGATAGAGATTTCTGTAGAGTTTCCGTAATTTTTTGGTCATTGATAGCAGTGTATGTATTCAATTGAAAGTGTATTTTATGACATGGTGTATATCTTGTTTGGTAGTTAAGTTAAGAGATTTGGAAACAGAATTTTTACCTTTTCTGTGCTAATGTATACTGGTGTATTCTGTTTGCTGGATTGAAGGCGTTGGTTACTTCTTGTCTTTTCTACAACGGAAGATTGAATTTATTGTGTGAAATAATTTCGTAATATGGCATCTGAGGTAGAGGGTGGTGTGAATGGAGGGATGGTGCTGGGAGGTGAGTCCTTTGGTGACGCACCCAGTGTAGACATTAATCAGTCCTCCCTTACTTTGTCTAATCATTTACAGTCGATGACTAGTTTTGCTAGTGAATCAGAAGTTGACAAGTCAAGAGAAGTGTTTAGGGAAAGTAATGAGGCGTCCATGTCGGAAATGTTTTGTGCTTTCCAGGGACAATTTGTCATGTCAATTCAGTCCCTTCTTGAAGCTAAATTCAATGAAAACAAGAATTCGCTTGAATCTAAATTAACTTCACTTAAATCAGAATTAAAGGAAGATACTATTTCCCTTAAATCTGAATTAAGTATTTCACTTGAATCCAAATTAAATGAAAATAGTATTTCACTTGAATCCAAATTAAATGAAAATAGTATTTCACTTGAATCCAAATTAAATGAAAATAGTATTTCACTTGATTCCAAATTAAATGAAAATAGTATTTTGCTTGAATCTAAATTAAATGAAAATAAGGAGAGTATCGAATGTCTTCGGGATGCTTTTGAATCGCGACTAGGGCAGTTTAGGGAAGAATTGACCCAATATAGGGAACTTTGTACACAACAAACTGCTGAAATATCTTGTAAGTTGACTCAGTATCGTTCAGATTGCGAACAGGTAACTAGTGTTTTGCACCAAAATATGGAATCCCTAAAGAAAACAGTCGAGCTTATAGAAGAGCGCCATGACGAAAGATTGTCGAAAGTGGAGATTTTAGGGGAGAACCTTGCCGAAAAATACACAGTAGTGAAAGAAGACGTTGACCAATTAACAATAGGCGTGGAAAAATTGTCGTGTCAGATGGAAAAAGTCAAGGCTTCCACTGCAGTATGGGTGAATGAAAAGTTACAGTTACAAGAGAAGCAAATTGAAAAAAGTCTAAAGTTACGAGTTCCACAAGTTGTGCGAGAAGAGGTTGTCAAATGTCAAATCTTGCCAAATGTGAATGCGCTCACTGCGTGCATGGTAGAAGAGAAAGTGGACTGGGAGGACTTTTGTGATAATGGGGGGATACACCCAGTTGATTTTGTGAAGAAGTTTGAAAATTTTGGGCCGTTCTGTAGGGCCATAGAAAGAAAGAAGATAGAAATGTTCAGTAAACATATCAAGGGGAATGCCCGAATGTGGGGAGAACGGTTTGCAGATAATTGCGAGAAGTTTGAGGAGTTTAAGTCAGCTTTTTTGGAACATTTCTGGTCCATCGACCGGCAAATTGCTGTTCGGCGGAATTTAATGATGGGAAAACCATACTCGCCGGGTGGTGGCACTCAGCAAAATTTTTTCTTGAAGTGTGTTAATTCTTGTAAACATTTAAGTTCGCCATTTAGTGAAGGGGAATATGTGGGGATGATTAGTGCGCGTTTGCCCGAGTCGACACAGCTTGTATTTGTCAGTCACAATATATATACCATTGACGAGGCGGTAAAGATGTTGGGTCGGCTGGACGAACAAGAGAAAAGCATAAGAGCAAAGGAATATGGAGGGAGGACACACTCTCAGGCCGCAGAGAAGCTACAATCGGATGGGGAGAGAGGTAACTCCCAACAGCAACCAGAGGGCTACTCTCATTTTGATAATAGGAATCGAGGTGGATACAATAACCGGGGACAGAGAGGAGGATTTGGACGTGGTCGTGGAACCGGAGTCGGAGGATTTAGAGGTGAATATAATGGACCAACTGGAGACGATTGGCCCCGAGGAGAGTCAGTAAATCAGGTGCAGGTGGCCGTGGTGGAGAATGCGCCACAGGTAAACTAGTGCCTGTCACTGCTTCAGCCTCGGCGGGGATAGGAGACGATACGAGGCTATCAAAAGAGGAACCAGAAGACAATACGAGGGGGCGAGATGAAGATGAGATTTCTAATGAACCAATTACAAACGATCAAGGAGAGGAAAGAGTGATCTGGACGAAGGTCGGAGATTATGCTAACCTGTTCATCGCTAAAGCGCGCATTCATGAGGAGGAGAGTGATGACTCGTCAGAAGAGTGGTCAAGTTGGAAGGAGATAAGGTGGTTCGGACAAGAAAAGGCAAAGATAATTTCAGAACTAACTTATAGATCAAATGAAAGAGAAACTGTGAATAAAAATGATGTTTGTGAGCCAGATGAGCAGGAGAAGGCTTGTGTGACTGACGACAAAATTGTTAAGAAAGATACTGTAGTAAGAGTAGAAATAAGGTCAGTAGAAGAAGATGGAAGACAGCGAGAAGCAGTCCTTGAGGTGAAAGAAACACTTCAGGAGACAGAAACAGTGAAGCCTGAAACTTTGCCGGAAGGGAATCTCGAAGTGAAACATTGTATGATGGTAAATGAGAACTACCCATTATTTAAAGACACAAAACAGAAGGTAACTAATGGGAAGAAAGAGACTAGGCAGAATAGAGGATACTATGTGAAGCCAGAAGAATGGTATTTGCTGAGAGAAGAAAGTTGGAAGAGGCACAGGAAGAAGTTGCGGTTATATGATGAAGCAAAGAATGTAAATAAGAAGAAAGGAGGAGGAAGAAAAGAGAGTTGGAAGAAGCGTAAGAAGAAGCGGGGTTTAATGCTGTTTGGTGAAGGAAGGAATGTTGTAAAGAAAAAGAAGTAGGTACGTTAGGTAGAGAGGGTGAGGTACAGTCTTCAGTTGCCTCACTACGCATGATGGAAACATCCATGCAGAAATGCCTTAGCGTTATGGTAGGTTTAGGTTTTCAGGTTGTTTGGTCATCACAATTATTTCTTCTATGGTATTGTACAGTTGTTGTATCAAATGTCTTTTGCGGTTGTACGCAGATTAGCGACCCGCACACTGTTTGTTTTGGGTTAGGGTATCACCGTTTTTGTTACGAGTAAAGAAGGAGATACGAAAGTTTAAAGTTTTGTACGAAGGTCCCTATAGGGTCAAAGCCTGTTTGAGGGATAATGCTTACAAATTAGAATATGCCGATGTGAGAGAAGTTGCCGGGACTTTCAATGTCATTTCTCTGAAACCTTACAAATATTTTGGTGAGGAGGGGAGTGTCGGTGGGGTGTCAGGCACCGGATAGAGGGGCCCACCTCACAGCACTGTCGCATCTACCGCACCTCCAAGTATTAAGTGTTGCCATGATTTAAGTAAGTTTTCAGTAGTTTCTTGTAACAATCAATCGCAGTCGCAATTAGAATGTGTAAGAGGCTGTGTCAATAAGTTAGTGGGGAAAGGACTTTTGGTAGTTGGGTATTGGTGACCCACGTAGTATTAATACACAGTTGCGGAAGGCATTCTTGCTGGTTTGTGTTTCCCAGTAATTTTGGCCCCGAGGCTGTACAATGTACTTAGAAGTGCGGTTTTCCCTTTCATTAAAGTGTTAAGATGATTTAAGTGTTGTGCAGCGTAATGTCAATTTGCGTCTTTCCGTGGGTGAAGTGATCAGTGTGGGTGTACAATGGACAGTGAATGAGGCACCTGCCTGTGCAGGGCACACTGTCAGTGTACTTCCGAGGTAATCCAGCCACGATTCGGTGCATGAGTAATACATCAAAAGAAAAAAAAAATATTGTAATTCAATTTGTAATTTCTTGTTTACTTCATATGTATTTAATTATGTTAGTTTAAGGATAAGCAAGCAGCCACCCAGACTTCCCTTTATGTTTGGTAAACATTTAATCTTGTATTTTTTTTTTTTTTGTAAAATGTTTCTATGTATATGTGAACAAGTGTGGTTTGTGATGACAAAAGTCGGCGCTTTGTCAATGCCGACTTTTGCCACATTGTAACGGTGGGGGTGTAACGTAACCATGAACGTTACGGTTATATTTGGAGTGGATAGTGTAATCTGAGAGGTATGTAAGGTCTTTGGCGGTGGGCGAGCGCCGACCGCGGTGAGTCGAGAGTCGGTGATAGCGTACGGAACAGCCGGCGGGAGCAGAAGGTCTACGGCAGTGTGTTTATCCCGTGAATACATCATACGGCCGCTCGGCGTGTGTTCCGTACTAAAGAACACTGTGGGATGTGTGCTAAAGTATATGTTGGACTATGAAGGTTCTTCCGAGAGACCTGATTCAATATAAACTGTGTTTAGTAAACTACTGCAGAATCGGACTATGGCGATTGTTTGTTAATTAGTTTCGAGAATTGTGCTCACTGCTTATTTAGTTTTTGACTGTACTTGAAGCTGCTATTTTCGGTGACGAAGAAACATTAGTATTATTGTCTGGTGGCATGCTTGTGGACTGTGTAGTCTCAGAGGAATAAATCTACCAAAATTAGTACGCATATATGTTTCTTTTTCTTCTGTGACCAATTAGCATAGCCGAAAGACTGTCGACCGCACGGCAAAACGAACCTTTAATTAAAAGAGTAATTAGTGGTGGAAGAAAGCTTAAGAAAATCGTGTTTGGAAGTGCAGCTGCACAATTGCTTCAACGAACTTTTAACTATACAAACCCGAATAGCACGAGTAGCCGTTACAACCCCTCCCTCCCCTTTAGATTAGTCAGCTGATAAGGGTCCTCGAGACCCTCCAGCAGGCTTCACCTGAGAGGAATGAAATCTTACGAGCGTCGTGAAATTTATCATTGTTATTAAGGAACGTTTTTGTGGTCAGACTGTCAATGACTGTTCTGTTTCTTTCTAATGTATTCGAGTATTATTGCTGAGATGGTTCCAGTATGTCCCTACAGTAATGACACAAATACAGCAGTCCTGCGATTTCTGTCTACAGAACGTAAATACAATGTTTCTACTTAATGAACTGAATTTCTTTAATGTTGCGACATAAAACAGTTCATATTAAAGTCATATACATTGTTTTCTAAGTTTTAACCTGAACATAAAATTACCTCTGAAAAACTATTTCAATTACAACAAAACACGTAACATATTCTGACGAAAATACTTTGCGAATATCCCATTCGATCGAAAATTGAGTGTAACTATATTATTATGCCCCTCTTCCTCTTTCAGTTAACGATCCGAAGATTGGTTTGAAGAAATATTTCATGTATTCCGATTTTATGCCTTCCTCTTTGTTTCTTCTTCAAAGATGCTGCATTTCATGTCGTTCATAATTTGCTTAATATAACTTGATTTTGGCGACCGTGTAGCTCAGGCGGTAGAGCGTCTTACTCCGGCCCGACGACAGGGATTCGATCCCCGACGAAGCCGATGATTTTTCCTCGAAGTTGAACGTCGGGAAGGGCTCCCCAGGCCCACTCAGCCTGCTGTCCAATGAGTACCGTGGATGAAACTCCGTGGGAAGATAATGAATGGCCGGAGCGTAGCGCTGACCATGTCACATCTATTCTAGTGCCGAAGGATGTAAAGGGAGTGCAGATCTCTACCTCGATGAATCCTACGGGAAGCGACAGGAGCCGTAGGAACCCTGTGACCAGTGCTGCCATTTCTACGGATCTATCCGTAGATCTACGGATTTTTATGAAAAGTTAGGATTTTCGGATTTTGATAAAATATCTACGGATTTTTGCTTTTTTTTTTTTTACATATTTGTTGATTTTTCCTTATATCGATGTTTTGATAAACTTTGAGCGTATAGTGTTAACGCATTACAAAAGTGTCAATAATTGTTAATCGTTTCCTTGCAATCGCAAGAATTGAAATAAAGTTTATATTTTGTTTGATTATAGATTTTATAGCTTAAAATACCGTAACACAGAACTATCAGCGCACTCTTTAAGCACGGTGACACGCTCGTTGGCACGGCTTTCAAAGCAGTGCCTTGCCGGCCTCGGTAGCGTAGGTACCGAAGGTCGCCGGTTCGAGTCCGGCGAGGGCATGGGTGTTTAGTGTTGTGTCTGTGAATGTCTTGTCCGTGTTGTAGTGTCCTTGTGTCAATACTTGATACCAACAAATTACATTGAGCTGGCTGTATGTCCCAGTAGACAAATGCCATTAAAAAAAAAAAAGCAGTGTCTTCCGAGAAGGATTAACCAATATCCGAGAGTCAAATTGTTCGTAATATTTAACATTTCCTGTTGTCGAAGATATGCTAAATTTAATAATGTCAACAAAGAAAATAGATAATGTATATTCCTCCCCCCCCCAAAAAAAAAAGAGTAGGCACAACAGCAGTGATGAAATTTTAGCGGCCACCTACGGATTTCAAAGCCACAAGACTGGCAGCACTGCCCGTGACCTTTACCTTTTAACTTAATCTTCCTCTTGCTCTGTAGTTTTTTTCCTCCAAGCTTCCCTTCAATAATCATCTTGAGCAGCCCATCGTGACGTCAAACACGTCCTATCATCTTGTCTCTTCTTTCCTGTAATTCCTTCCATAATCTTAGTTTCTCAGAAACTCTTCCAAATGCTTCATCATTAGTGACACAATTGATCCATCTTATCTCCAGCAGTCGTCTGCAGCACCACACCTCAAATGTTTCCAGCCGTTTCCTTTCCGCCATCGCTGTGATTCATTGTTCAGTTCATTTAAGGGCTGTGATCCAGACAGGAGATTCTTCCGCGTTCACAGACTATTGTTGTTTGTAGCGAGAAGCTTCTTTCGTTTATTAAAAGCAGGTTTAGCTTAGATTGGCCCCTATTATTATTAAATGAACGAAATTTAAATGATACTCTTACTTGGCTGGTTTCCAGAGAAAAATTCATAATTATTTTTATTGCTTATGGTATTACCCCTGGTCTTCATCAAGGTCACTTGTGGTGGGAAACGGTAGGGGTCAAGTATCGGGAAGGAATTCGGCCATATCCTGACATTCGTCCGGAGTGTTTTATGGAAAACCGAATTCTGGATCACAGGAAAGGAATCGAACCCAAGTCCGTCTGAATGGCAAGCCCAGCCTTAACCACACGACCTGCAGCTTCAGTGAGAATGACCTTAAATTAAAATCAATAAATGTTTTACAAATTAAGGCATCCACAAATTACTTAAAAGTTGGCCGCAATTCGTAGCTTCTTTATTTTAAAATTACATCAATATCTGCGAAAATAACAACAATTTTAATTTTTTTAAACGATTTCGGAGACAACGTTAATATTGCAGGTTGCGATTGCTTGCTGATGATGCACTTATCTACAGGGAAGTTTGTTGTTTTTTTTTGTGGCTTTGGGGCGCGTCGACAACGAGGTCATTAGCGCCCTATACTTGGATGTAAGGTACTCTGATGATTGCTCAGGAATTCAGCGCGATCTGGATGTTATTTCGGAATGGTGCCATAAATGGCAGCTTACCTTTAACTGCAAAAAGTACAAGGCAATGCGAATAAGAAGGAACGGAAGAGATGACCATGACCACAAGCTGTCACACGATTTCAGGCACAATTTGGAGGGGGGGGGAGATTTTATATAATAGGTATCAGGAATTGGAATAAGCTACCAAGACCACTGTTGAAAAATTTACCAAAAATAGTGAAACAATTTAAAGTTGAAATGTGTAGAGAGCAACAGTTGGTGGGTACAGGAAACGGGGAAAAGTTGGTGTGTAGGGAAATTGCACCGTAGCGTGCACTCCATCGCAATTAGAGTAGCAAAACGAATCAGTTTGTTCACGAGTACAAAGTAAACAATTCAGTTGTTGACACGGTTGATTCCCTGAAGTATCTGGGTGTAATAGTAGAAAGCAACATGAAATGGGACTTACACATTACTTCCGTCGCAGGTAAAACTAATTCTAGATTACTGTTCATAGGTCGCATTTTGAGGAATTGTAGTGCTCATTCAAAGGAAATAGCGTACAAAACTCTACTCCGCATTTGAATTACTGTTGTGGAGTTTGGGATTCAATCGCTAGGGATTGATCGACGCGTTAGAGAAAGTACAGAGGAGAGCCGCTCGATTCGTAACTGTTTGCTGCAGCCCTTACGAAAGTGTCACAGAATTGATATATAGATCGGGCTGGGATTGTTTGGCAGACAGACGACGTCGTTTTCGTTTGAATTTATTGGAGAATATGTGAAATTCTTTAATTTACGAGTGCAATGAAATACTTCCACCACCAACCTATTTAGGTAGCAATGACAGGAGGGATATGATTAGAGAAATAAAATGCAGTACTGGTTCTTTTATGTATTCTTTCTTTGCTCGTGCTATTCGGGATTTGAATGCACGAATTAGGATTTATGCTTAACACTCTCTGCCACCCACAATATTTGTGAATTGCAGGGTGTAGATGTAGATGTAGAACGTAAGGGATTGTTGCGGATCGTTTAAAAGAATGTGCGCAGACGCGTTGCAAATGCAAAATGTGTGACGTAAGCATCTTCCTTGGGTCAAATAAAGTTAAAAAGATTAAAAGTTTAAATGTTTCACTTTTGCTATCTCCACGTAATATTTTTATGAACTTGGAAAAATTTTACTGCGTCCTTTTCGTTACCACTAAATTTTTACTGCAGTAATTTCTCATCAAACCTAATGCAAATAAAAGATTAAATGAAAACAACGGGAAAAGTTTTGCGCCCACTTAACTAAAAAGGAGTGTCACCTATGTTATAGAGCTCTGTAAATTCAATATGGCCACCGTAATGTGGTATACTCGACTTCCGGTCGCGCTCTAGCACTGTGGTTACGTCTACTATCGTCGCCACAAGGCTTACTAAAAACGGAATTACGCCGGTTAATGGTTGCATTTACGGATGTTTGGCGATTTCGGTGAAAAATAAGGGTCTCAGTTATCTTGTTTTTTTCCAAAGATAGCTGTGGGTTAAACAACTGCGGCATGCGAAAAAACTCCATCGAGGTGGACCCGAGTTCGTAATTGTCATTTTGCTAAATCGGATTTTAATTCATCGCTTGACAGCTGCGGTTGCTGATTTTCGCGCTTTGAATTTTTGAAGTAACTGTATAAACATCTAATGCGCCTCTGCTATAAATAAATTATGTATGTTGTAGTTGTGCTTAGATTACATAGCCTTGATTTCCTATGGATTGTTTACCTTTTTCTGCTACATTCTATGACAAAAATAACTTTAAAAATACTTCAGATAGACTGAAAATCTATTTAACTGACAAAAAAAAAAGTATTAAATAGTTTGGTCGAGATAATCGTTCGCACACGTTTTAATTTCAAAGCTTAATTGGCTTTGATGGTTTGAATGTTTACCTTTTCTCAATTCTTGCTTAGTATACTTCTACAGATAACGTTCTCCTGTTTTAAAAAGTACTTCAGCTTTTTAACTGTTAAATTCTTGTACACAGACTGCATCGTAAACGAAAATAAACGCACTGTGGTCAACCGGAAGTTAACAATATCACACTTTGCGTGGTGGCGCTGCACATGACGAAAAAGTGAACTAATAAGTTGCAGAGCTCTATTGGGCACGCGTACCATCACAGGGCGATGATTATGATGATAGACAGATTCCGCCAGATTGCGGAAACATTTTACAAAAATACCAGACAATGCAACAACCCGGCGGTCAACTCGCTTGGTCGCTACGACCGCTCAGTCTCCTAGCAAACTGACACCCAACAAGAAGACACACCAACAGTTAAGAATTGTAACACCTTCGTGACGTTGGAGGCAATGTCTTCGGACAAATACTCCACCCCCCCCCCCCACCTGCCTGTGACCTAAGGCAGAGAAGGTGCCATGTGTGTGTAGTTACAGCCTTGGCCCCGTCGACCACGTCAACCGGACCCCGTTCTTCACCTTCATACCCTGGTCAGCTACTGCCCGCTACCTGGGAGTGCTGCTAGACAGGAGACTAACCAGGAAAGCTCATATAAATGACATCCACAGGAAAGCAAACGCGAGGCTTCACAGTCTCTACTCGCTTCTCAACAGAGACAACAATTTAGACCCAAGCACTGGCATTAAGATATACACGACCCTAGTAAGACCTATTATTGAGTATGCCTGTCCAGTGTGGGCAAACGCTGCTGACAGCAACATACTCAGACTACAAACAATACAATACAGGGCACTGAAAAGAGCCCTGCACCTTCCAGCCAGATTTCCCACCTATGCACTCCATGAAGCTTCTGGAGTTCCATATCTTCATGATAGCTTTAGACAACTGGCTGATGTATTCTACACACGTTCAAATAGAAGCAATAACCCTGAAGTAAACAACATCGGTTGCTATGACATCACCATTGACCGTCATAAGAGATCACTAAGTCTAATCATCTAACTCAAACAAACACCACCGAGAAGCCACACCAACAGAAAAGCTTTGCATCGCCCAAATACTTCTGGAGGCAATGTCCACGGGCAACATACTCCGCCATCCCCTGCCTGTTAAGAAACGGCAGTAACGGTGCTATGACGACGAGTTACCCAATCTAGAAGGGAGCCACTCTTCCACAGCAGCTTTTTTGGCGAATGTACTGGGTTGGCTTTCGGTTCCTTTCCGCAGTGATGGGAGTGTGTGCACTTGTTGCCGTTTTGTGTGGACGACTGGCGTGTGTTCATCGTAATGTGTTGTTCGTGTTGTATATGAACGAAAGATGAAACAAGCGACAGGGTAAAACCAGGTGCCTGCCCATTCAGGCCTACTCTTCCGAAAGATACCAAGGGGACCGCCAAGCTTAACCTCCCCATCGGATGGACGAATTGTCATCAATAAGACACCCCATTCGCAATACGGAGACGTTTGGGATTTATCCCAGGATTTTGCCCACAATTTGGTGATAAGTAATTGTATACCACCACCTCTGCTACCCTGCTGGCCAAGTCCACCACCAGGACTGGATTGACAGGGCCGCAGCTCGCTGTTTGAGTGCCATTGTGCAATACCGATTATGCCGCCCCCTGTCTAACTACAGCCAGTGGTGTACCTAAGAATTTTTAGCGAACTGGCTTATGAGATTGCCACCCCTTCGAACATTATTTCAGTTGAGCTAAAAAAAAAAAAAAAAAGGTCACCGCTACATAAATTTGCCGCCCTCGATCACTCGATTTACGACCAAGCATGGTGGGTGAACGGTTAAAATTCTGGCCTCGCATTCGGGAGGGCGCGGGTTCTAATCCCCGTCCGGGAATCCAGATTTGGGTTTTCCATGGTTTCCCCAAATCACTCCAGACGAATGCCGGGATGCTTCCTTCAAAAATGCCATGGCCGAATTACTTAACGTTACTTGTCCCCAGTCCCATCCCGCCTCTAATAACCTTAGCCATCGACGAGGCTTAAAGCAATAAGCAAAAAAACTCGATTTGCCGCCCCCTGGACGTGCCGCCCGCGTGCGGTGTACGCCTTGCACGCCCGCTCACAGCGGGCCTGGATTGGAACCAGCTAACCCCGTGTCAGCGCCGGACACCATCACGGCGCCGCAACCAACTGACGGACCAACACATCATAGAGTAACTTCTATCAGTTTTGACTGTCTTTAGGTGTAAAATTTAATAAATCTTTAATAGTAAAGTAAACTTCTTTTGATAGCTTTTTTTTTTAATCTGCTTAACGTCTCTCTAACAGCGAGGTCTTTAGAGACGGGAAAGGTTGGGGGGGGGGAAGGAATGGGAAGGAATTCGGCCATGGCTTTTTGAAGGAAGCATCCCGGCATTGGGAAACCATGTAAAACCCAAATCTGGATGCCCGGACGGGGATTCGAACCGCCGTCCTCCCGAATGCGAGGCCAGAACGCTAGCCGTTACACCACCACGCTCGGTCTTTTGATAGCGTTGTCTTTCGGAAGAAGTTAGTGACACATGGGACAAACTGAAACGAACAGTCCAAAACAAGGCGCAGTTCCTTTTGGACAGAAGAGAGCAAACTGGTCCACTTAGACGAATGAAGGATTTCAGGGCCCAAATGAAAATGAAACTCGCTGCCAAACGCAAGAAGGCTTAACGTGGTCCTAGTTGGCCTCAACTAATATATATTTGTTGGGCCTTATGACCCGTTGTTATGGTTCGAAGTGACCGTGAATTTCACCTCTTCCGTTGCTGGGCCTCTAGTTTAGCATAGTTTAGTACTAGTGTAGATTTTACCCCGAAATTTAGAGACAGGAGAATTAACCATTGAGTTACGTCAACACTTATTTGAGAAAGCAAAATCTAATTGCAGAGATTCTAGACGTATTTTTTGAACAAAAACAATTTTTTTTGATAATGTGACGATGTAAAATTCCATTTTTTTAAAGCCTTTATCAGCGTAAGTTATTAAAAAATAATTATCGTTGAAATTCCTTAGGAAGTATCACTATCTTCAATTATTGTTGGTATTTTTCAATCATACGTTTTTAAATTTAGACAAAGAAGGTCCTTTATTACCTAGTGTCCACTTTCGCACCACGACAATATTTACTGAGTGTGTTCAGTCACATCACCCTCGATACCTCTGTTACGTGTGTTGGGAGTTACCTTTATGTTCCTTATGGCTTTGCGCCTCATCGATGCCATTAGGCAAGAAATTTGATCATGGCCATATTTTTGTATTCCTTTTTTTTTAACCTCGTTGAAACAGAGGTCATTAGAGGCTGGAAAAAACTGGGATCAAGGAACGGGGGAGAATTCGGCCATTTCCTTTTAAAGGAACTATCCCAGCAGTCACCTGGAGTAATTTTGGGATACCAAAGAAAACCGAAATCTGGATGGCCGGAACCCTCGTGCTCCATGATGCGAGGGCAGAGCGTTACCGCTCGCCCGCGACCCTCGGAGCGGAGGTACTCCTTCTGTTGAGTGTGTTTACGCGGATCTGTTTTGAGGCCACTAAAAAGTATATCCACTTCACGAGGCTATCACATATGGAACTATGGACGTAGGCTACGATTCATACGGATTTTTTTTTATTATTATTATTATTTATTTTTGGTTTCTGGTCAATACACGGATTTGACCTCACGGAAGTTTTGGTCTGCCAATGAGAAACATGTGTACCAAGTTTCCTCAAAATCCCCCGAATAGTTTGGAGGTGGTACTCGAGCAAACATTCATACACATGTACACTTTTCTCGTACATAACGTACAAGGAATAGCGACATTTACGGCAATTTTAGTTTCAGAATTTAAACTATATTTATAGGAATACTGAATTGTGCAGCAACGTCATATTCACTGGCAGTGACTGAAGAGAAATTGGATTATTTCACAAAAGAATTTGTTAATTTGCATGCAAATTTCGGTAGTTATTAACGGAAATAAGAAGCAGCATTCTGTCATACCAGAATGCCAACTTTTCATATTCCAGAAAGACATATTACGGCCACATTAGCGATTCATTAATATTGTCTATATTCATCTCACATACATCAGTGGAAAATTAGGTAAATACGATTCAGCTAAGTGAAATAAAAGTAGCAAGTTACCATCTAAAAAGGCGTGCGGACATTGTAATTGTGTCAGGGGAACAATATATTCCAAACAGTAAAAGAATCTAAATTAAAAAATTCGGATGAAATGTACTAATTAAATGCGCAGGGAAATTTCCACCGGGACTTCTTATCGAATGCGTAAAGTGCTCTGAAATGGTAATTATTGCCTGCTAGAGTATTCCCACGAGCAGAAGTAGACCAAGTCTTCAAAGCTTCGCAATAAACTTTTCTTTAAATTTAATTAAAGTTCGTAAGTTAAACATTCGCAACAAACTCGAATTTATAAAGTGGCTTAAAGCCAATATAATACCGGCCAAACGTAAAAACTTTAGGTGCACGTTTAGTTAAACAAATAATTTATTTGTAAAATCGAAAATTCAGTGTAATTATTGTAAACAGATAGTAAAGTGACGTAATATCGTAGCGATGAAACGGGACCGCTGCGCAATTTTATTTGCCCTTTGAAAAAATATTTTCATGACTCACTTAAGTTTTGAAGACTGTGAACAAAGAGCGTAAATCACGATAGGTTCCTGCGATAATGTTACTTCCTTTTCAGCATCAGGAGCCACCTTCCTGAACTTCAAAGCCAACGACGAGGAAATGCAAAAAAGACCGAGCGTGGTGGGTGAGCGGTTAACGCTCTGTCCTCGCATTCTGGAGGACGCCGGTTCGAATCCCCGTCCGGGAATTTAGATTTGGGTTTTCCGTGGTTTCTCCAAATCACTCCAGGCGAATGCCGGGATGCTTCCTTCAGAAGTTCATGGTCCCGTTCCTTGTCCCCAGTCCTTTCCTACCTCTAATGACCTCGACGTCGACGAGGCGTTAACCCATAGGCAAAGAAAAAGAAATGCAAAAAGGGGCATAAATCAGAAGTAATCATCCAGCACGAAATTGGATTAAGAATACTAAATATTATTTTTAAGACCAGTAATACCATACATTGGTTACTCTGCATCGCAGAACTACTCATAATTTCCACCGTAAAGTGTAAAAATTTAATTTTAGTCTTGCTTAACTTTTAAATATTCTTCCTAAATTTTATTATTTGTACTTTCATCGGAACTAAAAAATATAATTTAAAGATAAAAAAAAACAATCCGCAAAAGTCGAGCTCGATTCTCTTGGCACCTCAAACAAATGGAAGAAAACATGCTAACTAAAAAAAAAAAATTAATTTATTTGATTCAAATCCCAAAACTAGTGCCCTGTTTTGTAAATGGTAAAGAAGACCTTCATTTGATTGGATTAAAACCCTAAGATTCTTTTGAGAGAAATCTTTTTCGGAAAAAGTTAATGAAAAGTGGGACAAACCGAGAGGAAAACTACAAAAGAACACGCGGTACCCATTGAACAGACGAGCGCTAAAAGACCCGTTCAAAACGAGTAGGACCACGTTAAGCGTATATATATATATATATATATATATATATATATATATATATATATATATATATAACATGCTCATAAAGAATTACACGAAAAAGTAACTTTCGAAAAAAAAACTATAAAAATTTCCGTCAAAAATCATATTGAAACAAATTTAAAGTATTACAACTTGCATTTTTAGAACTATGACTAGAAGAAGCGGTATTTTAGCAGGTTCCAAGTAAGTGAAATGAAATTACAGAATAGGTATTACAATAATGAACAGGATAAGGAAGGAAACGATTAGGAACACAGTAAAAGAGGCAATGATGGACAAGGCAAGACTGAAAAGGTAAGGGAGCGACCAGGGGATAGCGGGCTTCGGTGATATTGGGTAAGTTGTTGGAGGACCACTCATAACCAATCCCTTTAAAGGGATTGAGGTCACTACTCGATACTTTTCGGAAGAAACGAGGTCAAAGGTCATGACACCGGACCACTTTAGTACTGAGGGACGTCAATAGATACCACAATCGAAAAACAAATAATTTATATTGAAATAATAAATAACAAACGGTTAAAAAGTGTTTAAAAATGCTAGGAGGAGTTAATTATTTATTGTCTGAATTTAAAGCTATTATGATTTTATAATGAGTTACCTTGAAGGGATTTCTTTGAATTTTACAAAACAGCAAATTTGAAATTTCACAATTTATCATTTAAAAAAAAAAAAAAGTTTTAAGAAATGATTTAAAAAAACTATTACATTCTTGATTGGAAATTCTAATATTTAAGAGGTGTGAATTTTAATTAAATAGGGTGTCATCTCAGCTAGCAATTACAAAGAGCACTGGTGAATCTCTCTATCTGTGCAGCGAACGTGGTGGGTGAGTGGTTAACGGTCTGGCCTCGCATTCGGGTGGACGCCGGTTCGAGTCACCGTCCGGGCATCCAGATTTGGTTTTTCCTTGTCCCCAGTCATTTTACGCCTCTAATAACATCAACGTCGACGGGCGTAAAGCCAAAAGCAAAAAAAAATAATAATATCTATGCCATTCTCCCTATCAGAGCCGTTTCAGGATTAGCCGAGACTGAAGGAAATCAATGCAGTTTTGTTAGTCAACGATAGTTACCGTTATTTGCCGCCATTCACCACCACAGCTGCATCTGTACACTTCCGGCTATAATTCCTGAAGTGACACAACATAGGAAGGCGGATACACCATCCAAGACCACCTAACACAAGCACTTGTGCAGATTGGCACCCTCTATGTCGCGCTAAATCACTTGCTCCTGGCGAGCCAACCAATTCACCAACACGTTCCGTCGGCGCCTCTCCGGTAGCCTCATCTCAGATCCTGTTGATTTACAGAAAAAAAAAGGAGTAACACCCTTAGACGTTACTTTGCAGTCGAGGCTCTTCTAAATAAATCTGAGGCTCCATTCGCTTGTAAATCTTTCCACAACGCCGTCCCAGCGCTCGCAGGAACTGTCCCTCACCAGGGCAACCCTCTGCTGTGTCCATCACTCAGCTCGCACGTCGTGAACAACATCCCTATCCAGGCCTCCTGTTTGGCGTGCGTGCGTGCTGTCTTTTATATATTACGTTAATGAGATGATTCAATTTGAATCATTTCAATACTCTTCGAAGAAGTCTTCGACATTGCTCACCACACGTGGCCGTGCGTTATCCTGCTGGGACATGCCATGTGGAGCTGCCTGCATTGCAGGAAGGTTAGTGCCTCGGAGTCTAAGACCTCCCTGACGTGGCGGTTGCTGTTCAGACACCCTCAGTAGGAGGCGTCCATAAACTACGTGGCTCGGTCTAGGTGGGGAGGGTTGGCTGGATGCTGCGCTGGACTACGTAAAAGGGGCAGAGGGGGGATTGTTCCGAGCCAAGCCACGTAGCTTCCCGTTCATATTATTTGTCGCTGTTAAATAAGATACAGAACACTCAACAGCATGTGATCATTTATTTCCGTCAATTTAATTATTTCCTTATGTAATTTACGATTGTATGACCAGAGGAAACAGTAAAAAATTGTTTCCGGAATCGATTGGGAAGAAAACTACGTGCCAAGCGCGGAGAGGGGGGGGGGGGGGGAGAAGCAAAAGCCACGTCAGGTTACGGGGGGCGACGGGGGGGGGGGCCCTGACCTAAAATGCATCCGAACTATATTTCAAATAGAAGCAACATTTTCTGCAAAAGGATTTCTCGTTTGCATAGCATAAGTTATCACAATTTTATTATACAGCTTCAGTGTGAAATGCAATAGCACTGAAGCTAGGTCAATAACACATTCACTGTATCCTACTGAAAACTTGCTGGCGAATTAAAATCCATTTCAACTTTTGAGATGCAATAATTTATGATAGAGAAATGAAGCATGATCATCACAATTCACACTTAAGTAGAAGGACAGTTTAATGTTACGATTTTGAATGTTAGTGCAGTAATATTTTAGTACAGTATATTCTCGGAAATGTCTTATTTTGCTAAATAATTATTAACAGTTATATTTTGTAGTTACTTGTGAGGTGTCTAGATTCGTGTTGTGCTTTCCAGTATTAAGGGACTGCCCTTGATACACAAGAAACATTTCTGTTATTGCACAGGAACAGTTCTATTCTCCATCACTATGATTTAATTTTCTTTTTCTTTAGAATGGTTATAACTGATACAATTATCTCTTCGTGGCAGGTTTTCAACTATACCTTGCAAACGAATGCTAATTTGCATAGATAAGATGGATATCAGCATCCAGACACAACTAGAGGCAACAATTAAATTCATCACTACTTACAAACTGCTCAGATACAATTTGGCTGTTAAACCTTCAAGAGAAGAACTCGAATAAAAAAATTATTAGATTAAATGGGGCCAGGAATGTACTGAAAGCTCTTCTTTTTTGTGTCCTCTTACATTTCCAGAGTATAATGATTCTAATTTCAAACACGGGTCCTTGCCGTCTAAGAAGCTATTCAGTTGAATCTAATTGAGGAAATATCCTACGTGTGTGCTATATGGATACTGGTATAAATGATTTTGTTGTTTTCGCAGGCGTCGTATTACAATTATAAATTCTTACGGGATTATCGTTGCGTTGTTATATTCTTAATTCTTCCTTTGCCGAACACCAGATGGAGGAAGATCATGAAATATTGTGGGACAATACAAGAGTACTAGCTAAAACCGAAGGTTATCTTCAAAGAAAAGTGAGAGAGGCTATTTAAATATTTAAACATCCAAACAAACTCAATAAAGATGGTGGTTATGGTCTTAGCCGGAGTTGGAACTGTGTGCTGGATAAATAATTAACTCTGGACTCACAGATATTACATCGTAAACAACATCTCTGGATAGTCAGACAATCGACAGTACAAATAAACAACTAGCCACGCCGGTCTCCAGAAGAGCACAATCCTTAGCAGATTCGGCACAAGACCCCTGAAGAAGACCGAAGACTAGGTCGAAACGTCGGGAAAAGAAGAATTAAGAATATAGCAACACAGCGATAATCCCGTAAGCATTTATATTTGGATACTGGTATGTTGCGAGAAAGTGCGAGAGGGAAGTACTTCTTTGGAACATCTTGTTAGACCCCTTCTACTAGCGCGAATGGGTGAGCGCATCCTACGGTTATTTTAAACGGATGTCCTATAAGTTGGACCGTTAATAGACCACTTTACTTCACATGCAAGTTAAAGCTCATAAATTAGTCGCTTAGGTAATAACACCTTCCAATTCATTGTCAATTTTATTTTGCAGGATTATAAGAAAAAAACAACCCCGCTGTCGTAAGCTAAGGGACAATTGGCCGAGTCTCGTATATGGTAAAGTGTGAAGAATAATATATATTGTGGTGTAAATAAAACCTCCGTTATACATCCACATTAAAAATTGCGGAAGCGGGTGAGGAAGCGACTGTAGGACTCCACGCGGAAGTTCCGCACTTGCGGATGCGGAGCTCCGTTACATCCCTAGCTTAAACAACAGAGCCCTGTGGGTGAGCGGTAACGCTAGAGCGCGGCATCTGGAAGACCGCTGATTCCTTCAAAAGGCACAAACCAAGCGTAGTGGTGAGCGGTAACATTTTGACCTCGTATTCGGAAGGACACAGGTTCGAATCCACGTCCAGCCATCCAGATTTTCGTTTTCCATGGTTTCCCCAAATCACCACAGGCAAATGCCGGAGGAGGTCCCTTCCAATTCCTTACTCCCAGATCTCTAATGAACCCGACGTTGACGCGGCGTAAAGCCTGAAAAATAGCAAAAGGCCAACCCTGAGTTCCATCCAGTCCCTTGCTCCCAGGCTTCTTACCTGTCCAATGGCCATGACGTCGACAAGTCATAAAGCCACGAAGAGAAAAAAAAAGCCTCTAGACAACAACAATAATCGGTGTGCAGTATCCTGCTATGTGACTTATAAGAATAAACCATAGTAACTAAAACTTGAGAACCGCTAGTCTCTTTCAGTCGAGGTCGCGATGTACCGGTCGTACTGAGTGTGGTTTCCCTCAGTCAGTAAAGCGGATGTTGGACCAGTGCTCAATCTTCACCTCATAAACTATACATTCTACTAACCAAAAAATTACGCTTATCATGTTGAACACAAAGAGTTAGACGTTTGGCAGACAAAAAGCAACACAAATTTTCCTTCAGTGGGTTAACCTCTTCAGAGTCGAGGTATCATATATGATACCTTCAGGAATTATTTATTTTCTTGGGCCACTGCACAGCTGAACGTTTTCTGACCTATCGTATCATCTACAATATACATCGCGCTTCTCACAGCTCATATGTTCGATCTTCTGCTTTTGGTAGCTCTGATTGGAAACTTGGGATCCTGCAGCTGTGCAACATGGCTCGTCGACATAAAGGTAAACACATATATTTTTTCCATGAAATAAAGTAACATGAAGCAGTAAAGTTGTGTGTATAATTTTCCCGCTTGACTCCTGAGGTATCATATATGATACCATCTATAAAAAATTAATTATTGTTTAAAATCTTTTTTTATGGTCATTCATTGTTAACTAGCATTAACACAAAGTAAATAACACAATAGTAGTTCTCTTGCACTTTTATTATGAGCTTGGGACTGAAGAGGTGAAGTGCGTCGTGTCTAACAAATTAAATTTGAATTCAGGCAGAATATAAGTCCTTCACCTTTCTTTTGCTTATGGCTTTATGATACGTCGATGTCGCTATCATTATGGCTGGAAAATGATATTCTGGCTTCGCATTCGGGAGGACCGCGGTTCGAATCCGCGTCCGGGCATCCAGATTTGGGTTTTCCATGGTTTCCCAAATCACTCCAGACAAATGCCGGGATGCTTCCTTCAAACAGGCCATGATGAGTTCCTTCCCATTCCTTGCCCCCCATCCTTTCCCGTCTCTAAAGAACTCGCTGTTAAGAAACGTTAAGCAGTTAAAAAATGGAAAATGATAGGCGAAAATGGAGGGGAAGGAAATCGCCAATGGCCTTTTGAAGGAACCATCTTGGCATTTACCTGCAGAGATTTGGGGAAACCATGGAAAATTTGGATAGCCGGACGAGGATTCGAACCAGCGTCTCCCCAAATGTGAGGCTAGAGAGTTACCCCTCAGCCACTACGCTCGTTCACTCTCACTGCTATCATTATTCACACTGCCCGCCTGCGTCCAACAAGCGGCCGGTCGCACGTTATCCTTAATTCAACAGATGGAGGGAACCAACCGAAACAAGATCAGAATAACAACGGAAACAAAATAAGACGAAGTCAATAAATACTGAAACAGGATAAAACGAAGTCAATAACAACTGAAACAGGATAGGACAAAGTCAATGGCAACTGAAGCGGGATGGGATGGAGTAATTAACAACTGAAACAGGATAACACAAAGTCAGTAACAATTGAAACAGGATAACACAAAGTGAATAACAACTGAAACAGGCTAAGATAAAATCAATAACAACTGAAACAGGATAATACAAAGTCAATAACAACTGAAATAGGATAAGACATCGTCAATAACAACTGAAACAGGATACGACGAAGTCAATAGCACTTGAAATAAGATAAGGCAAAGTCAATAACAACTGAAACAGGATAAAATAGTCGGTAACGCATTACTGGAGAACCATACACATATAAAACGAATGAGATACGTAAAGGTGTCACAATCTGCTCTTAGCAGACGATATACAATTCAGGCCCGACCAGAAAAGAAATCTGGCATAAGAATAAAACAATACATAAAAAGTCGTCATAGGTGGTACCTAGTAAGCACAGAACTAATCAATCCAAATTATCAAAGAAACTGATGTCGAAAGTTGTTTTCATCAAGTTATAGGTTAACTTACTTGCTCTGAAAATGTTTCAAACTAGCAGCAGGAACTCTGTGGTGTAAATGAAGCGTTTATACGTTAATGAGGCCAGCTGTCTGCGGGAGTTTCACTGGGGTCAACTCAATGTCAAAGTGCGGCACTCTGTATGCAAAGCCCGGCGGAGTTATGAAGCCAAGTCTGCTACAAGACGTTAATACCGGCAGCTTACGCTACGCGGCGCCACTAGCTCATATTGTCAGTACATGCATACGTACAAGACGTTTTATGTCTTCTTCTAGCTTGCTATTTATGAATTCTACATCCCCATGTTATATATAACAGTGACCTAGCGAGGCGTTTTATATATGCATATATACTCTACCCTAATTATTGTACTAAGCTCACTGGTTTCATCTGACGTCTAAAAATGACTCTGCTTATTATGTACACACGGAGAAAAATAATGAGTGTTCTTATGATGATAGGCCGAAGGAGAAACTGTTTGTTGAATACCTTGTGTGTAAATGCCTTGGCATAATTTTTGATGATATATTGAACTGATGAAGGTGCATGGGGGCACTTGGTAAAAGAAGGTTTCAACATTTTTCATTTATTGGAGAGTTTTTTTTTTTTTTATCTGCTTAACGTCTCTCTAACAGCGAGGTCTTTAGAGACGGGAAAGGATGGGGTGCAAGGAATGGAAAGGATTTCTGACATGGCCTTTTTAAGGAAGCATCTCGGCATTTGCCTGGAGTGATTTGGGAAACCATGGAAAACACAAATCTGGATGCCCGGACGGGGATTCGAACCTATTGGAGAGAGTCATGAGGGGATGTACTATAGAAGGGAGAGAACTGGGATACAAAACCTAGGTGAAGCCATTGTTTGATTATGATGTTGTATTATGGAATCCTCATTATGGGTACCAAATACAGCAGGTGAAGAAGGTGCAAAGGAGGACAACTAGATTTGTCTCTGGAAATTAATAACAGACCAAATCAGTAACTGGTATGATAAAGGATTTGGATTGGGGGTCATTAGAAATCAGGAGGAGGGTCAATAGAGCGCTGGGAGTTTATATGAAGTACTTTGGGTATAAATCTCGGTAGGATTTTTTAAATTTTTTATTAGGGTTTTATGCTTTGTCAACGTATAGATTATTAGAACCGGAAGAAGATTGGGGACCCGGAAAGAGCAGGAATTCCCCATTGGAACCGTCCCTGTATTTGTTTGATTAATATGGAGAAACCACCGAAAAAGATTTGTGATACCGGATGGGGATTCGAACTCACGTCCTCCCTATCGCCAGGCCAGAGCAATAATCCTCACCCACCGCGCTCGGTAATGAGGAATTACATTGTAAACACTGACTTGGATTGCGAAACTTATTACATAATTTAGGCACGATGTAAAAGTAATGGCTACGGTTATTTACACTTTTTTTGGTGGTTAAGTATTTATATACTATGTCAAAAGTTTACTGTCATCTAATATTTAACTAAATTTTAGACATTTATAATTTCCGATCGTCAGTAATTATTTTCATCACAAATGTTCCTGAAAATGATATTGCGATAAATAAATAACTTATCTGACACATTTTATAACTTTTAGGCACACATTAATTATTCCTGTAATGAACGGATTTGATCAGATAACCAAACACATTGTTATGTTTGTTTATGGGAGAAATATCTCTTTAACTGTTTTCTCTAAACACAAAAGATTTAAAAAAAAAAAATACTTCACGAAATGTTAGATTTACGGGCAAGCACGGGTCACATCACACTCACTCAGTTTATTCCAAACACTTTCTTTCTTAACTATTCCCTTTCTTAGCTTCAGTTTAAGTTGCTTGGAGTATGTAGTACAGCAATATAATAAGCGTAATAACAGTTAGGGACGGGCAAATGAAGAAATATATCGATATTAACAAACAGTATCGATATGTATCAAGAAAAAATATTGATATGTCGATATATCGATATTTTTTCTAAAAATATTCCAAAGATATTTAAGAAAATTAAAGACCCGTGTGGAATTCATAGAAACTTTTATTAATTTATCTATTTTTACAATCAATCAAACCAGCATTAATCTGTTGTAGACATCAAAAGAAGTCTCAGTTTTGTAAGTTACTCCATAAACCTACTCGTATTGCTCGGTGGCACCAAGTTAACTGCAAAAGGTCACTCTCTCGGGCGACACAGAAGAGGTTTGGTATATTAAATACGCATTAACTTTTATTCATCAATGAAAACAGTAATTAAAAAACAGAAGCTGCAAATTTACGTCAAGCTACAACTTCAGGGATGCTTAGTCAATATTTTTCAACTTCATTAAAAAATAATCTGACCGTTAACATTCAAATGTGTTGACAAAAAAATGACGTTGACGTTAACATTCAAATTCATGTAAAAATTTAACATATCTTTTAAGCTGTTAACCATTAATAAATAAAACTATTAAATTATGGTGAATTCACTTTTTTAAGACGCGTTCAGATCTGATATGTAGGCCTACGTATATTTATCAAATATATATGAAACTCATTAAATTGTATACTGATTTTCGTTCGTACAAAAATATCAAATCGGTACTTAAAAATGATACTCCAAATAAAATATCGATTTTTGATGTATCGAGAGAAAAAATATCGACGATAACTATCGACTATTTTATGAAAAATATCGATGCATTGACATATTTTGCCGACGCCTAATAACGGTACAGTATAAATGACTTGATCTACCCCTTTGGATAATTCGTACTTAATAATAGGATACAAAAATTTGTGTGTATTTATTATTTTGGTGGCATACCTTATTTCGGAAGTACGTGGTTCCCATGGACGATGTACCCCTCCGTGAGAACATTCTCTGGAGGTTGCAAAGATACTCCTGTCCCTGTCGTTATTATAGTTTTCGCTTTACACTGGTGGCATAAATACGAACTTGTACTGGTTGTGCTAATCAGTCTTAAATTATTACTGATTCGATCTTACCACGGTCGCCACTGGAATTACCAGATATTAGCTAATTAAAGTCACTCAAATAAAGTTTGTCTGGCACACTGAATTGCACTCAGATCGAGTACTAAGGTTATCATGAGCTACGACTACACAAATCACATAGTCTTCCACTGGCCCAGGTTTATTGTACTGAAGTCTACAGAGCAGATACAATACGCCGTAGTAAACCACCAGCTAGTTAGTTTGACAAGACTTCGAAATCCTGAAGACTGCGCGGCTTGTACTAGTTAATGGACACAGACGGTTTCTACCGCTACAATAGTCGCAAATATTACGGCACTGGATTATACTGTTCACAAGTCTTCATTATCCCCGCACCACACTTAAAACACAGTAGACATTGTCACAAAAGTTCTTGACGCACTATCTAAAGTTGTTGTTTTTTTTCAGCCTTTTGACTAATTTATCCATTATCATGTATTATATACCCCTTTGTTTTTATATTCTATTTTTAGTCTGTGTTACATATTTGTGTATTTCTTTTAGTCTTTGTATGGAAAAGGTTTGTATCAGGTCTGTTACGTCCTTGAATCCGAGTTCACCTTGTAGTATCTCTTTCCTCGTGTTTCTATATTGTTTACATCTTAGTTCCATTCCGCGTTCAGCGGCGGTCAGACGCGGACGTGCTGTCAGCAACTTCCGTTAACGCCGCAGCTATTATAACAGTGTTAGTGTGAAGTTTGTGTGTGAGCTATTGAAAACCCATCAACGCAGCCGCATTTAGGCGATTCTGCAGTAAAAGGTAAGAGATGGCTTCCACCGCCATAACAAGAAAAAACACAGTGAAATTCACATTCGATCGAGCATACGTAAGACCATCGGCCTATGAAATACATGAGTGGTTGTTTGATAAAGTAAAGCTAATTGACGAAGAAATACTGGGAATACAACTAGACTCGTTCCAGAACTGCGTTTTTGTTAAAATGATAAGCGAGGAACATTGTGTTAGTGTAATTGAATCAAATACCGGGAACCTAAAATTCCATCATGCCGATGGAAACGTAAGCAATGTTCAAGTAACGAACGCAGGAATGGGAAAAAGACAGATAAGAGTGTTAAATCTGCCCTTTGAAATATCTAATGAAGCCATTCTACAAGCAATAAAACCGTTCGGCAACGTGGAAGAGATCGTAGAAGACAAATGGGGAGGCAATATCAGGTTTAAGAAAGCAAATGGAGTGCGGCTAGTAAAAATGGAGATAACGAAACACATACCATCATACATCAATGTATGCGGTTTCAGAGCACTGGTTGTATACGACGGCCAGCCCAGAACTTGCGCTCTATGCAATTCAATACAACATATCAGAGCAAACTGCCCCCGCATACAACCTACAGTACTACCGCTAACCTACCTCAGACGAACAGGAACACCGAAACAAGATGAACAAGATGAAGAAATGCCACTGGAAGATCAGCAGCAGTTTCCACCACTGACGATAACGGACAGTGGGAACACGGAGACGAAAACAAGAAGAGAAACGAGGGAACAACAAAATGACGACATAAGGAACACTGAAGAAACAAGGTGCGACGAGGTATCCAAAACCATGAACACAAAAGCGAAAAACTTACCAAGAAAACAAGAAGGAGACTTGATAGAAAAGACAATAACAAACATGGAAGAGACAAAACAGAAGAGAAATGTTGAATCGTTGAAAAATACGGCAGAAACCGACGATAACAGGGAGTCGGCCGACGAGAAGGACGAAACGACGACAGCAGAAGAAACCGAGTGGACGAAACCAGCGAAGCCCAAACCCAGTAAGAAACGTCGTGCAAGAAAACAACCAGAGACGAAAAGTAAACAAACTAGGGAAACATCCACTGAAAGAGAAAATACAGACGATGCTAAAGGCACTGGTAAAAAGCTCAAAAAGCAACAAATCGGGAAGAGCCGGCCAACATTTAATGCAGAGTTAAATCCAAACTCAGTCAGACACCGAGAAACAGGTACGGAGACAGAAGGTATGTCCTTTAGTTGGGCAGACAACGATCATAACGAAGACATAGAGGATGTCAGGCAGACTTCCTGAACATAAATCGCAGCGACGAACTCACAAGGAAACAAACACCTGGAGACCGTAAACAGGAAACTTAACGGTATAGAACAGACTTGACGTATGGAACAGCTGCTGTCGGACACTAATGGATTGGCGGACAACCAAGGCCAAGCACCATCACAATGAATCAAGTCTTGACACTAACAACGATTAACATCAATCGCATAACAGCTAAAACAAAGTTTTATGCCTTGCAACAATTTCTTATCCAAAATCAAATAGACGTCGCACTCATGCAAGAAGTGATAATCAGGGAGTTTGAACTCTTCGGTTACGAAACCATAACCAATTTAGACTCCCACTGCAAAACCGGAACTGCAATAATAATCAAGGAAGGACTGTCCTACACAAACCCGGAAATTTTAACATCCGGAAGGGGTATAGCAGTATACATCAAGGACATATGCATCGTCAATTTATATGCACCCTCAGGCACTAATAAAAAACAGGAGAGAGCGGAATTCTTCAAAAGTGATATACCTTACTTATTACGCAAGAAACCGACCAGACTTGTAATTGGCGGTGACTTTAACTGCGTAATTGACCGAAGCGACCAAAGACCAAACCCTAACATCTGTCAAGAATTAGCAAAAATGGTCGAAGGATTAGGCCTCAAGGACACGTTTCGGGCATTGCACGGAAACCAAACTAGTCACACACACATGACCCCGACATCAAAAAGCAGACTTGATAGAATTTACGTATCTAACACTCTAGACCCAGCAGTTAGTAGCGATGAAATAGTACCCTTAAGCTTCTCCGATCACTGTGCGTACATATGCAGAATTAAGTGCGACCCAATTAATATTCAGAGAGGTAAAGGATATTGGAAGATGAACGTTTCGCTTCTTCGCGATGCTGAATGTAAGGAAAGCGTCATCACCACCTGGTTTTCAAGTGTCAGAAACTGCCACAAGTATAGCTCAAATTTAAGCTGGTGGATAACCCATGCGAAACCAAGAATAAGAAAAGCTATTATCGCCTACTCACACGTAAAACATCACTGGACAAACAATACCATGGAATTTTACTACAGATGTCTGAAGGACCTGTACAAAAAAGACGTGCACACCATCCACGACCACGTACTGATTAAAAAGTATAAAGCCAAAATTAACAAATACCAAGCATCAAGAATGGAATCCCTTTTAGTCAACACCGATAGCGTGGACTTAGTAGAGAAAGAGAAGGCATCGCTATACCATCTGATTAGGGCGACAAAAAGAAGAAACTCCCAGTACTTATCAAACATAACTGCGGAAGATGGAGTCAGAACAACCAACCAAAAGGAAATTCCCGCAATGATCTGGAACCATTTTTCATCCTTTTACAGAGCCTCCACCACAACCGGAGATAACAGGGACTCCACCCTAAACCACATAAATGAATACATGGACGACAACGAGCGAAGAGAGATTACCAGAGACATCACACTAGAAGAAGCAGAGTTGTCCCTCATGGCTGGGAAAACTAGAAAATCTCCCGGTAAAGACGGTCTTCCCCTGGAATTTTATAGAGCTTTCTGGAACATCATATCCCACAAGATGGTCGATATATTCAATGAAATATGGCAGATTGAACGATTGCCTGAAGCCTTCACGGAAGGCATAATAATTCTCATCCCAAAAACACCACACACGAAGAATATCAGAAAGTTAAGACCCATAACGCTACTGAACTCCGACTTCAAGATTTTGACTCGTATCCTGAAACGAAGAATAACACCATTACTCACCAAAATTCTTGGCCCGTACCAAGCGGGTCCGATCCCTAATCGCGGGATCCAACATGCAATCTTGGAACATAGAGATATCATCTCCTTGGCAGACAACCTGAAGCTAAAAGCGGGAATTCTCTTCCTAGATTTCGACAAAGCATACGATCGTGTCGAACACCAGTTCTTATACAATACCATGAGGAGAATGGGCATGGGAACAAGCTTCGTATCAGTAATCAAGAAACTAACCAACGGTGCTACCACAAGTGTATTAGTAAACGGATTCATCTCAAAAAACTTTCGTATGGGCCGAGGGCTGAGACAAGGCTGCCCCCTCTCAATGGTCTTGTTCGCCATATACACGGAACCCTTACTACGGAGCATCCACTCCTTGACAAAGGGTATAACGTTCCAAGGTAGAAGATACACTACAAGAGCTTATGCAGACGATATTGGGTTCTACGTAACCGACAATGACGACCTAGTAACAATTAATAACCAGATAAAGATTTATGGCCCTGAAAGTGGCGCCACAGTCAACATGGACAAATCAGGCATACTTTACATTGGATCAGGACCTCAAAATCTTGTAAATACTTATGGATTCAAACAAATGAGCAAACACAAGGCCTTAGGTGTGTGGCTAGAAACCAATCCACTCAAAATGAGTGTAATCAATTGGCGAGAAGTGTTAAACAGCACAAGGGCCATTCTGCAACTGCACAAAACCAGACGGATCAACAAAATACAGAAAGCAAATTTAATAAATCTGGCGGTCCTTGGCAAATTAAACTATGTTGCCCAAGTGCTCCCTGCACCGAAAGGGATAATACAAAGCGTTCAGAGGGCAGTAGCCTGGTTCTTGAGCCAAGGTGACATATTCAAAGTCAACTTCCAGACGCTAACCCTGCCAAAAGCAAGAGGAGGTTTAGGTTTAATGGATGCAAGAACCAAAGCAAATGCGATCTTCATACAGGCAATGAGGAAAGTATCTGAAAACAAGGAAACCATAACGGCACAATTATTGGAACATTACAAACCGGTGAGTACAACGGCACCGGTAGGGATTGCCCATATCAATAATTCCCTTTACCATTTCAGGCTGTACTTCATCGAAAGCAGCTATATCATGGAGACAAGAAAGAACAACTTTCCCAAGACAACAAAAGAGATTTACGCATGTATGATGGCCCATAAACGGGGAAATATAATAGAAACTAAATACCCGGAAATCAACTGGAAAAACGTGTGGGCAAACATTTTCAACAAAACAATTCCGTCCGAGACTCAAGCTCTTTGGTACAAAGTAGCCAACGAGACCCTGGCCACCAATGAGAAGCTACATCGTATTCACCTCAAGCCAACAGATAGATGTGACACTTGCGGCAACACAGATACGCTAGTACACCGAATCTCTTGCGGAAGAGCGCAAACAATCTGGACGTGGACAAAACATTTAGTGGCACGCATGATGCAAAAACCGCCCAGGAAAATACTCACCAATATCCTAACAAAGCCGGATTTCAAGATTATACCTATAGAGAAACATAACAGTCTAATATGGATTTTAGGACACGCAATGCAGGATATACTGCAGAAGACATCCCAGAACTTAGAAGAGTATTTATCAACCTTGAAAATTAAAGTTTGGAGTTTAAAGAAAACGACGAAATACAAAACAAAATTTGGAAGCTATCTGGACGAAATAGCAAAAATAAAAAGACCATCAAATTAAAAAGTAAAAAATTTCAGAACTTGAGACTTCTGGCAAAAAATAAATAAAAAATAATAATAATAAAAATAAAAATAAAAAAATAAAAAAATAAAAAAAAATTAACCAATAATGTGACGGCTAAATAAGAACGTTGGATACGTGAAAATTTTAATTTTTGTTTTTTCAGACAATGGCGTGCGAGGAAATGCCAAAGTCCATTGTCTTCTTCTTTGATCACTTAACAACACATCAGGAGAAGATTAAAAATTAAAAAAAAAAAAAGACGGTAACGGCAAACCCAAAGCCTGGGAAACAGGAAAATATTTAAGTTATAAATATAAATGGCGGAGAAGCCAAGCCGAAGAAGGCAGTAATGGAGAGCGAAAGGACGGCTGTAAGGGGTGGAGGAGGCCGAAAAAAAAAAAAAAAAAAAAAAAAAAAGTAGAAAGTGTTATATATCTTCCAAGTCATCGCATTGTTGGCATTTCGGGTTGTCCACGATCTTCATGGTGTATATTCTATCTCGTACGAGTGCAATCTATAAAACATATTTTGTACCAATTTTAACATATGGGGCAGAATCATGGGTGATGAAGTAGAGAGACAAAGGGAGAGTACAATCTGTGGAAATGAAATTTCAGAGTAGTAGAGTAGGAGTAACAAGAAGAGGCAGAATAAGGAATGAGAGGATCAGGGAGATGATAAAGGAAGAATCGGTACAACAGAGAATTGAAAAATCTGGGATATAGTGGTATGGGCATGTAAAGGCGCATTCCCACGATCCCTTGTTAACGAAGGCGAGACGGGACGGGACGGGACGCCATGAGAACAGGGCCGCCTCTGCTAGCGGAAACAAGACGCAGCTACCAACACTTAGTCGGTAAACATCACAGGCGTGTGTAGCGGTGCTCTGTTGCCATCAGTTTGCAGCAGCGGTGCGCACCCCTTTTGTTGCTGTAAAGTGCTCTGTGCCAAACGACACTAGGCAACGTGGTGTGGAGGTGGCGGCAAGGTAAGCTAGGACTAACCTGCGGCCCGCGGTCGTCCCTACACTTCGGCTAATGACGTCCCGTCCCGTCTCGCCTCGCCTAAAAGGGGTCGTGGGAATGCGCCTTTAAGAGAATGGGAGCGGAGAAGCTACCAAGGAAGATGCTAGACATGGAGCTGAAAGGGAAGAGGCCTAGAGGAAGACCGAGGGACAGATGGATTAAAGGAGTTAAGAAATGTGTGGAGGAAAGAGGAGGAAATTGGGCGACATTGTAAGAAGAGAGATGGCGAGGCTTTTGTTCCCAGCCGACCCGGCCAGTGGCTGGAAGCTGTCCTAGATGATGATAATGATGAGTGCGTGGCCTGTTCTCAGTCTGCTTATTGTTGTTATCCCTGCTATGGTTCTGTACCGAAGGCTCTTGCTCAGTTCTTCTTCCATCCATCTTCTGTTCCACTCCTTCTAAAGCTGTTTAAACCATCGTACCGTTAGTAGTGCATAGCACTGACTACCCTCAGACAACAGGCGTGCTGCCGTTTTCCACTGTTATCTCGCGTCTCTCGCCATCTAGCTAAGATCCTCCCAGAGGCAAGTATCGATATATATCACAAATTCGATAGTATCGTTACAAGGTGAACTGGTATGTTTTCCCATTGCCTTGCCCAATGTGACAGTGTCTTGTTGTATGTGTCGAACACTGTGATAGCGTGTATGATCAGTGCAGTGTTTTGTAAATTAACGTAAAATGGAAGAAGGGAGACAGTGATATCCGCAGCTTGTCCATACAGAACTAATCTCCCGAAGGAAACCAGGGGCCGCAATGCTTACGTACCCACCCGACGGACGAATCTCCATCAACAGTTTTGTATGCCCTCACTCCATATGCACTGCGGAGAGGTCTGGCATTTAAGCCAGATCTTTAGCGTACAATCTGGAGATTAGGAACTGTATACCACCACCTCTCATACCCTAGTGCATAAGTCCTCCACCAACATCCTAACCATCTAACCCCGTGTCAGCGCCAGACGCCATCAGCTGAGCCAACGGGGCGGGATTGAATTGGTAGTAATCAGTATTTAATTTGAATGTTAATAGCTATTTATTCCACGAGGTTTTCGTTGCGTTTAAAGTGGACTGTTCCTATTGGCTTATTGAAACCCATTACTCAGCAACAGAGCGAATCTAGCTAGCCATTCTCAATATGCTTAGTTCGTACTCTATGCTCTACATTTGATTTCAGATTATAGCTTCTAATTATACTTGTTTTACTGGACAGATTGGAGTTTTTATTTGATGCTTATATATGAATCTTTTAAAAACAAAAGTTATGTCTAACAAATGGGACACAGAGGGGTCTGTACAGCTAGATAATGAATCTTTAGAAAAATGTCAGTGAGTACATTTACCTTGGCCAGCTTGTAAACATAAGAGGCAATGCAACAACCTAAATTTTCCGTCGCGGGAAACTGGAATGGCAAGCATGCTATTATACTGAAATCTAAAGCAAAAATTTATGACCAGTGCATTCTTCCTGTGCTGACCATACGGCTGTGAGACCTAGATTCTAGATGAATTTACAAAAAATAAGATAAGGACTGCCCAAAGAGCTGTGGAAATGTCAGTCCCAGGCTTAGCGAGAAAAGAGCAACTCATTTGGTCAGTTATGAATGTCACAGGTACCTTAGAGAAGACAGCAGTCTTGAAGTGGCAAGGGACTGTTAGACTCTTCCACAAACTACTTTTCTCACCCATCACTATCATAACAAGTTGATTTCGTAATTTATTTGTGCACCTAATTTTTAAACATGCTTCTATTGAATCACATTTTAAATACTTCAATTTTCCTTATTTCTGGTATTCCTAAAGTGTGATTGGCTACCATGAAGCGCTGTGCTCCACACATAGAGTTATAAAAAGTTCTTTGTAAGTCCTAGATCAACTAACAGATTTCTCTTTTTCAGGCTGTTTCAGATAGTACTATTCTCTTTTAACATCATTCCTCTTTCGGTTATTAGTTGCAATTTTACTTCCCAAGTAGCAAAATTCACTTACTTGTTCTATCGCATCGGATCCTATTTTGATATTTAAGGGGACATTGTACGTGAAATTCGTTGAAATTTGACATTTTCTGTTTTCTACTCCATAATGTACTATGGACTTTCCTGAACATTTTGGTATATAATACATTAAAATCAGACAATTGTAAGACCTTCAAATAATATTTTGATTGTGGACATGTGACAGTCAAAAGTCGCCACTATGCATATTCTGCCACAGTTGAGCAGTCATATATTCGGAACTACACAGGCTAGAAGGCTGTGAATTGCTTTGTTTTGTGCCTACTGCTGCGTCTCAGAAGTTTGCACGAGTAAACAAATCAGTCCTTTGTTTCTGATAATAGTTTTCGTCGAAAGTAGTCTGATTATCGGCTATTTTTGTAGTAAGCTAACATCTATTGCTTTTTAACTGTAAATAAAATGACTAAGCGTAAAGGTATCTTCAAGAAACGCAAATTTGTGGGTAACAGATATGTGAGAACTGGATTTTCTTCTGAGGTACTTCAAAACACGTGTGCCAGCAGTGAAGGAAACCATGATAATGTTTGTGAAGTGACCACGCCCCCTAGTGCATCGAAAAGGAAAATAAATTTTGAAACGGGTGACAGTGGTAAACGAAATGATGTTATGGACAACGTCATTATTGATCTCCAAATCCTTGCACAAGTTCTCTCTGAAACTGTCTCTTGCTGTCTTTGTGGTGGTGAAGTTAACCTTTATGAGGATATTGGAGGTAGAATAGGTGTTGTGTCTAATTGAATTAGTAAATGTCTAAAGTGCAAAATTTTAAAACCCAATATCTCCGAACTACATTTTTTGCAATAAATGACCCTTTTTCTCAAAAAGTAGTGATGGTAGAGACATGAAATTTTCACAGCATTCCAAGTATGAGATACAACACATATGGAACTAGAATAATTAAAATATCCTGAGTTGTTTTGTTTTTATGTTCATTTATTTAAAAAATTCTGTCAAAAAAAATTAAGTGTTTGAAAAAAAATTATAACACGCCCCACAATACAAATCTAGTAATAATTCTAGTTCAGTGTACCTAGAAAGGTGCATTCAATAGTTATAGAAAATTGCAAGTTGGTGTCTTAAAAAGTTTTTGAGATAATGGGTCACAAAATTCGATAATTTAACATTGTCGGCATAGGAGGTACAATGTCCCCTTAATGTACTATTATTGCTTTCATTTCTGCTACATTTCATCACTTTTGTCTTGCTTTGGTAAAAGTTATTAAATGAAGTAGAAATTATAGAAACAATAGTAGATTAAATGTAAAAATAGGATCTGATACGATCGGGGAATTAGGTGAATGCTGCTAATTAGGAAACTATAACAGGAATGATATTAAAAACAGAACACCACACGCTGTTGTCTTGCTTTCGTCTCGTAATCACAATATTTGTAACTTTTATTGCTATTATTGTTATCAGTTTTAAACTGTAACTTGTTCTAACTTTACTATTTTAAAAATTGTGGTATTTCCCTGTTTTTTGACAATTATAAAATTTGTTATTACTGTTACCTATTTAATGATAACCTTTTTTCCATGTTCGTTACTATTCAAAAATTAAAAATTAGCCGGGAGCAGAGAGTGCGAATAACGGAAAATGGCGGATTAATGCCCTTCTGTGGTTCGTCTCTGGTCCTTAGCTAGGCGAATAAAAAATTAAAAATAAAATGAGTATTTTTTTTTCCATTCAATCAGTGGGTATGAAAGAGTGTGTTTACTATTTGTGCGTTGGCAAAGATCGGAGAGGACGTTATTAAAAGATCCGAGTGGTCGACGATCATCGATAAATTCAAATTGAGTTTTCAGCGAGATCGCTTTTGTGTCTCCTTAATACTTGTAAGCCCCGTCAAACCCAACAATAATTCTTCCAGCTTTACAGAGTGAACCCTTGGGGTCAAATACAGCTCAGGTTTGTATTTCAATGAGACCAAGTCACGCCGTCATAGTAAACCATCACGGTGTCTTCATTAGAATAATGAATAGGAATGGTCCCAATACGCTACCCTGTGGCACTCCCATTTTTATTGCCACTTCTTTTGAAACAGATCCTAACTTTTTGCTTTCTACCTTCTTCTGCCCAAAAAATCACTTTCTCATCAACTCCAAAAGTTTTCACATTATTTACTATCATTTTATGGCTCACTCTGTCAAAGGCCTTTGAAATGTCAAATGCAATACTATCAGTTTGGCCTCTCTTGTCCATTTCATCCGAAATATCTAGCATATATCCTACTAAATCAGATTCGCATTAATATCCTTGCCTGAATCCATGTTGCCCGCTTGAAAACCACTTACCCTACTCATATATTTCTGATGCGGTTGCATATCAATCTCTCTGACCTATGACCCTAAAAACTAATTTTTTGGTAACTTTTAGTTTCTGAGCTTTCCAGTTATGGCTTAAACTGACCTTAAGTGGTCCAACAATGATCTAGCTGAACAAACAGATCAGGTCACGTCAGGCAGTTATAAAGAGTAAGCAGCAAAAAACCCTTTTGTGTCCCTAAACATTCATTTTTGTAACATTTAAACTGTGTGCAATGAATTTTTGGTTTAAATCAACCTTACGAGTTCTATTGCTACTTTTAAAGATTCTAAATTCTTGACGTGATAACTGCCGTAGATCGGTGACTATGCTAAAAACACTGTCATGGATCTACACCTTAATATGATACGGCATTCCACCAACCAGACGCTTCCGCATCAAATTGTGTGCTCCTGCTTAAGCTCCGTGATATGGTTTCAGCCAGCACTTTCAAAGCTTCCTTTATTCGTTTCGGTGCATCTCATCCGTGAACGACCTCTGGGTCTCCGGTTGTCCAGTTGAAATTCGCTCATTTTTCAAGCAACCACTCCGACAGCCATTCATGATACACCCTGCACTAGAGATGGGTCGTTCGCGAGTGAATCAGTTCTTTAGAGGAATTCATTTAAAAGAACGAGTGAACAGTGGCCCACTAAAAGTGTACGGTAGTTCAAAAAAGGTCTCAAATAAAACTGAGATAGTGAACCGTTCAAAAGAACTAGTTCTTTTCGTGAAGTGATCAAATCAACACCGCTCTTTTAAGTGAGTCATTTTGCCCACCTCTACCCTGCACGCGTACTGTTGAGAATCTATATTTTGTGCTGCAGTCTGTCGACTCTGGTCTAGTCCAGCCGCTTCCCACTTGTCGTTCTGCCCCGTCGTTTCCTGCTACATCTGAGCTGTCTCTGCAGCAAGTTACTCGGGGATCATAAATCACGTGACACATTTAGGACACCACGTGAACTCGACCGATGCGGTGGTTACTCTGTAATCGATGTTTCATCCTGTCAGATGAAACTGTCAACCCATATCTTCTCCACAGAAGAAACATGATAAATGAATTAAAGCCTTTTCAAACATAAGAGAAAGCAGACAGATCAGTGGAATTTTCAAATCTATAACAAGGGAGCGTCCACAAACGACGTAACTCCATTTTGGCCTCCTGTGAAACCCCCCTCCCCCACGTAACCTGACGTGTCTTTTGCCTCTACCGCCCCCCTCTCCCCGCCACGTAGCACGTAGCTTTTTACTCTTTTGATTCCAGAACACATTTTGAACTGTTTTCTCTTGTCAGACTATTGTAAATTACAAGCGAAGTCACATGCAGTTGTGTGTTCTGTAACTCATTTTAACTGTGAAAAATAATATGAACGGAAAGCTACGTGGACTGGCTCGGAAACTCCCCCACCCCACGTAGTCCAGTGTAACCTTCCAGCCAACCCCTCCACCCGCCCCGACCCCGAATCACGTAGTTTATGGACGCTCCCCAATATATACTGATCAGCTAAAACATTATGACCACCTGCTTGTTAGTGTGTTGGTCCATCTTTAGACCGCAATACAGCAGCGATTCGGCGTGGCATGGATTCGAAAAGTCCTTGTTAGGTTTCCGGAGTTGTCTGGCACCAGATGTCTAGGCACAGGTCACGAAATTCCCTTAATTTACGGGCGGGTGGTATGTGGGCGCGGGGCTGGGAACGAGCATCTCGGAAACGGCGAGGTTGGTCGGCTGTTCGCGTGCTACTGTAGTGAGCAGCTATGCAGAGTGGTTAAATGACGGTGAAACCACGACTGGGTGACAAGGCGGTGTACATCCACTCCTCATCACAGAACGTGGAGGTCGGTGGCTTGCCCGCTCTGTAATGCGGGATAGGCGGCGATCTGTGGAAGATCTGACGGAAGAGTACAATTCTGGTACTTCCAGAAGTGTTTCAGAGCACAAGAATCGCTGCTTTAGGTCGGGCGTACATTGAGCTGCGTGATGGCAGCGCGGGGCAACACGGGATCACCCACCACAGCAGTACTACCGATACTGAAGACCGGGAACTGCTGTGATCACCCACCGTCGGGCCACACTAGACCGCACCGCACCTGGCCCGCACCGCACCGTCACTCGGCCGTGTGTCGGCTCGCGTCCACACTAGTCCGTAGCACGGCCGTGTGACGGACGGGTTCCTACTCGGTCTCCTTTAACGTATACACTTGGCTGTTTCACGGAATTAATGTTAAAAAATTACCTTAAAAGTGATTTCGGTATTGTAGCTGCGGCTACCACTCGTACTTTATTATAGAGTACTGTACTTTTTAATCTACGAAGATAATAAAGTACGTTAAAATAGTTTTTTTGTGCGACTCCCGTTATCTCCTAACTGTTTGATCTCTTATGCACAAAAATAGTATTCCAAAAAGCTGTTTTCACAAATTGTCGTCACACTGTATTGAAAGATTTTCGTGTAATTCTATATAGTCACGATTAAATGTCAAGCGTCACTCACTTCACATTTAACGTCTTTGTTTTAGTTGAGGTTCCTTTTCGAGTAACTCAATATTTTTTTTTTTAACAAAAAAGAATAAGATTATTATACATTTTTATTTTAATGCAGACCGCAAAGATTCCGTAAAATAATAATAATTTCATGTGATCTAAAAATTCCAGTCACGGAGTTACTTATCGGCTGCGCAGTACACCTCTATCGTTGTCACCTAATTTGAAAAAGAAAACTACAGATTAACGTGAAATTCGTAACACGGAGCGTCCTGGCATTTTAGCATTAACAAATCAAAGCGTTTCCAGAGGTGAATGTCAATTTTACGATCCATAAAAATTACAGCTGAGACAGCTTGAATCAGGGATTTTCATTTCCCCAATCGTACGCCATAACCTTCTGAGACAAGAGACAAATCTGGTTATAATCAAAAATTATTATTCAAACATAATAAAATCAACGTACTTATAATTTATTTTTGCCAGATTCCGTAAAATAATAATAATTTCATGTGATCTAAAAATTCCAGTCACGGAGTTACTTATCGGCTGCGCAGTACACCTCTATCGTTGTCACCTAATTTGAAAAAGAAAACTACAGATTAACGTGAAATTCGTAACACGGAGCGTCCTGGCATTTTAGCATTAACAAATCAAAGCGTTTCCAGAGGTGAATGTCAATTTTACGATCCATAAAAATTACAGCTGAGACAGCTTGAATCAGGGACTTTCATTTCCCCAATCGTACGCCATAACCTTCTGAGACAAGAGACAAATCTAGTTATAATCAAAAATTATTATTCAAACATAATAAAATCAACGTACTTATAATTTATTTTTGCCATGCCAAAACACAAATGTACTTTATTATACGATTGAATATATATTTGCCAGTAATTCTAGATTCAGATGCTTGCGGCGAGTGATTTGGGTACAGAAGGTCCCCGGTTCAAAATCCGGATCTCGGATGCAATTTTTACAGGCCTTAGAATTGGCTTTCACCACTGGCAAAGATTTGATTTGTTAATGCGAACATGCAAGGACTCTAACTACATTTTACCAATATCTGATGAACCTGAAGTGAGGCTGAAAAAAAAGGACACACTTTTAAAGCAATCAGTAACGTTAAAACAATATTTAGTCGTAAAGGACCGGAAATTTCCGAACTCTTTCTATACAGTTCTCCATATTGACCAGCCCGACCGCAGACCGACACCGGGCCGCACCGTCAAAATATAAACCAAATATATCCGGGCCAACACACGGCCGTGTGTCGGCCGACACGCGGTGTCGTTTGAACTTACTTCAATCGAGTGAGCGTCAACAATAAGAAAAGTGACGGTGCGGTGCGCCCCGGTTGCGGTGCGGTCTAGTGTGGCCCGACCTTAAGCCAGTTTAAGCGGTGACAGCAGGCATGCAACAGCTAGAAAAGACCTGACAACTGATTAAGACGGCACAGCTGGCTGTCGAAACGTTGTGTTTATACAACACCATCCGGTTGGTCACCCGAGAAGATTATATTCCCTAGGATATACTTATTATAGTACTATGACGCAGTTGTTTACTGGCATGCATTGGTATTTGGTAACACGGCGGTGAACAACTGTGTTAGAAGCTGCATGTTTGCTGGAAGCTTATCAGTTTTTGGTTAATACCCGACATGCCAGTAACGACAATGCTTGGAGTATATCCCACATTCTATGCGGCTGTCGGCTGGAGGATGAGTTGCCAAGGAGCTGCAATTTGATTGATTTTCCGCAGTGGTTTGGATCGTTATCGTGAAGCGTGCAGACGAGGCAATTGTGGTCTCTAGCGATATTTTCTTTCTTCACGTGGTTCATAACGTTGTGTCTGCTCGCGCGATCTGTTTGTGGTGTACCTTGAGGACTGTGTGTGGTGTGTGCAGGTGGTAAGCGCAGCTCGCACCGCTCGTGCAGCCAGCTGCAGCCGCACTCGTCGACGATCCGCACGGTGGAGATCATCGTGACGCTGGTGCTGCTGTTCCTCATGTCGTGGACGCCGTACGCCGTCGTCACGCTGATTGGCCAGTTCGGCGACCAGTCGCTCGTCACGCCCTGGGTCGCCTCGCTGCCCGCGCTCTTCGCCAAGGTAATAGCTTACAGCCAACACCACGCTTACATCCTTCTCATAGAAGCTACAACACCACGCAACTACCAATCTTCTACTACACTTGACCGCGTTTCATCAATTCCAAATTTTACATTTTGTATATTATTTAGTAACTTCCCGTAAGGAATAAAAAGAATCTTTGCCATCTTTTAGACAGGGATGGCTTTTAACTCTAGCTCTTCGGTATCAATTACAATGTAATCGTAGGTTTTCCCTCTCAGGCATGCGGCCAAATCAGTTGATCGTAGATCTACGAATTTTGGATGGCGTAACGTGCCATCATCTTCAGTTTGCGTCTGCCGACCGGCGCCGGCGTGAAGAGTGCAGTCCAGCATGCGACTGACCACGCTCCTCACGCCGGCCAGCACACGCTACCTGTAGATGGTGGCACGTTACGCCATCGAAAATTCGTTGAACTACGATCAATTGATCCGGCCCGATTCCCCAGAGATCTTCAAGCAGTAGTTATAATATTGCCAGTCTCTTCTGAAATAAAAAGCCAACCTTCCTTTGTTTTTTAGTTACTTTTTCTTCGACAGTACCATCAGTTACATGACCGAAGCTTAACTTTCACACATACACTCATTCCGAAGCTTCTCAGATATTACAAATTATTCAGCTTTTACTTTTATACGAGGGCGAATCAGAAAGTCTTTGCCCATATTTTCTATTAGCAGAAATAAGGTACATATAGTTAATTACAAATATATGTAGCTTACCAGATTTTTCCATATAGTCTCCACACCGGTTCAGATTTTTGTTCCATCGCAGCACAACATCTGAGATGCTCCTGTGGTAGAATTGGTCTGTCTGACTGTGAAACCACCGTCGGACTGCTGTCTCAGCTTCATCGTTGCACGTGAATCGCTGTCCTGCCAGGAACGTCTTCAGCGGACAGAAAATGTGAAAATCACTTGGGGCGAGATCCGAACTGTATGGTGGATGGTCCAGACTTTCCCAGTGAAATAACCGGAGCTTGTCGGTGGTTGTCATTGCGCATTGTCGTGGATGATAACCGCGTTGTCCACATCAAGACTCCCTCACCGCTTCTTTTTTATGACCGAGAATGGTGGTGTAACGGATAGCGTTCTCGCCTCCCATTCGGGAGGACGGCGGTTCGAATCCCCGTCCGGGCATCCAGATTTGGGTTTCCCATGGTTTCCCAAAATCACTCCAGGCAAATGCCAGGATGCTTCCTTCAAAAGGCCATGGCCGAATTCCTTCCCATTCCTTGCCCCCATCCTTTCCCGTCTCTAAAGACCTCGCTGTTGAGAGACGTAAAGCAGTTAAAAAAAAATCTTATTTATGCCAGCCTGCAGATGTGATAGTATGGAACGACAACTGTCGGCATTGATGGTTGCACTCAGTGGCACGAAATCCAGCAGGAATGGTCCACGGCGATCCCAGAACACCGTGAACATTCCCAACAGATGGCACAGCTGAACCCAGATGTTTTCGCACCATGCTGGGTTGCTTTGATTCCGGCGTGAATTGCAGTATCCACGTTTCATTTCCAGTAAGAATGCGGTCCAGGAAACTGACACCCTCCTCGGCATACCGTTGCAGATGATTCGGTGAAGCAATCATTCGCTTGCATTTCATCATATCATCCAACTCCTTAGGACCTACCGACATGAAACCTTTCGTTACCCTAAGGAACTTTGAACTGTCTCTTAAACACTACCATACGAAATGCCAAGCTCCCAGGAAATGTCGTTGAGGTGCCTATCCGCTTTCACCATTGTATCCACGCGGAAAATATTGTCGTTGTCGTCAAACGTGGCCTCCACAAACGCTCATTTCATCCAAGTCTTCAAGGCCTTTTGCGAACTCACAACACCACAACCTCATACTTCTCAAAGTAAGATACTTTTTCCCCATACATGGTCTGAATTTCCTGCATTTCCCTGTGGACTTCGATGGGCGTTCATTCCTTGCTCTACAGAAAATAATCGCACTTCGTTGCTCGCAAGCTTCGGACGCGTGAAGCGCGATAGCCATCTTTAACAAGTGACAGCAGCGCCGTGCAGCGGATCTTACGGTAAAAGAGGCCGGGCAGTTCCAAGAAAGGTCCACCCTACCGAGCGTAGTGGGTGAATGGTTAACGTTCTGGCCTCGAATTCGGGAGGACGGTGGTTCGAATCCCCGTCAGGGCTTCTAGATTTGGGTTTTCCATGGTTTCCCCAAATCACTCCAGGTGATTACCGGGATGCTTCCTTCAAACAGGCCATGGCCGAATTCCTTCCCCTTCCTTGCCCCAATCCCATCCCGCCTCTAATGACCTCGCTGTCGACGAAGCGTTAAGCCCAGGCAAAAACAAAGGTCCTCCCTTGTGAATTGGTATGTTACAGCATTTGCAGCCGTAGTTTGGCTAAAAAAAAAAAAAAAAAAAAAAAGAAATGCGCAAAGACTTTCTGATTCGTCCTTGTACATACAACCTTTCCACCTAAATTCCAACTATTTCCTTAATTTTAACAGCTTTCTTGTAACTGCTTCTGTTTCATCCAGCCATCTCATTCCTGCCTCTCTCTCTTCATTAATTATTACGTACATCGTCTTCACCTTGGTCTCAGGTCTGCTGAGTCCGGTTTATTCTTTGCTGTCAAAGATACACCCAAAAATGCGATTCATAAAAGATATTCATAAATTAAAAGGTATACAATCAACGAAATTTACATATTTATATACATTTATAGACTGATGAGACGTATGAACTCTATACGCTTATATTCATCAGTGTCTATCCATTTAATCTCAGTATCCGGATAAATTATAGATACACTAGAGGGGCCCGCGGTGTTGAATCGCACGTTTGTTGCTTCTCTAGCCTGGAATTTATAGCAGGAATAAAAATGTTAGATGCGTATAGTATTCGATCGGTTGCTGCCCTGTGCTGTAGCAGGAACACAGCCGCGAAGATGAAGCCACAGGCATAACGCAGGAAGTGCTGCAGCTACAGAAATTCCTATAAAATATCAGATCCTTGTTAGAAAACTAGTCCAAATCTTCAAATTATAAACAAACAATACCACGTGCAATTAACAACGCACCAGAAGAGTAAAAGTTAAACTTTAAAACTGAATAATAGGAGTTTCAATCAATGAAAAATGAAGTTCACTCTATTTATTAATATCTCTGATAAGTTTCCTACCGCAGTACAAGCAGTGCATAAAACGGCAGCAGCGACCATAAGTTTAAAGATACCTACAGTTTTTTTTAACTGCTTAACGTCTCTTAACAGCGAGGTCTTTAGAGGGCAAGGAATGGGAAGGAATTCGGCCATGGCCTTTTAGAAGAAGCATCCCGGCATTTGCCTGGAGTGATTTTGGAAAGAATGTAAAACCCAAATCTGGATGCCCGGACGTGGATTCGAACCGCCGTCCTCCCGAATGTGAGGCCAGAACGCTAACCGTTACACCACCACTCTCGGTGATACCTCCAGAACATAAGAACTACTAGGTTGTTCTCGAAGTCACTTTGAAGTGCTGTTCAGTACTTTAATACTTCGACCCTCGTTCAATATATGACCGGAGGTCGGATCCGCTTGGTTTGGTTCCCCTCAGTTTGGGCGAATTAATGATTTCGAACGAAGTAACCTGTACATTCTTTTGGATGGTCGGTCTTTTTCGGGAAATATGACAGTTGCGTCACTAACCGGTCAGGACAGTCATGTTAAGTGATTCGTTCTTCTTTTCTTTTTTTGGTATGGGGGAGGATCGATGATCTTTGTTGTGAGATACCATCGTGATTTCAGTGTTTCCATGGTGTCTCTAAATCACACCAGGTGAATGTGAGGATGCTCCCTATAAAAGGCCATGGCTGATCACCTTCCCGTTGTTTATCACAATTCCTACCCTTTAGGCTGAAAAGGGTTTTTGTAACTCTACAGCAGCCCGCCTCCTGAACTTCACAAGGAGAAATGAAATCTGTAAAAAAAAAAAAAAAAAAAAAAAATTCTACTATATAATTTCGTAAAGTCACTCATGCACTCACCTAGATAGCTATTGGCTGGAGAACGATGTCATGTCTCAGCCTTCGCTTGCAAAACAGCGACCAGAGATACCAGTAGTAGAAACTCGTGGTTATGTTCACAATTTAATAGCTAAGCAACATTCATTAAGTTTGCTTTTCGTAGCGTTTTACAGTTAAAAAAAAATACTAATAAATTTTGTCGGCTGAAAAAACGTTGATCTGCTTTTCGGTAACATGTTGCTAATGAAAGAAACTTAACAATAAAAAAAACTTAAAAAATTAAATTACTCATGGTCTCTAATGTAACCATGAATGCCAATTGTCATTCCGGCTTGGAAAATTTCAATCTAATTAAAATTTTCACTAATGTTGTTGCTTGACCAAAGTTTATGCATTACGGTTTATTTGCTTTTTAGGGATTTTACTGACCACTTTCGTTAATGGCTTTTGTTCATGTTCGCTGTACGTGAGTTATTAAATTATTTTAAGTGGACATCAGACCAAATATGTTACCGAATCCAGTATTAACGAAATTCATTTCTTCGGAGTTGTTCAACTGTTTAATAATATGGAATGTGTATTAAGTTCTCTGGCCTTTACAGAAACTATGACCAACGATTACATTATGAGGGTTTGCTGAATCTCAATAAAAAAAACCAACGTGATGCTTTCGAAGCAAATAGGATTTTTTTTTTTTTTTTTTAAATTTTGCAGAGTTAACTTTAAGGGTCAAATACAAGTAAGTTTCTATTTAAGGAATTATACGATTGCGCTATCGTCCCTGTTCGTGTTTAATACCTGCCTCTATTAATGCTTCTGAGTTCTTCAAGCTCAAGAGATTTTATTCACCCTGAAACACTGGTCAACATTTGGTCGTTTAGATTTAGTCAAATCAGGTCAACCTGTCATAATCTTTCATCCTAGAAACTGGAACTATTCTATACCCGTGAAGATACGCAAAAAACAGACACGGGCTTACACTAGTAAAGAACTAAATCTCTTCACTGAGTAAGGAGGCTTGCAAACTCGCCCTCATACTTGACATTCGGAAGGACGGGGTAAAATCCCGTCCAGCCGTGCTGACTGCAGTCACTTCAGGCGAATACCCGGATAGTTTCTTACAAATGTTACGGCCAACTTCCATTGCCCCTCCATATCCTCAGGTGAAGTAGGCTGAAAAGGGTCCGGCGAGACACTCCATCAGCCCGCCTCCCAAATGAAGTGTGCGAGAAATTATTTATATATTTTTTATATAAACATAAAAGTTAACTGTCGCCCTACTTCGTTTGAGAGCGATATAAGTCCAACCTACCACTCAAGAAGATGGAGGTTTAAATCGACATGCAACCATCAAGATATCGGTTTTATTTGGTTTCTCTAATGGATTGACAGGATGGTTGCAGTGAAAGTGATTAATTGTGCTGCAAAGCGTCCCTGAGACACTACGCAGCATTCCGCCTTCCGAGATTCACCGGGGAGGAATGAAACGTAATTTCCCAGTCACTCCAGGCGAATGAGGGGTAGTTCTTTAAAAAGGCTATGGTCGAATTCCTCCATATTCCTTGTCTCCTATCCTTTTGATTTATGCTGAAAAGGTTCCATGTGACCCTAAAAGAGCCCGTCTTGTGTGGTTCACCCCGCGGGAATGAAACCTAAATGTTAAACTTCATGAAGGGGATATGGACGTCACTAAATAGGCTTCAAGTTGGAGTTGGCCGTTCCAGAGATGGAGATTCATGGGAGAAGAGCCAGATACGAATGTTCGTCCGGGGAGAGAGAAACCATGATACATGTGTTGTCATATCCACAAATCGGAATGAATGCGTCCCAATTTGACCTCCAATCAGCTACTACAAAATCCATCGCATTGGTGGAAAAATTACCTCATATTTCAGCTGTCATAGACAAGAGAAGAACAAGATGATGAGAGTGATGGTGTAGATTAGATTTGTAAGTTGACTGAAAATGTACCCTATTACCCTAAACGAGCCTGCCATCTAGGGTTCAAATGGTGAGAATTAAACGTCAAAAAAAAGTTACTACAATCTTTTTTAACTGCTTTTTACGTCTCTCAACAGCGAGGTCTTTAGAGACGGGAAAAGATGGGGGCAAGGAATGAGAAGGAATTCGGCCATGGCCTTTTAAAGGAAGCATGCCGGCAATAGCCTGGAGTGATTTGGGAAACCATGGAAAACCCAATTCTGGATGCCCGGACGGGGATTCGAACCGCCGTCCTCCCGAATGCGAGGCCAGAACGCTATCCGTTACACCACCACGCTCGGTACAATTTTTTCTCTTGACACCACCTACAACAAGAGCGCGTGAGTCATAACAACTCCTGCTACTTAAATTCTGGCAACATTAAAAAACTAGACACGCTACTTATCTTGTGGTACCCCTTTGTCTGCTGTGTTGTTTAGAAATGCACGTGGTAGATAGAGCACTACTGTGTGTGCAGGCCTCTGTGGTGTACAACCCGATCGTGTACGGGCTGTCGCACCCGCACTTCCGCGCCTCCGTCAAGCAGTACGTGGCGGGGTGGCGGGGGCCGTGCTCGTCGGGGCTGCCGCCCACCGCGCCGCCCCCCACCACGTGGGGCAGCCTGGTGCTGCGCAGGCCGCCGCCCGCCGCCTCCAGCCCGGGACACGTGCAGCACGTGCGCTGCTTCCCGCCGCCGCAGCAGCGCCGCCCCGCCACTTCCACAGCGAGCCCCCGGACCCCGCCGCCGCCGCCTCCGAGCGGCCTCTGGTGAGCACACAACATCACCTCCGTCAGGGCTCAGGGAGCGTCCAGTAATTACGTGAACACGCCCCCGCCCCTCTCTGGTGAGATCCCGTCCCCTGCTGATCCGCCTCGTAAGGGGGCTTTCATTAATTACGTGAGGTGAAATAGGAGGAGGGGGAGGGTTCGGCGAAATTTCACTAAGGAGGAGGGGTGAGGTCGACGAAAATCTCACATGAGGTTTGGGGACATCCATAAATTACGTGAGGTGAAATGGGGGAGGGGGGGGTCCGGCGAAATCTCACCAGGGGGGAGGGGGGTCTACGGAAATCTCACGTGAGATTTTGCGAAAAATTTGGGGACAGTAGAGCCAAAAAAAATGGTCTACAATTTGCGCCAAAGTCGATCTTAGGAGGGTATTTCGTCAAAAAAGTTAGGGTGTGACCTAAAAAAAAAAAAAAGGTCTGCAGAAGTTTCCAGGGTGATTTGTAGGGGTGGGGGGTGGGGTGCGGGGGTTCTCACGGACCAGATCTCACCAGGGGGGAGGGAGGGGTCCAGAAATCCGGAAAAACACCTCACGCAATTTGTGGATGCCCCCTTTCTTGTAGGACAGTAGAGCTAAAGAAAATGGTCTACAAACGGCGCAGATGTCGAGATGTCGGAAAAAATTACGGGGGGGGGGGGGGCGGAATTCCGGAAAAACACCTCACGTCATTAACGGCCGCCACCTAACAAAGATGATATCCGCTTCCCCCTTAAAGTCGACAACTGCGTCGTTTGTGGAACATTTTTTCTTTTTTAGTTCTAATGTCCTTAAAGAATTTCAAAAGCTCGCTCGAGATTTCCGTCTCCCCCCCCCCTTTTGGTGCAGATTTCGATGTGGCAACATTCTTCTTCTTCTGTTCCATGTTGTCCTCTATGTCGCAAATGGTTCTTAACTCTGGTGAGCTTTCTGTTTGGCCCAACAACATCCTAGCACCATGGTTGTCTTTTCTTTCAGCCCAGCTCCAGGGCGCAGTGTTTTAGCTGTTAGTGTATGGAGAGAATCTGATGCTTCAGTCAACGTTCCGTACTTACCCCTCTTGTAAGTGTCACTGGGGTCTGTTTCCAGTGGCACGAGGTCTTTTCAGACTAGCCTTGTGCATTTTGCGTCAGTCGCTTTCCCTCTGGAGATGGTGTTGAAAATTTTCGAGGTAACTCTAACATTGTCCGTCCAAACTATGTGACCATTGAACATTAATCTCCTTTTTCTCATGGCTGATGTAATACTCTCCAGTTGAGGACAAGGTATTTTGCTTCTTATTTGACAGGGCCCATGATTTTTCTCAAGATCTCACGTTCGTTTAGTTCCAGTTTTCTGAGTTGTCCCTTTCTAGATATTTTCAACCACTCTGATGCATACAGTACTGACGGTCGCGCTACAGTATTCTAGTGCCTGAGTTTGAGGTTAAGGGAGAAGGATTAAATCCATATATGTTCTTACAAATGTACGTTCTCTCCAGTCTGGCATGTTTGCTATTGATGTCTACGTCCCCGTTGATGTTTGGAGTTATCCATTCGCCAAGATATCGGAAGTTATTAGTCTTTCGTATCATTGTATTCTCCGGTGGGATTAAGTGTAACACATATTTTATGTTAATGATGAATTCAGTCTCGTTTATGAAAATCTTCAACCCTGCCTTAGCTGCTATGTTGTTGAGAGAAGATAGTTGGTGAATCGCTTCCTCCACATTAGGAGAGTGAGGTCATCTGTGAAGGCCAGGCAGTTGACTAATAGTTTGTCCTTAAAGGAACCGATTCCCATCCCAGAGCCATCTGTTAGTATGTTCGTCCATTCACAAATGACTGTTTCCAATAGTCTAACACCTGTTGTGATTTCGAAGTACCTTGATAGTTCCCCTCTGAACTTGACTTTGGATATAGTGTTGCGTAGGGTCGCTTTCATAAGGTTCAAAGTTTTTCTGCCAGGTCCTAGTTCAGTGGAGGGCTTTCCTATCCACGGAGTCAAAGGCTTTCTGAAAGTCAACGAATGTTGCCACGTAGAGTGATGCACTGACGGTCTCGTAGGTGAGAATTTTGTGCCACCATTCATTTACATCATTATAAGTTTCTTCTTTCTGAATATTTTCTAATACCTACTCAACTTTCTTCTATCTATACTCTGGTATAATCATTCCCATCTAGTTCTTCCAACTAATTGTCTTCCCTTTTCCTATTCTATCATCCATCTTTCAGGGTTTAAAACTGTTGACCCACACCAAGTGACACATGGCTCAGTTTGTCTCCACCAGTTTCGATCTTATACTTCCCTGGTTTGTTTTTTTGGTGATGGCATTGGACATTCTCCATGCGACCGTTGGACGATTGTTTCTTCCACATTGTCTCCATGTGTCCTAAGATATTATGGATCTTATAAAAACTGTTACATTTCTTCCCAGTGTAGTATTTGAAGTAAGCTGGAGGCTCTAATAGTTATGATTTCACTTTATACTTATGATCCTGATTTGACGTATAGACTAGATATTTAGCAGGCACCAAGATGGTTTCAATATGGGATCGTCCATAAACTACGTGGCTCGGCCTAGACGGGAGCATGGGGAGGGGCAGGGGTTCAGTAGAAAGCTACTCTGGCATACATGAGGGACTGAGGGGGGGGGAGAGTTCGAAGCCAAACCACGCAGGTTTTTCATTCGTATTATTTGTAACAGTTAAAATAAGTTATAGAACCCACAACAGGCTGTGAATATGTTTTTCCCTTGTTTAATCTCCATATGTTATTAACGACAGTCTGGCAAGAGAAAATAGTCCAAAATATCTTCTGGAGCCAACAAGGAAAAAAGCTACGTGCCACGCAGGGGGGGGGGGGGGGAGTGTAGAGGCAAAAGCCACGTCGGGGTACCTGGGGAGAGGGAGGGTTAAGAGGAGGCCAAAATGAAGCTACGTGGTTTGTGGACGCTCCCTAACCGCCAACGATGAGGTGAGCCTATAATATCATGTGTAACCATTTTTCAAAGGATTTCCTATATTGTTCCTTCCCACACGAAACTCCATTGCATTCCCGTTGGTTGTGTCCTCTCCTGGTTCCTGGCTGCTTGTGGTTCCACTTTACCACGTGCGGTGTGTGGTTGCAGATGTCGTATAGCCCGCCTCCGACGGGCGGCTTCGGCAGCAGACTGGGGCGGCCTGCGGTGGTCTCCAGCACGGCGCCCACCTGCTGCGTGGTGTACCAGGCGGGACACCGCGGCAGGCGGGCCTGCTGCCTGCGGGGACAACTGCCCGCGGCCACCGCCGTCTGAGGTCTGCCTCGCCACCGCCTGCTGTCAGAGCACCCAGCGGTAAGGTGCCACTCAGCGGGCCAAGGCCTGCGCGTCATCTGTCGAACAACCTGTGAGGACCAGTCGTCAGGGTGCAACAACTCCACTGTAATCACAGTGCAAGAAGGATGCAGTATACAAGAACTACTTACCAGCAGGTGGAGGGAACAACTAAGCTGAAACCTGTGACCTGTAAAGCCCGCCTCCCCCCCCCCCCCAAGCAACCTGTTCCACTACCCAACAAGAACGCCACCGCAGATTACAAAAAGGACGGACATTATCATAAGAGAAAGCGCTCTTTGGCGCCTCAGGGATTTTGCCCACGGGGAGACTCGCGGACGCGGCGCAACCACGAACCACATCGAAGACGATAATGTCCTCGGCCATATAGCTTTACGCCTTAGCACAAGATCCTGCTAAAGTACTATGGCAGTGCTGTTCTACACAGTTCAGACGTTCGGCCACATGCTCTTAACGCGCCCCATGTTTTAGGAGTTCTACTGTTGCCAAAAGGAGAAAAGTGAATGCCGGTTGCTGGTGCACCAAATGTTTGACTCGTACCAAGCTGCACAGTCCTGTGCGTATCTAAACTGCAGGATCTCTCATCTCCACTCCAGTATACGAGAAGATTCTATGTTGCGGTTAGCACTTTCATGAGGACCAGCGAGGCGCCAACTACCTGTTGCGCCAGACCTGCGGTAGCGTGCATGGCGTGCCAGAGTCGGAGGGCCTTGTAACGCAAGGAGACGAGACTTCGACCACTGGCTTCTCGTCTCCATTCATGCTGTCTGATGAGTCACAATGTTCCGTGCCTTTCTCAGAAGTCTTTGTGTCATCGATGTAGCCGCCTCCTAGCTGGAATTTGTGAACTTCAGTTTAAAGTAATGAAATGTTTTTACCAGAATCGTGACAGGTCCTGTTTCTGTGTTTACTAAGGTCACTGAGCAGAATCCAACCGATGGACAGTCTTCGACGTTTCTCAAGGTGACCTCCAATCTAGCAGCGACCGATTCGTAATCTCTGGGTGTTTTCGCCTCTGATACAATGAGACCATATGATGAGAATGCCTTAACTTCTACTATTTTATATGTGAGGCTATATCTTAAGACAGTATTGCTGTAGTGGGCTCTGTGCAGCAACACCGTTCAGTGGAGAGGCTACCTCTGTCCTAATAGAGTAGGACGGTCTGTGACATGTCACGCCGGTGAGTTGGTCACCCTGTAAGACACTGTAAATCGACCACAGTGTTTTTCTCAGCATGCGTATACTCTATACTTGAAAGTGTATTTTCCCATGAGCAACTTGCCAATTCCGAACATTTGCTCCGGTGATTAGAACGATCCCCCTTAAGGTGCGTTCCCACTGCGCGTCCCTCGGCGCGTGGTAGGGAACGCCTCTCATCTTTGGCGCATATGTCTAGCAGGGACCTCGACCCACCGCCAGGCGGTAAAAGATTAAAGGCGCGTACTACCCACCACGCGACGTGGGAACGCGCTTTTAGAATGATAATCGGGACTTTTTGGACGTACTCACTTACTTAAAACTACTTGCGGCTAAATGCAAATGACCTTAAATTAAATTATAACGAACTCTGAAGCTTTTTTCAACGATTTGAACAAAATATCCAGTGTGTCGAAAACCGGTTAAGATATGGTTGCTGGAACAACGAGAAATATCATTTGATATATAAGGCAGGTATGTTAATCAATTAAGAACATTTGCATACAGTTTCACATAACATAACTAAATATTTTATTTTTTTAAAGTAAAATAATTATCAAACCGTGCATACTTTTGCATAATTATGGATGGAGCAGTATTAAAGCAGTCATTACAGAGCTTATTTTTTGAATGTGAGATTAATCCATTTCCATTTAGGGACACAATAGCATTTTAGTCACAGTAAGAAAAACACACAACTGGCTACTTTATTCCTTTGTGTTTCATAGTTTCCATTCAAAATCTATTCTAGTATAAATCTATTACAATCTTTATCGCTATTTCCTAAAAACTCTGAGTGTAAAATAAGTTAAAATCAAAATTTGGAAGTTTTCGTACAATATAAGCATCTGCCACTAAATGACACTCTGTGACAAGAGAGAAGAAAAACTTTGAATTGACACTGATGGTGAAAATTCAGATATGGCGAGAAGTACTTTTACCACAGGTAGGAGATAATAGCAGTAAAAACAAATTGAAACAGAATGTTGTTGAGCATACTTGGGATGTATTGGGGGGAAAAAAAACCAATCGATATGATAGTGCTGAAAGTGTTAAATAATGTGACACATCAGTAGTTCCTGTAGGAGCCAAAATAAAATACTAACCAATTTCAATAGACTACAACTGAATCATATTTCTATTTTATATAAACATAATTGAATCACGGGGAGGTAATGAAAATCAAACTACGCTACAGTTGTGTTTAAATATCTTTACAATGGGCCCGAGGTATTCCGAGATGTTTTGATATACTCCAGTAGATTCTCTGTTGTGTTGGAATTAGTTCACACGAACAATAATTGGAGCTTACCTTTTTTTTTGGGATTCGGCAACTGAAGCCATACAGCCAGCTCAGTGTGATTATCATAGCTTCCAGTGAATCAGTGATCCAGTATTGTAGCTCCATATTTTAGCTTCTAAGTATGGACACCATAGGACGGACAGGACATTCACACACACAGACACACAACACTTAAACACCCATGCCCTCGGCCGGACTCGAACCGGCTACCTTCTCCTTACTCAAGCCCTACACTAGTCCCTACGCTACCGAGGCAGGCGAACTTACCTTTTAAAGCCCAGGTCACAGACAAATGACGTCACTCTCTCTCAAGTTAGCTCAAGCAGCCAAATCAGAGGAGGAACACGCAGCCGAAAACTCTGACGCCATACTGCTTCCGGTCATCAGGATTTCCGCAACCATGGGAAAAAGGTTGCCATATTCACTCCAAGTCGACCACTCAAGGCACTAAACCAACCTGAAGACTTTCTTTCGTTCCCGACACCATTTAACGATCTCGTATCTAATTCCACGCATGCCATCGGAATGCTGGTAACTTCTCTTGGATCAGTACATGATTTCCATATTTCTAATAGCATTCTTTCGGAAGTATAAACTAATTTTCTCCTGAATTGTTTATTCTCAACTGCAGCCCTATGCAACCTCACCAGACTCACTCAACAAGCACCAAATCGATAGATCGAGATGCGACTCATCATACACGCATTCTTTCTGAATCCTATGGCAATATTTGAAACTAAAAGATTTATCTTTTCCATGAAGGATCTTTTCGATAAAGTTTTTCTGTCTCTCACATCATTCTTGCTTCGCCTATTAGTTGTAAGTTTACTTCTTATGTGACACAAATCTATTACTTCTTCTATTATATCTGATCCTATTTTTTGTGCTAAATTTACAGTTGCTGCTATCATTTCCACAGAATTTCAAGATTTTTGTGTTGCTCTGGTTTATATTTAGTTCAGATTCTGCCATCAGTATTTTGTTACTGATCGGCATCAGTAACTTCTCAATATCTTCAGTTCTGTTCTGGTGACAGGACAACGTCATCAACAAATCGCAGCATACTGATTGTTTGTCCTTGAATACAAATTTTTCTTTTAATTAATTTATTGCATCCTCTACCTACAAAATTGAATATTAATTAATGGGGACAGACTACAAACCTGTCTCGCACACTTTTCAGTTGATGCTTTTCTCTCGTGATTCTCTACTTCTATTTTACTTAACACCGATGGAGCGCAGGTGGCATTTTCTCAAACCCCTTATTTTCCCATTTCTTGTTTTATTTTCTTAAATTCTTTGAATGAAATTTTCCAACCCATCTACTGTTACCCTTGACGAATTCTAAATTCTTTCAGTGTTTTTGTTAAGTCATTCATTATTTTCGTCGTAATTTATTCCAATACCTAACTCTGTTACAACTAACGAAAAATTTTCCGCTACCCTATGCTTCAAAACGAGTGCGGACTTGTCGTCATGGACATCTTGTTCCTGCTTAACGTCTCTCTAATAGCGAGGTCTTTAGAGACGGGAAAGAATGGGGGGCAAGGAATGGGAAGGAATTCGACCATGGCCTTTTGAAGGAAGCATCCCGGTATTTGCATGGAGTGATTTGGGAAACCATGGAAAACCCAAATCTGGATGCCCGGACGGGGATTCGAACCGCCGTCCTCCCGAATGCGATGCCAGAACGCTAGCCGTTACACCACCACGCTCGGTGTTCCTTCCGTGAATTGCACGTAATTCTTTTCTTAACGCTCTTCGATTATAACTAGCTGAGACGTAGATTTTAAATTATTCTTCTATCTCGATATTTGAGATCTGATTTGTTTTAGATTTTGGTACCTGATAAATTTCAGCTAATGGCGCAGTTTTAATGTTATATCCCTACTGCGTCATTGATTGGGTGTTGGTATATTTCCAGGTGTTAATTTTTTGTAGAAGTTACCTTCTTTTTGAGAGCCTATAAAATCTAAATAGCTCTTCGCGTACATAACGACTGTGTTATCAACAAGTGCCATCAGCGGTGCTGTTAATATTACATTCCCCCGGGAGCTATAAAATCCCTAACGACAAAACATTTCAGCCGACTGAAGCGTGTGATCGCGATGTGGGTGTTATTTCATCCCGTAATTAACAACATCGGCGGCGCGGCGTGCAGATCGATAGCTCATCCACCTGTTGCGAGGCGACAAGTTAGAACGTAGTAGCGTAAGCTGTCTCGTACACTAGACTCGATATGGAACCATTCTCCAGAATATTTTAATAGAAGTATGTTTGTCTGGCGAGCTTCTCCATTAATACGGGTGATTGAAATAGATCAACCAAAAACTAATTCGAAATATTCTACACACATTTTCCTTTTGACTCTTACATTGGTACCTTCTTTCACTCTCCCCGTACATCTTTGTCTGTGTTGAAGGAGTATTTGCGGAGATCTTACCTTGTGTTTAATTATATTAGGAATCTCTTTTGATTATTATTATTATTATTTCGTATCAGAAACATACAGTTACACAATTAGTCATCAAATTATAATCGACCAGAACTTGGCCACTTCCAGTGCATTTTCTGAGGCATCATACAGTTCAGCTGCCGAGCAGGATGCTGGACACAGTCGACACTGGAGCATGTGCTGGACAGTCTGGTCCTCACCGCAGTCGCACTTGATATCATTGATCTCAGTATAGCCCCATCTTGCTAAATTCACTTTGGATCTGCCCACTCCTGATCTCAGCCTATTCAAAGATTTCCATGTCAACCATCCCTTGTCATAACCAGGTGGCAAAGATTTTGATAACCGACTGTTACCGCTGCCGCGCTGATTTTTCTAACCGTAGTTGCGTTTAAAGTTTTACAAGTTATTTTCATTTAGTTCTTCACATACAGACCGAGTTTAATTAACATCTATTAATCTGTTTTTTTTTGTGCTTTGGAATTTACATTTCGTTGACATCGATGTCATTAGAGCTAAGAGTTGATTTTTCTAACAGATCAATAAAACGGGAAGGAATTCTGCAATGGCCTTCGGATGAAAACATCGCTGCATTTGCCTGCATTCCCCTTTTAGGACAGCATAATGTTAAAATTTCTAAGTTAGGAGGCAGTAAGAGTGCTTAATCCTTAGACGACCGGCAAAGTAAAAAGTTTACATTCCGAGTATGTAATGAAAATTTTCGGTCTTTTATCCTGGAAAGCGGCATATAATCTTACTGAGAGCATTTGAAATATCTCAGATAATACGGTCCAGCTATGGTTGTAGTAGTCAGAGAGCTCGTAAACATTTTTGGGTAGGTTTTTGAGGCTCGGCGAAAATTTGTGTAACACTTCTTTTGTAATGTCGGAGTAAAAAATCGATGATGATGGAAATGGGGGCATAGCAGACTTATTAACTTTTCATAATTTTCTTTTCTTTTAAATCTGTGTTTTATAGATACCGAAAAAATATGTTTGAGGCATGGTGAGGTTTTTGTACAGAATAATATTTATACGCATGAAAATATTTTTGAAGAGACAGGTCATTTTAGTGGTTCTTTTTACCCGTCAGATGGTCGGGGATATTAACCTAAGCGGGAGTGACCTGCCGACCGCTGATATACGTTACAAAAGAAGTGTTACACATATATTTACGGTGCCTCAAATTTTTTTTATTTTTTTTTATTATTATTATTTTTTTAGATTTAATGATGACAAAAAAACTGATATTTCCCGCATATGAGGATATTATTGCATTAGTCTCCTTCTTCTGGTCCCTATCCGTCCCGGATGTCGGCAGCCATATTGGCTGTCTTGTCTATGTTAGAAGTCGCTCGGATTAGCTCCGTAGTTGTCTTGTAGGTCCAGGATCTCAGATTTTTTAGCCAGGAAGTTCATCTCCTGCCATCACTTTTCTTTCCCGGTATTTTACCATGGATAACATGAGTTGGCAACGGCTATTATTCCTCATTATGTGACCAAGGTACTGCAGCCTCCGTGATTTTATGGTGGTCAATATTTCCATATTCCTTTTCGTTTTGCGGAGCACTTCAGCATTTGTGGTGTGGTCTGTCCACGGTATCCTCAACATTTTTTGATACAGCAACATTTCAAAAACTCCTAACATTTTTACTCGATTGTTTCCGTTAATGTCTACGTTTCACCGTCTTACAGGAGGACAGAGAACAAATAGCAGCGCAGGGTTCTCCCCCCCCCCCCCCCCAAATTGTTGTAATTGATAAATTACGGCTTTTAAAAATACTTCCCACTTTATTGAAAGTAGATCTGGCTTTACGCATACGTGACTTCACTTCGTCAGATGGATCCCACTGGCTATTTACTGTAGTGCCAAAGTACGTATAACTTCACACACATTCATTGATCTAATTGGAAACGTATTTGTTATAATACTAATGCAATGGTGTTTATAAGATCTTTGGAGATCGTTACATTAGTACTATAATAAAATACTTTTCAAGTCAGTACCAAAGAGAGCGGCGTTTCTTTCAGAATTAAACTAATGATCGTTTGTGAAGGCCTTACTGTACGTCTCGTGGGACCATACCTGCTGATAAAATTTGGTAGGGTTGGTTAATAATGTACACAGAGCTAAAAAAAGAAAATAGATCCAACTTTATGTTCCGAAGATTTATGTTTGACATTTTACTGGTTATGGGATTGTAAAAAGTGAGAAACGCTGGGTAGAGTGAAAGTACTTGCGTTGTGTGCTGTTGCCACTCTGCTGATGTGTTGTTTGTGCCCATTAGCAGCTGACGGCTGTAGCTTAGCGCTGACACGTTGCCTCGTCCACCGCTGATCGATTCCTGTCTAGCTGTTCCTAATCGCATCGCCAAACAGTGCTATTTAGCTTAACTGGCACAAAAAAAATATTACGAAATAGTGCCCGTTTTTTCTGCGTTGTCTCTGTTGGTTGTGGCACCGTGATGGTGTCCGGCGCTGACACGGGGTTAGTTGGTTCCAGTCCTGATGGTGGACTTGGCCGGCAGGGTAGCAGAGGTGGTGGGGCACAATTCCTAATCACCATATTGAGCACCAAAGTCTTGGGTTAAATCCAAAACCTCTTCACCGTGTCCTTTCGGGATAGAGTTTCTTTATTCCTGCCTCATATTCCTCCGCCCCGCCAGTTAAGTGATAAAAGTAGTTACTCCTTCTTTCAGGTATTCATCACTTTTCAAAAATCTTCCTTCCAAAAAGTATTTCAATTTTTAATTAAAAATTAGAAGGATTAGTTGTGGTCTATAGGGTGACGTAGTTGATTTGGGTCTTCCATAGTTTCCCCAAATCACTTCAGGCGAAGGCGGGATACTTCGTTCAAAAGGCCATGGCCGAATTCCTTTTCGTTCCCTGTACCCAGTCCTTTCCCACCTCTAATGACCTTGACGTTGACGAGACGTAAAGCTATAAGAAAAAGTGTGGGTTTTTAAAAAGAAATCCCATTTATACTTATTCAGAAATTTGAAAATGTTTCCGTCGTACCACTGTATATTTATATTAGTAATTGCGACCTTTACTCTGCAATTGAACTATTACAAATTATTACATTCTTCTCCCCGTTTCCAGAAACGAATACAGTATGTAGATGGAAAATGTCCGTATTTGTTAAGGACATTACCGTAGGGAACCCTAATTGAACGGCGTTCGAGTCGCATTTGGGCTATTTCTAATGACCTCGTTGTAATATACCCATAAATTTGTACTAAAATGGAACCAGGTGCTGTTCCAGATAATAAAATAGTTTTCTAAACCGTTCTAGATCCTCCCACCTAGGAAGCGCGTTACAACTTCACACGACGTTTCGGAATTAACTTCTGACACCATCTTCCTAAAAAAAAAAGTCGATCCTATTTTAATACGTAGAGCATGTGTGCTTGCCCGTTTTATTACGACGCCCAGAGTTTCTCGTTTTAAGCAGACTGGGCTCGCCATTCGGCCCTCTGGTGGCTTTATTTTGAAATTGACGAACAAAACAATGCTCTTCGGCTGCGGCAGTACGTTTAAAACTGGAAAGCTGAACGTTTCCGACAGCAAAATCGCGAGTGGTACTTATCTATGATGCCTCGTTTAATCGTTGTGCGTTTTTATCGTGTGACGGACAATAGCTTGTTACTTTCGGCAGTGACAAACCAATAAAATTCCAGATTTCTTTTACCATAAGTATCATCAATAATCCCTTTACTCCATCTTTTGGTCTTTCAGTGCTTGTCGCTCCATATTCTGTCAGCGGTTTTTACGATACTTCGTAATCCACGACGATTCCATAGCTTGCGTTCATCTGATAAAGTATTTTGTAACAGAAATAAGTTTTATTGCTTTGCCACGTCATCAACACTTGTTCCTATCCTTTCGCAACTAATCTCATTCTGTTACTTCTTTCGTTACGGACGCATTTTCGCTCCGTGTAGAAACGAGACCAATAAGCTAGTATTACACCGCAACACAATTCCGCAAAACTTGGCTTCAGTAGGTTTTTTGATGACACAAAAACTAACTAGGTGATTTTAACTAAACTGTTCGCAGTAATAGGATATGTTATCGTTCAAAATGTTGCATACTTTTTGTCCCGATATGCTACTAATTTTGCGACGGTATATGAAACAAAATCCGTATATTCTGAAATTATTTTTGCCTGGCCGCTCATCACTAAGAAAATAATTGATTGATTTCAATGAAATAGCACGACTCTGTGCAACATAAAGGACATTTTTTATCCGTATTAGTAACATAGTTTTCCGATGGTATAGGGACAAAACCCGTATGTTTTGAAATCTTTATCTATTTGTGTGCGTATATCGCAAAAAATGCATTTAAACGGAACATCCCATAGTGAGAGCTTATGTCATCAGTTAATATCGCATAGTGAAAGCTTATATTATCAGTTAACATCACATAGTGAAAGCTTATATAATCAGTTAACACGAGATATTTTTTGTACCGGTTAGTGCCACATCTCGTTCATGATATAAACCGGATACTTTAGAATTATTGTTCGAGTTTGCTCGGATCAACCGAAAGCGAAGCAGTTTAACGAAGCTGAACATAACAAAAAGTTGCAGGTAGTGATAGCTTATAGCGGATTATCGACACGCTCTGAAATACAACAGCAAAATGTCCTTCTAATTTAATTGTTCTTTAGTAGAATCAATCCCTTTAATTTTGATGTGTAATCGTAGGTTTTCCCGGCGAATTTGCTGCTTGAAGCTTTCTCGTGCAAGCGGCCTGATGAATTGATCGATGTTCAATGAATTTTCGATAGCGCAATTTAGGTTAGGGAGCGTTCATAAAATACGTGGCTCCACTTTGACCTCCTGTGAACTCTCCCCCTCCCCCCACGCAGCCCGACGTGGCTTTTGCCTCTACAACCGCCCCCCCCCCTTTTTCCCCGCGTAACACGTAGCTTTTTTCCTATTGATTCCAGAAGATATTTTGTACTGTTTCCTCTTGTCAGACTATCGTTTATTTCATACCGAGATAGATAAATGACGAAAGTAAATAATTCACATGCCGTTGTGTGTTCTGTACTTTATTTTAACTGTGGCAAATAATATGAATGTAAAGCTTCGTTACTTGGCTCGGAACTTCCCCTTCCCCCCCTCCCCCCTTCACCACGTAGCCAAGCGTTTTCTACCCGAGCCGTCTCGCCCCCCTAGGCAAAGCCACGTAGTTTTTGGAACTTCCCTTATAATGAATGAGACGTTACGCTATCGAAAAATTCATTGAACAACGACCAGTTGATTCAACCTCAAGCCCGAGAAATCTTCAAGCAGCAACTTTTGTCTGGTATAAGTCGTCTGCAGTCGAAATGTTTATTTTAAGACGGCTTTCAAATTGTGTAAACCCCAAGTAAACCTGTTGAGTAGTTTATGCGTGTTGCCCGAAAATGCAGGTTTTTTATATATATATATATATATATAGGGTGAGTCAAAAAGTAAAACTTTAGAATTATATAGAAATTTCTTGAGATTACTTACAGAATCGGTAGATGTGTCATTTTGTAGCAAACAACCTCAAGTTTCACATAAAAGTGTCAGTTGTCACTTTGGTTCGATGTGATTACCATTTGTCATGCGACAAACATCCCACCGGTAATCAATTTCTTCCCACACCTGTTGCAGCAAATCGGACGTAACTTCTCGCAGTGAACAACCCGTCTCAACAGAGTTGTTGTGCCAATAGTAAATTGTAGGTCTGCTTGTAGGTTCTTTATAGCGTATTCGGTGCGAAATTTACGCCGAACAGTTGTTGCAGAGTTCGTTTCATTGAAACCAAAACACAAAGCGAGCACGGTTCCGCACCAGTGAAAGTAGCCATTTCAACTGCGCACTACGCTGGTGTTCCTGGTGGCGGAATCGTGTACTGATGCACTACGTGTATCAAACTTGAGGTTGTTTGCTGCAAAATGACACATCTGCTGATTCTATAAGTTATCTCAAGAAATTTCTATATCATTCCAAAGTTGTAAAATCCCTGTATTATAAGTTGTAGTATTATTATTTTCGTTGGCTAGGTGCGCAGGCTGCCTTGACTTGGCTGAAGGGCAGGTCTCTGGGTGCCTGGGGGGCGCTGCAAGTTTGATGGCGCCAGCCGGCTGCCTTATTGAGTGCCGACGGGCTCAATGAATACTGCACCCTCTCCCCAAACTCCTATTCGCCCGTACACACCCATAAAAAATAAATCGTTGTAGCGGCAGGAAACCTCAATACCTCAACCCACCTTTACTTTTTGTACCTGACTGACGTTTCAGCGTATGTCATTCGCGCCACCAAAATGAGATTTTTACGTTTTTAATAACGAATTTTCCAGCTCATTGCTCATTTGTATCTTTTGATGTTAGCGTTTCTTTGAATTGTAGAGCCTTCATTCAGACGTTCTCCATGACACAGAATAAATTTGTATACCACAAGTTGATGGATCATAGAAGGTTTCGTATTGCACAAATATCCACAGCCTTTGAGAAATGCAAATTTAAAAACAAATTCCGATACTGTGGGTTTCCGTTTATGCTTTATAACGGCAAATTTCTGTTAGAAGTCTTCCTCAGCTTTCACTTAGTTGGAATGTCACACATAAATTACTACTCTAAGCCGTCTCGCGTTACAAATGTAATAATATAGCTACCTTTTAGCGATTTCTCTGGAGCCTTCTAACAGAATACATTTCTGCGTCTTCTGTTATGCTTTAATATCGGCCCTCTCCTCATATTTTATATCAATACTACTTCCTTTTTCCTAAAATAAAAAATTATACTACATCTTCAACTTTTAGACTGATAAAGTCTGTTCACTTGAATACAGGTTTATTCTACAACCTGACATACATCATACTGCACTCGGCTTAACATTTTATACAACTACGTCTCTCTTATTGGTCGCAGCTGTGACAATCCTTATACAATTCGTCTTAAAATCGTGTCTTTATCATTAAGTTGCGTTCGACTGCGAGACTTCTTCTGGCATGGTCCTTTAGCCCACCACTAACTTCCCGCCCTAGTGGCTTCTAAAAGCAAGGAAATTCTAGTGCCTTGGCAGCGTAGTCGGTAAGACGGCAAACTCTCAATCTGAAGGTTGCGGGTTCGATCCCCACTTCCGAACAGAGTTTTTCTTTTCGTTTCCTTTAGCGGTCGCATGCCTCGAGTACGCTTGGCAACAGCGCCTGTGGAAGGCTGTTTGAATTCGCCCGCGCAGCGCTCTTATTGGCCAACTTTAGCTGCGTATAACTAAAAAACGGTACGACTTTTACTAGATTTTTTTGTATTTATTTCGTTAGTGCAACGTCCCGAACACTGCCCTTACCCGCCGATGAGTGAATTTCTGACCACCCTATATATACTTCCAAGTTGACGTTATGTTTGTCATTGACAAGTTAATTATTTATTTCTGGTGGTCTCTTTTTTTTTTCTTTTTTCTCTCTCTCTCTATCACTTTGTTGGGTGTACATCATCTTTACGTGCTTTCTTTCCGTGTCGTCTTTTCATTTTCTATGCAAGTAATAGCAATCACAATAGAAAAATTAGTAATATGGTTTGCTGCACCCTCATTGCTGCTACGGTACTGTACCGCGTCTATTATTTAAAGAATAATTACGGGGCGTCTGCTCACTATTTCCAACCTTATTTATCCTCGAATCTGCATTCTTTGGTGAAGAAGATTAGTTTTAGTGTCTGGTGGCTTCTTTTGAATTATGTAACATCAGAATAATAAAACTTCGTGAACTGTGAAAGCTGGCAAGTGTGTATATTTTTCAAATTAGCTTCTTGCATGTGCCCTTTGACTGTGATTTAATTAATATATCCAAAACGCAAAGCTAACGCGGTTGGTGACCTGACGGCATTCGAATTATTTATTAAAAGTAATCAGTTCGCATTGAACGTTGCGTTAAGTAATATAGCTCCACAACTGCAACGTCGTATATTAATTTAAAAGCCCCAAAGACCGTTTATGCTCTTACAGCAGGTTCGCACGTCGCGTGATTTGGGAGGCCGCACCTCATTAGCCGAAGTGTATGGATCAGCACTCGCCAGTTGTTAGCCGCACCACCTTGCCTAGTGTCATTTCAGTTACCCGATCCTTTGACCTTTACCGACTGGTCGATGGGTAGAGGCGCGCCATCCCTGAAAGCACAGTCGGGAGGGACACTTCACACGGCCCGGCCTAGGTAGTTGGATCGGCCCGGCCGGCAAATGCGCGGGTCGTGGAAACCGACCTCTACAGGACCAAACCAGCGCAGCCACCTGTTACAGCGTGAAGCACGAAAATAGTCCGGTCAAGGTCACGCTGCCTCTCCAGTCCACGCCATCCCATGGTTATAAGTTGAGCCGGCGAGGTTGTGACGCATCTTTGTATGCGATCGCTTATTACGGTAGTTTAAATCCAATCTGGATTATGTTAATGGTGCGTGATGAACAGGATCGTATAACTGTACAGTGCATTAACAGACAGAAGTAATATTCGCAGGTTATCTTAACACTGGAAAACAAATTAGTCACTTTAGCATATGTTTACAACTTTTTTACCTGTGATTAAGAGAAGAAACACTAAGCTCGCTCATTTATGAGAACTGACGTGTAGTTATTTTCTGAGAAGGCATTTCAAAGTATCGTCATTGCTTCTCAAATTTTTTCTGGAATTTAGACATGTATGTTTCACTGTGTAAAGTGACAATAATGATTCTTAGACTAGCTTTAATGGGGTACTTGACACTAAAGTGAAAACTGTAAAAGCTAAATTGAAAAATATTGATTCAGTTGTAAGGATACAGAAAATAAACCTTATTTGCTCGATAACAGTTTGATAAAATAAAAATGCAGGAAAGTCGCGTGGCTCGAAACTGCAATCAGAGGTAGTGACGTCACATCCCAACACGAGCCAGTTTTGTTTCGTGTGTTAAACATCTAAACATCTGTCACCAACCTGTGCGCCGTTTTTTTTAACTGCTCTTAACAGCGAAGTCTTTAGAGACGGGAAAGGATGGGGGGGGGGGGCAAGGCATGGGAAGGAATTCGACCATGGCCTTTTAAAGGAAGCATCCCGGCATTTGCCTGGAGTGATTTGGGAAAACATGGAAAACCCAAATCTGGATACCCGGACGGAAATTCGAACCGGCGTCCTCCCGAATGCGAGGCCAGAACGCT
>JARYHS010013630.1:15160786-15409774 GCA_031002005.1 Vandiemenella viatica
AATGAAAATCCACATCTGGATGCCCGGACGGGGATTCGAACTCGCATCCTCCCGAATGCCGAGGCCAGAAGCTAACCGTTCACCAACACGCTTTTCTTCCAAAAATTTATCATTTACAGGAGTAGCTTGTATCTTCATTTGATTGAGTATATTTTAAATACCAATTAGAAATAAAAAACAAATATCGGTTATCATCATTACATACGCAATAATTTAACGATAATCTGGTTAAGAGAAAACAGCGCAAAATGTCTTCCGCTATTAATAGGTAAGGGTACATCTACGCGGGAGGAGAGGGGGGGGGTAGTTCTAAAGAGGCCAAAACGGAGTCACGTAGTTTATGGACGCTCCTTAGCTGAACACGACGATTTCCAGTGAACGTACAGATCAGTTTGCTCAGAGATCACAAGATCACAGCCTACACCAGGACGGAGCCACCACGTGCTCGCCCGTGCCTCCTTGGGCCGGTAGCCTCGTAGGGTCTTCCTCACTCAGTACCGTCAGCTCTCGCCACTGGAATCGTCACTCGTCTGACCACACAACGTTTTTGCAGTCCCACGGAGATGTTAACAACCCAACAGAGGAGGCTGAAGCGTTGTTAGCAGAGGCACTGAGGTCGGTTTCTGCTCACATGTACCATCAGCGCCAGATTCGCTCCGCGAGGCACACGCCGCTGCGCTCGGTCACCCAAACAGAGTTGTTCGACACTGAGCGTGCGTAAGAGTGCGCCCATTAATGACGTGAGGTGAAATCTTCCTAATCTAACCAACGGGGTGGCACCAAGAGGGAGGACCAATGGGGAGGACATCGACAGAAATTTCAACCAACCTCGAAAAACTGGAGAGCTAAAAAGAAGGTCTCCAAAATCAGGAGTTTGGTTCTCGTCAGTAGGAGGAGGGTCCATCAAGTACTCACCTCTTTCCTGCTTCCTCATCTATTTTTTAAACACTTTTAGGGGGTGTCTTATAATACAATATTCACTACTTTTGCGTGTTCGCGCACTTTGTACGACGTTTTACTTCCAACGTTCGGATCCCAACGTGGGGCCTTCATCAGGGCTGTTTACAAGTGATGTCGCCCACTCCGTCACTTACCTTCACGCTCAAGCAGATTGTTTTCCTTACCGGCAGCGAGTGGAAGAATATCAGGTACAAGGAGGTCAAACATTCAATGGTAGAAACAGAAATAATACACAACCGGAGGGTTTCCTAGAATGAGAAACAAGGGAATTCATAGAAGTTTCAGAGAGCACAAAAGTTTCAGTTAAAGACGCTGGCTATCGCTTACTGAAATGTGAAAACGCGCACTCGCGGACAATCGCATAAAAATCTACAACGACAACAATGTCTCTGGAATAGCTGACGCCCGCTGCCGGTAACCAAAACAATAGCTCAGAGGGAATATAAAGACGGAGTGGTATGAACACCGTCACAAGTGATACTTCACTTCTAACCAACCCTGATGAAGACCCCACGTTGGGCGCCGAAACGTCGGAAGTAAAACCATGGTCAAAGCGGCGCGAATCCCGGCAGAAACTAGTGGAATATTCCATTGCTTTCATACTGTTGATGTGTTGTGCTGCGTCCCGTAGGAGCGTCCCTTCTGGATGATACTAGGACGGCGGCTTAATCAGGCGTGGCGACCTCTGCACGCGCACTCACACGGCCTGGGCCCAGTGCCGAGTCTACCCGGGGAGCCAGCGCGGCAATAGCAGAGCTTTTAATAAACAGCCTCCCGGTAAACCTGTGCTTAGCTTCACATTGCACGCGCCTCTCTGCATATAGTCCCGCTGAGAGTAACTCCACTTCATACACAACACATGTAGCACATGCTGCGATACGTGTGTTCCTCCAAAGCAATTCATCACAGACAGAAACAACGGAAAAACAACTTGTTACAGCCGTATCTGGTGGACTCTATAAAGTAGAACAGCACTAGCAAAAAGAGCATCGTGGAAAACAGAAATCTCGTAGTCTCAAACATGATCTAGGAATTAGAAAAAGCTTTTAAAACTCTATGTGCAGAGCACAGCACTTTACAGTAGCGAAACATGGACTTTAGAAAATTGGAAGCATTGAAATTGTGGTGCTACAGAAGAATGCTGAAATTAAGTAGGACAGACAAAGTAAGAAATAAACGAGTTTTGGAAATGATGGGTGAGGAAAGAAGTTTGGAAGAAGCTTACAGAAAGAAGAGATAGGCTGGTAGGTCATATTTGAGACATGCAGGATGGTTAATTTGTGGTGGAGGGAACAGTCGAGGTAAGAACGTAGAGGGAAGAAGTAGTAAGAAGACCTTGTTTCTGTATAGAAACCGGGAAAACCCATGAGTCACGAGGTGGTGGGGGGGCACCTCCCTCCCTCCTCTCCGGCGGGCTTTTGAATAAGCCAATCAGCGTTCACGTCACAAGATTAGTTCATTTGGTGGCCGCTAGGGAGGGGCAGCACCGGCCGCGTTGCGCATACGATAGTTCCTTGACCGCCCGCCCAGATGGAAGCACAAACCTCAATCTGCGCAGACATTCCATGGCTCGCGTATCTGAATCTGAGTATTCTGTGGAGCTTAGTCGGGCGCACAACCCCGCAGGCGACAACGGTTGTTTCTATTCCCAGCGCGCCACAGATGACGCGTCGGGTCCCGTTATACGCTATTCCTGGAGTGCATAGTTTCCTAGCGCAGCGCTATTTCCGGGTGACGCGTTGGTTCCCGTTCGGGGAAGCAAAAAAACCCGCCAGGTGGCAGCACTAACTGATGGCGCTAGTGTCACCCATGTGACGTCACTAGTTCACCTCCCCGGCGCGTCGCCACCTGTCAACGCACAGCTTGTCATCACCGCTGACCTCAATTGCACGACTATTTCCGGGATGTACCGCTAACCTATGACGCGACAGCAAGGACACTCAATCTGAGTATTTCTGACACAACGCTCCCGCAGGCGAACAGTGGAAGTATCACACGCCATTAATTTTCAGCGCACAATTAGCGACGTCACAGGACACCGCTATCAAGAATAACATTAGGAAATCCGCTTGCTGCTGTTAACGTTCGTTATGAAATTTCTTCCTAGTATTTTGTCATGTGTTATTGATATATTGAAGTATTTTAATTCTTTGATTGTTAAATTACCATAAATTAACTTCAAAAATTATTTATTTTCATAGTTTTTGGGCAAAACTTATGTTTCCTTCTGCAAAATATATTATTTGGCACCAATAAGTCCTTACTTGAAAATCCCCCCCCCCCTCATCTCTTTCATATACCTCATACACATTTGTAAGGTCATTTTCTTCTATGGATCTAACCGCCATTTTTTGCCACTCCAATTGTCTTATTGCTCTAACATCACATTTAATGGAATTTTCGGTGATATTTATTGGCTATTTATTTCATCCCAACATCCTCATACCAATGTGTTACTTATACACTCACAGAGATCTATTTCATCTGCTTCATGTCTTTCAATGATACCCAACGCGACTCTTGTGATATGGCACTTATAAACTATGTTATCTCTCCATTTCAAGTATTCATACTCGTGATAAGGGTACAAAACTATCCCATCTTACTCAAGGAATATACTAAATTGCGCGGTAGGGGTTAAGTTAAATAAAAAAAAATGTATTGGTAAATCATACACATTTATTGAAATACATTTTATTGGATAATAATACATCATTCAGTACTTATAGTTTTATTTCATGTGCGTCATAGGCCTTTCTTGCCTTCACATATCCCCCCCCCCCTTTTTTTACCTACAGTAGTCAGCACGAGCGTGGTGGGTGAGCTTTCGGGAGGACATGTGTTCGAATGTACATCAGGCCATCATGATTTCGGTTTTCCATGGTTTCCTGAAATCACTCCTAGAAAAAGCTTGATATGCTGGAAATACTGGAATTTTGGAGTTAACTTGGGTATATTGTTTCTCTCTAAAACTGTTCTTGGAAGTAATGTGTAATCATACACCAATGCATTCACATTCGTTTTATTAGTTACTATGTGGGGAAATATGGCCGATTCCGTATTACTCGCTAATTAGCATACACCTTCTTTAATATTAAGGACGTTACATTCGCCGGGCATCCAAGTATGGCACGCAATATTATTTTCAGCGAAAGAATACATATGGTAATCACACAACTCTATTGACTGCTTTGTTATATGAGCCTAATTTTTTTTCTGAACATGCAGCATACGCTATTCGAGCGTATTATTACGGATTTTCTGGCGTGGAAGTGGCGCGTCATTATACACTACTAGATGGTACAAATGATAGATCCCTCAGCAATCGTTATTACCAAACCTATAATTTTCTTCCTAGGACCTTCGAGGAGCATTTTTTCATGTCATATTGATATTTCGAATCATTATAATCAGTTAATTGTTTAGTTACCATAAATTAACTTCTAAAACATATTGTTGCCTTCTGAAAACAGTATTATTGGTTCAAATAACAAGTCCTGTTCGTTGTACATTATATAAGGTCATTTATTTGTAGCTGCCATTTTTTTATATCCACCCCAAGTTGTCTTATTGCCCCAACAGCCTTTTGTGATATGTCGGTTTTAAACGCTGTTCTCTTTTTATTTCTAATATTTCATACTCGTAATAAGAATACTATACTAATCCATCATACTAAAGGAATATAAAAAAAATTGTTGGGTAGGGGATTCGTTAAATAAAAAACATAATTCTTGATAAATGTTACAGATTTATTGAAATTTAAAATACATTTTATTGCAATATAATACATCATTCAATACTTATGATTCCATGTGTGTCATAGGCCTCTCTTGCATTCACATCATGCCCCCTTTTTTTACCTGAGTCTTCACTTAATATCCATTTATTGCCTTACACGTTATGAATTCCATGCCAAAGCATGTATATCTTTAAACGTTGCTAATGTTATGAGATGAGAAATGTATTTATGTGGGTGACACATACTCTCTGTCACAATTGCTGTGAATAACATAGACATGCAACTTACGGGTGTATCTCAAACTCGAATGTCACGAGGGAAGAAGAATTCGTATAAACATCAAATCTCGACAGTGGCTCAGTAGTTAAGGCGTCTGACCGGAGATAGAAAGGTCCTCGGTTCGAATCCCTGTCTGGGCGGTGATTTTCATAAGCCCTTAACCCACCTTCACCTTGGTACAGAACGCTTCTGTGGCTCGGATTCCACGTTAAACTGTTAGTCTCTTCTAAGGATAAACAACTCTATGGTTGTGTACACTTTCAAAAGCAAGATTCAAAACAGACGAAGGCCTAACGTGACCTAAACGAGCATTCATACTGAATGAGGGGGAGGAGCAAACAGTCAGCCAGTCGGATGAACAATTTTAATATCACAATCGTCTCTTGTCTCTGAGTCAACAAAGTTTTAGGAAGGATTTGGGTAGGGATAAGGCAAATGGATGTAGGTATGGGCACTGTAGGTGAAACACGAGTGGTAATTGTAAATAATACAGCAAACAGTGAGAACAATACCTGATGAGGATATGTACACACTTTTTCATAGTTTCATTAACCCTGGAACCAGAAAAAATCAATCAGTACAAATACCAGGTCACTGTTCACATTAGTATCGCCTCGCCTCTCACACACATCAAGCCATCTTTGCCATCTAGTAGCATGTGCGCAAGTATGAAACTGTTCACATCAGCATCATCTCATATCACCCACATGACAACAAGCCATCTAGTAACTTGTGCCCTAGTACCACAAAGGCATGAGTAGATTCAAGAGCATTTCTTAACACAGGTTGCAATGTCGTACTTTGATGCTCACTACAGCTGCATACGTCGCAAAACACACATTATTGGTGAAAATGAACTACACACACTACATGCGGACAGACGAGAGAAAGAAAGGTACAACCATATTTACACTCTAGCTGTCTCCCCGTGCACACTGCATTTCAAGTCCAGAAACTGTGGACCCACATTATACCACTACATACACAGCAATGATCTGACTGGGTGTTGTAACACAGTTCTTCCTTCTCTGGTACATCCACTCATCACGATTTTGCTCCGAAGGACATATAGTGAACAACCTGAGAAAAATAGATCGTACCCCAAAACTAACACGGCACCAAAACTGTAAACAGAACAGTGAAATGGAAGAGTGCTTGGATCCTGAAATCACTCCAGACGAATGCATGGATAGAGACCTTCAAAAGTCCATGGCCGAATTCCTCACCGTTTCTTGCCATACATCCTTTCTCACCTCTAATGACAATGACATCGACGAGCCCGAAAAAAGCCTGATATGCTGGAAATACTAGAATTTTGGATGGTCGTTGAAATTTGTCTGTATAACGATAGCACTGTGCCAGTAAAATACACGGTAGACTGGGAAGAAGATAGCCGCGACAAACACTTAATTTTGAAAATTCATCACATTAAAGGTATGGAAAAAACACATTACACACGATATGTTACCATAATGCTCTTAGCTAACTCATAGTTTCATGGTCATCAAACAGACATCATAACCCACTTTTCATAGTAGATCCCTACACACTGAAAAGTATCCAAAACGTCACCATAGGTGCAGACACTGGTTCTATTACGCCGAAGATAGCACCCATACTTAAACTGTCGTAAATTGTTAGGTCATTTGTATGTGAAAGTGCGTGTTTGGATATTTTATCCACTCAGGCCTCATCACCTAAAGTCTAATGCCAGATTAGGGTCATGGTTAACTTAGGCGCCATACACCACTCAGAATTATTCTACCAATATCCAGTCCAACATCATTATACGCCATATACAGCTCTCCCAGCACTCTTCATATCTTCCAGTCATATCCAGCCCAGCCTTTATTATGTCACTTGTTGAATGTTTTCCACTAATAAATCTAGCTACCCTGCTTTGCACCATACATTTGATGTACAAAAAATGTGGAATCCATACTACACCACTATAGCCTGACTGTGTGTTTGTACCCAAGTACTATGCTTTTCTGCCCCCCCCCCAATTAAATGTTTTTTACCCCGAAGTATAGTGAAAAACGTAAGAAACAGCAGTAAACTGTAAACAGCACAGTGGAATGGGATAGTGCCTAAGCCCTGAAACAATGGTTAGAAACACAAATTGATGGTGGGTATAATTCTATAACCAAATATTTTAGACTCAAATCCACAGAGAAATCACGCACACACGCACATTCCATTGCCTACACACAACAGCACCGAGATAGAACTCACACAGAGGAAGACGACATACACACACATTAGTGGAGGAAATAAACTACACATCCTACATCCAGACAAATGAGTTAAAGGAAGGCCTGACCATTTTACGCATACAAACCCAAGAGAGACGTACACACACCACACACAACACACACACAACACACACACAACCACACGTACATGCATACAGCAAGTTCGACATAAACAACAGCAAGCATCATGGGAACGATGAAGTGGGACAGAATTGTCGTTACCACTGATTAACTGGACAGAACTCTCGTTACAAAAATCATCAGACAGACGCCCTACAGTGATATCGACACAACAACCACCCCCAATTATGGCAACGAAAAATGGTGTAGAACCCCAATGGCTCATGAATAATCAAAAAATCATCAGTAACATGTGTGCAAGGTACCAAACTCTTCACATCAACATCGTCTCATTTATGTCACACTACAGACATCTCTACCATCCAGTATCACGTGTCCTAGGTACAAAACTGTTCACATCAGCACCACCACGTTTATCCCACACCTAAGCCTTTTCGGACATACAGTAACATATGCCTAAGGTACCATGAGTAGCAGTAGACGCTTGGTCATCAGACAGATGTCATAATTCACATATTCATATCAGGTCTCACCAAGATATCCATACGTCAAACACATAAGCACACACACAAACATAAGTGCAGGATCATCACATCATATATCCAGACAACGAGTTGAGGGAAGGTATCAGTATATTATACATGCAATACAGAAAGAAGCACACACACGTGCATTTCTATGCCTACAGCCATCTACACACAACAACTAGACCAGTCATGACAAACGAAAAAGTTGAGATGACCCCCACATGACTGGCCAAATATCATAAACAGACGTGTTAGAGTGTGTGCAATGGATGACATGTTGTCGCCATCCATCCCAGTACTTATGCCAGATGGGTTATTCATCACACCCAACTGTTACGTCCACAATCAACACTGATGGCCACTGATGGTAAAATCTCGATATGGAGTAGACTCCTATCACCATAATTAGACACACAACCACTTAGAAAGACACACACACGCCCATGTATACACACAATTCCATACATCACTACACACATACAGGAAACTCGAGGAAAGGGACTGAACACCCTACATTCAGACCGAATAGGTGCGGCATGTATGAAGTATGATATGTCTTTGTCACACACATCAGTGCTCATCACACCCAACTGATTACGTCCACCATCAATACTAATGGTCACTGATGGTGAAATCTCGATATGGAGTAGACTCCTATCGCCATAATAGAAACACAACCACATAGGAACATGCACACACACACATATGTCATGCCTACACCACAATTCTATATGTTACCACAAAATACAAGTAACTGAACGAAAGGAAATCCACACTTCACATCCAGACTGAGATGTTACAGGATGGTCAGAGGACAGCATGTTTTTACAATACACCTCAATACTCACCACACTCACTGATTTCATGTGCCATCATTATAGATGGCTACTGGAACTAATCTCTTGTACACTGTTTGGTCAAAGTCATTTGTTAAAAGCAGCTCCTGAAAACTTATTTGAGTCAACTTCCCAAGCGGGCGTGGCGAGACAGGGCCCCCACCTCATAGCGGGCAGTATATCGTGTTTGTAGGTCGGTATTAACAGGCGCTCATAACCGCTTTCGCCCGCTTCGAAATTCCGGTCCTCGTGTGGTCCTACAAATGCGGTTACGGTATTAGGCCCCAGTCGGAAAAATGCGGTTATTCGTCGAAGACCGCGATTTTAGATCCGTCATATTGCGGTATTTCTGTCCGTGAGGAGGGGGCCCTGTCTCGCCACGCCCGCTTGGGCAGGTTGACTCAAATAAGTATTTCAGGAGCTGCTTTAACAAATGACTTGCTTGTATGTAGTGGTATAATGTGGGGTCCACAGTTTCTGGACTTGAAATGCAGTGTGCACGGGGAGACAGCTAGAGTGTAAATATGGTTGTACCTTTCTTTCTCTCGTCTGTCCGCATGTAGTGTGTGTAGTTCATTTTCACCAATAATGTGTGTTTTGCGACGTATGCAGCTGTGAGTGAGCATCAAAAGTACGACATTGCAACCTGTGTTAAGAAATGCTCTTGAATCTACTCATGCCTTTGTGGTACTAGGGGCACAAGTTACTAGATGGCTTGTTGTCATGTGGGTGATATGAGATGATGCTGATGTGAACAGTTTCATACTTGCGCACATGCTACTAGATGGCAAAGATGGCTGATGTGTGTGAGAGGCGAGGCGATACTAATGTGAACAGTGACCTGGTAGCTGTTACTGATTGATTTTTTCTGGTTCCAGGGTTAATGAAACTATAGAAAAAGTGTGTACATATCCTCATCAGGTATTGTTCTCACTGTTTGCTGTATATTATTTACAATTACCACTCGTGTTTCACCTACAGTGCCCATACCTACATCCATTTGCCTTATCCCTACCCAAATCCTTCCTAAAACTTTGTTGAGCTCAGAGACAAGAGACGATTGTGATATTAAAATTGTTCATCCGACTGGCTGACTGTTTGCTCTCCCCCCTCAATGCAGTATGAATGCTCGTTTAGGTCACGTTAGGCCTTCGTCTGTTTTGAATCTTTGCTTTTGAAAGTGTACACAACCATAGAGTTGTTATCCTTAGAAGAGACTAACAGTTTAACGTGGAATCCGAGCCACAGAAGCGTTCTGTACCAGAGGTGAAGGTGGGTTAAGGGCTTATGAAAATCACCGCCCAGACAGGGATTCGAACCGAGGACCTTTCTATCTCCGGTCAGACGCCTTAACTACTGAGCCACTGTCGAGATTTGATGTTTATACGAATTCTTTCTTCCCTCGTGACATTCGAGTTTGAGATACACCCGTAAGTTGCATGTCTATGTTATTCACAGCAATTTGTGACAGAGAGTATGTGTCACCCACATAAATACATTTCTCATCTCATAAACATTAGCAACGTTTAAAGATATACATGCTTTGGCATGGAATTTCATAACGTGTAAGGCAATAAATGGATATTAAGTGAAGACTCAGGTAAAAAAAGGGGGCATGATGTGAATGCAAGAGAGGCCTATGACACACATGGAATCATAAGTATTGAATGATGTATTATATTGCAATAAAATGTATTTTAAAATTTCAATAAATCTGTAACATTTATCAAGAAATTATGTTTTTTATTTAACGAATCCCCTACCCAACAATTTTTTTATATTCCTTTAGTATGATGGATTAGTATAGTATTCTTATTACGAGTATGAAATATTAGAAATAAAAAGAGAACAGCGTTTAAAACCGACATATCACAAAAGGCGTGTTGGGGCAATAAGACAACTTGGGGTGGATATAAAAAAATGGCAGCTACAAATAAATGACCTTATATAATGTACAACGAACAGGACTTGTTATTTGAACCAATAATACTGTTTTCAGAAGGCAACAATATGTTTTAGAAGTTAATTTTATGGTAACTAAACAATTAACTGATTATAATGATTCGAAATATCAATATGACATGAAAAAATGCTCCTCGAAGGTCCTAGGAAGAAAATTATAGGTTTGGTAATAACGATTGCTGAGGGATCTATCATTTGTACCATCTAGTAGTGTATAACATGACGCGCACATTCCACGCCAGAAAATCCGTAATAATACGCTCGAAATAGCGTATGCTGCATGTTCAGAAAAAAAATTAGGCTCATATAACAAAGCAGTCAATAGAGTTGTGTGATTACCATATGTATTCTTTTGCGCTGAAAATAATATTGCGTGCCATACTTGGATGCCCGGCGAATGTAACGTCCTTAATATTAAAGAAGGTGTATGCTAATTAGCGAGCAATACGGAATCGGCCATATTTCCCCACATAGTAACTAATAAAACGAATGTGAATGCATTGGTGTATGATTACACATTACTTCCAAGAGACAGTTTTCGAGAGAAACAATATACCCAAGTTAACTCCAAAATTCCAGTATTTCCAGCATATCAAGCTTTTTCTAGGAGTGATTTCAGGAAACCATGGAAAACCGAAATCATGATGGCCTGATGTACATTCGAACACATGTCCTCCCGAAAGCTCACCCACCACGCTCGGTGCTGACTACTGTAGGTAAAAAAAAGGGGGGGGGATATGTGAAGGCAAGAAAGGCCTATGACGCACATGAAATAAAACTATAAGTACTGAATGATGTATTATTATCCAATAAAATGTATTTCAATAAATGTGTATGATTTACCAATACATTTTTTTTTATTTAACTAAACCCCTACCGCGCAATTTAGTATATTCCTTGAGTAAGATGGGATAGTTTTGTACCCTTATCACGAGTATGAAATACTTGAAATGGAGAGATAACATAGTTTATAAGTGCCATATCACAAGAGTCGCGTTGGGTATCATTGAAAGACATGAAGCAGATGAAATAGATCTCTGTGAGTGTATAAGTAACACATTGGTAATGAGGATGTTGGGATGAAATAAATAGCCAATAAATATCACCGAAAATTCCATTAAATGTGATGTTAAGAGCAATAAGACAATTGGAGTGGCAAAAAAATGGCGGTTAGATCCATAGAAGAAAATGACCTTCCAAAATGTGTATGAGGTATATGAAGAGATGAGGGGGGGGGGGATTTTCAAGGAAGGACTTATTGGTGCCAAATAATAGTATTTGCAGAAGGAAACAATAAGTTTTGCCCAAAAACTATGAAAATAAATAATTTTTGAAGTTAATTTATGGTAATTTAACAATCAAAGAATTAAAATACTTCAATATATCAATAACACATGACAAAATACTAGGAAAGAAATTTCATAACGAACGTTAACAGCAAGCAAGCGGATTTCCTATTCTTGATAGCGGTGTCCTGTGACGTCGCTAATTGTGCACTGAAATAAAATGGCGTGTGATACTTCCACTGTTCGCCTGCGGGAGCGTTGTGTCAGAAATACTCAGATTGAGTGTCCTTGCTGTCGCGTCATAGGTTAGCGGTACATCCCGGAAATAGTCGTGCAAATTGAGGTCAGCGGTGATGACAAGCTGTGCGGTTGACAGGTGGCGACGCGCCCGTAGGTGAACTAGTGACGTCACATGGGTGACACTAGCGCCATCAGTTAGTGCTGCCACCTGGCGGGTGTTTTTGCTTCCCCGAACGGGACCCGACGCGTCACCCGGAAATAGCGCTGCGCTAGGAAACTACGACACGCCAGGAATAGCGGCTAACGGGACCCGACGCGTCATCTGTGGCGCGCGCTGGGAATAGCAACAACCGTTGTCGCCTGCGGGGTATGCTCCCGACTAAGCTCCACAGAATACTCAGATTCAGGTTACGCGAGCCATGGAATGTCTGCGCAGATTGAGATTTGTGCTTCCATCTGGGCGGGGCGGTCAAGGAACTATCGTTTGCGCAAACGCGGCCGGTGCTGCCCCCCTAGCGCCCACCAAATGAACTAACGGTCCGCTGATTGGCTTATTCAAAAGCCCGGCCGGAGAGGGAGGGGAGGGAGGTGCCCCCCCCCACCTCGTGACTCATGGGTTTTCCCGGTTTCTATACAGAACTCTTATCCCCTCCCCTACTTACCTGCAACTTTTTTTATGTTCAGCTTCGTTAAACTGCTTCGCTTTCGGTTGATCCGAGCAAACTCGAACAATAATTCTAAAGTATCCGGTTTATATCATGAACGAGATGTGGCACTAACCGGTACAAAAAATATCTCATGTTAACTGATTATATAAGCTTTCACTATGTGATGTTAACTGATAATATAAGCTTTCACTATGCGATGTTAACTGATGACATAAGCTCTCACCATGGGATGTTCCGTTTAAATGCATTTTTTGCGATATACGCACACAAATAGATAAAGATTTCAAAACATACGGGTTTTGTCCCTATACCATCGGAAAAACTATGTTACTAATACGGATAAAAAATGTCCTTTATGTTGCACAGAGTCGTGCTATTTCATTGAAATCAATCAATTATTTTCTAGTGATGAGCGGCCAGGCAAAAAATAATTTCAGAATATACGGATTTGTTTCATATACCGTCGCAAAATTAGTAGCATATCGGGACAAAAAGTATGCAACATTTTGAACGATAACATATCCTATTACTGCGACAGTTTAGTTAAAATCACCTAGTTAGTTTTTGTGTCATCAAAAAAACCTACTGAAGCCAAGTTTTGCGGAATTGTGTTGCGGTGTAATACTAGCTTATTGGTCTCGTTTTCTACACGGAGCGAAAATGCGTCCGTAACGAAAGAAGTAACAGAATGAGATTAGTTGCGAAAGGATAGGAACAAGTGTTGATGACGTGGCAAAGCAATAAAACTTATTTCTGTTACAAAATACTTTATCAGATGAACGCAAGCTATGGAATCGTTGTGGATTACGAAGTATCGTAAAAACCGCTGACAGAATATGGAGCGACAAGCACTGAAAGACCAAAAGATGGAGTAAAGGGATTATTGATGATACTTATGGTAAAAGAAATCTGGAATTTTATTGGTTTGTCACTGCCGAAAGTAACAAGCTATTGTCCGTCACACGATAAAAACGCACAACGATTAAACGAGGCATCATAGATAAGTACCACTCGCGATTTTGCTGTCGGAAACGTTCAGCTTTCCAGTTTTAAACGTACTGCCGCAGCCGAAGAGCATTGTTTTATTCGTCAATTTCAAATAAAGCCACCAGAGGGCCGAATGGCGAGCCCAGTCTGCTTAAAACGAGAAACTCTGGGCGTCGTAATAAAACGGGCAAGCACACATGCTCTACGTATTAAAATAGGATCGACTTTTTTTTTTAGGAAGATGGTGTCAGAAGTTAATTCCGAAACGTCGTGTGAAGTTGTAACGCGCTTCCTAGGTGGGAGGATCTAGAACGGTTTAGAAAACTATTTTATTATCTGGAACAGCACCTGGTTCCATTTTAGTACAAATTTATGGGTATATTACAACGAGGTCATTAGAAATAGCCCAAATGCGACTCGAACGCCGTTCAATTAGGGTTCCCTACGGTAATGTCCTTAACAATACGGACATTTTCCATCTACATACTGTATTCGATTCTGGAAACGGGGAGAAGAATGTAATAATTTTGTAATAGTTCAATTGCAGAGTAAAGGTCGCAATTACTAATATAAATATACAGTGGTACGACGGAAACATTTTAAAATTTCTGAATAAGTATAAATGGGATTTTCTTTTTAAAAACCCACACTTTTTCTTATAGCTTTACGTCTCGTCAACGTCAAGGTCATTAGAGGTGGGAAAGGACTGGGTACAGGGAACGAAAAGGAATTCGGCCATGGCCTTTTGAACGAAGCATCCCGCCTTCGCCTGAAGTGATTTGGGGAAACTATGGAAGACCCAAATCAACTACGTCACCCTATAGACCACAACTAATCCTTCTAATTTTTCATTAAAAATTGAAATACTTTTTGGAAGGAAGATTTTTGAAAAGTGATGAATACCTGAAAGAAGGAGTAACTACTTTTATCACTTAACTGGCGGGGCGGAGGAATATGAGGCAGGAATAAAGAAACTCTATCCCGAAAGGACACGGTGAAGAGGTTTTGGATTTAACCCAAGACTTTGGTGCTCAATATGGTGATTAGGAATTGTGCCCCACCACCTCTGCTACCCTGCCGGCCAAGTCCACCATCAGGACTGGAACCAGCTAACCCCGTGTCAGCGCCGGACACCATCACGGTGCCACAACCAACAGAGACAACGCAGAAAAAACGGGCACTATTTCGTAATATTTTTTTTTTGTGCCAGTTAAGCTAAATAGCACTGTTTGGCGATGCGATTAGGAACAGCTAGACAGGAATCGATCAGCGGTGGACGAGGCAACGTGTCAGCGCTAAGCTACAGCCGTCAGCTGCTAATGGGCACAAACAACACGTCAGCAGAGTGGTAACAGCACACAACGCAAGTACTTCACTCTACCCAGCGTTTCTCACTTTTTACAATCCCATAACCAGTAAAATGTCAAACATAAATCTTCGGAACATAAAGTTGGATCTATTTTCTTTTTTTAGCTCTGTGTACATTATTAACCAACCCTACCAAATTTTATCAGCAGGTATAGTCCCACGAGACGTACAGTAAGGCCTTCACAAACGATCATTAGTTTAATTCTGAAAGAAACGCCGCTCTCTTTGGTACTGACTTGAAAAGTATTTTATTATAGTACTAATGTAATGATCTCCAAATATCTTATAAACACCATTGCATTAGTATTATAACAAATACGTTTCCAATTAGATCAATGAATGTGTGTGAAGTTATACGTACTTTGGCACTACAGTAAATGGCCAGTGGGATCCATCTGACGAAGTGAAGTCACGTATGCGTAAAGCCAGATCTACTTTCAATAAAGTGGGAAGTATTTTTAAAAGCCGTAATTTATCAATTACAACAATTTGGGGGGGGGGGGAGAACCCTGCGCTGCTATTTGTTCTCTGTTCTCCTGTAAGACGGTGAAACGTAGACATTAACGGAAACAATCGAGTAAAAATGTTAGGAGTTTTTGAAATGTTGCTGTATCAAAAAATGTTGAGGATATCGTGGACAGACCACACCACAAATGCTGAAGTGCTCCGCAAAACGAAAAGGAATATGAAAATATTGACCACCATAAAATCACGGAGGCTGCAGTACCTTGGTCACATAATGAGGAATAATAGCCGTTGCCAACTCATGTTATCCATGGTAAAATACCGGGAAAGAAAAGTGATGGCAGGAGATGAACTTCCTGGCTAAAAAATCTGAGATCCTGGACCTACAAGACAACTACGGAGCTAATCCGAGCGACTTCTAACATAGACAAGACAGCCAATATGGCTGCCGACATCTGGGACGGATAGGGACCAGAAGAAGGAGACTAATGCAATAATATCCTCATATGCGGGAAATATCAGTTTTTTTGTCATCATTAAATCTAAAAAATAATAATAATAAAAAAAAATAAAAAAAATTTGAGGCACCGTAAAAATATGTGTAACACTTATTTTGTAACGTATATCAGCGGTCGGCAGGTCACTCGCGCTTAGGTTAATATCCCCGAACATCTGACGGATAAAAAGAACCACTAAAATGACCTGTCTCTTCAAAAATATTTTCATGCGTATAAATATTATTCTGTACAAAAACCTCACCGTGCCTCAAACATATTTTTTCGGTATCTATAAAACACAGATTTAAAAGAAAAGAAAATTACGAAAAGTTAATAAGTCTGCTATGCCCCCATTTCCATTATCATCGATTTTTTACTCCGACATTACAAAAGAAGTGTTACACAAATTTTCGCCGAGCCTCAAAAACCTACCCAAAAATGTTTACGAGCTCTCTGACTACTACAACCATAGCTGGACCGTATTATCTGAGATATTTCAAATGCTGTCAGTAAGATTATCTGCCGCTTTCCAGGATAAAAGACTATGCGAAAATTTTCATTACATTCTCGGAATGTAAACTTTTTACTTTGCCGGTCGTCTAAGGATTAAGCACTCTTACTGCCTCCTAACTTAGAAATTTTAACATTATGCTGTCCTAAAAGGGAAATGCAGGCAAATGCAGCGATGCTTTCTTCCGAAGGCCATTGCAGAATTCCTTCCCGTTTTATTGATCTGTTAGAAAAATCAACTCTTAGCTCTAATGACATCGATGTCAACGAAATGTAAATTCCAAAGCAAAAAAAAAAAAGAAGAAAAAAAGCAGATTAATAGATGTTAATCAAACTCGGTCTGTATGTGAAGAGCTAAATGAAAATAACTTGTAAAACTTTAAACGCAACTACGGTAGAAAAATCAACGCGGCAGCGGTAACAGTCGGTTATCAAAAGAGATTCTTAATATAATTAAACACAAGGTAAGATCTCCGCAAATACTCCTTCAACACAGGCAAAGATGTACGGGGAAAGTGAAAGAAGGTACCAATTTAAGAGTCAAAAGGAAAATATGTGTAGAATATTTCGAATTAGTTTTTGGTTGATCTATTTCAATCACCCGTATTAATGGAGAAGCTCGCCAGACAAACATACTTCTATTAAACTATTCTGGAGAATGGTTCCATATCGAGTCTAGTGTACGAGACAGCTTACGCTACTACGTTCTAACTTGTCGCCTCGCAACAGGTGGATGAGCTATCGATCTGCACGCCGCGCCGCCGATGTTGTTAATTACGGGATGAAATAACACCCACATCGCGATCACACGCTTCAGTCGGCTGAAATGTTTTGTCGTTAGGGATTTTATAGCTCCCGGGGGAATGTAATATTAACAGCACCGCTGATGGCACTTGTTGATAACACAGTCGTTATGTACGCGAAGAGCTATTTAGATTTTATAGGCTCTCAAAAAGAAGGTAACTTCTACAAAAAATTAACACCTGGAAATATACCAACACCCAATCAATGACGCAGTAGGGATATAACATTAAAACTGCGCCATTAGCTGAAATTTATCAGGTACCAAAATCTAAAACAAATCAGATCTCAAATATCGAGATAGAAGAATAATTTAAAATCTACGTCTCAGCTAGTTATAATCGAAGAGCGTTAAGAAAAGAATTACGTGCAATTCACGGAAGGAACACCGAGCGTGGTGGTGTAACGGCTAGCGTTCTGGCCTCGCATTCGGGAGGACGGCGGTTCGAATCCCCGTCCGGGCATCCAGATTTGGGTTTTCCATGGTTTCCCAAATCACTCCATGCAAATGCCGGGATGCTTCCTTCAAAAGGCCATGGTCGAATTCCTTCCCATTCATTGCCCCCCCCCATTCTTTCCCGTCTTTAAAGACCTCGCTATTAGAGAGACGTTAAGCAGATTAAAAAAAAAAAAGCGGAAGGAACAAGATGTCCATGACGACAAGTTCACACTCGTTTTGAAGCATAGGGTAGCGGAAAATTTTTCGTTAGTTGTAACAGAGTTAGGTATTGGAATAAATTACGACGAAAATAATGTACGACTTAACAAAAACACTGAAAGAATTTAGAATTCGTCAAGGGTAACAGTAGATGGGTTGGAAAATTTCATTCAAAGAATTTAAGAAAATAAAACAAGAAATGGGAAAATAAGGGGTGTGAGAAAATGCCACCTGCGCTCCATCGGAGTTAAGTAAAATAGAAGTAGAGAATCACGAGAGAAAAGCATCAACTGAAAAGTGTGCGAGACAGGTTTGTAGTCTGTCCCCATTAATTAATATTCAATTTTGTATGTAGAGGATGCAATAAATTAATTAAAAGAAAAATTTGTATTCAAGGACAAACAATCAGGATGCTGCGATTTGTTGATGACGTTGTCCTGCCACCAGAACAGAACTGAAGATATTGAGAAGTTACTGATGCCGATCAGTAACAAAATACTGATGGCAGAACCTGAACTAAATATAAACCAGAGCAACACAAAAATTTTGTAATTCTGTGGAAATGATAGCAGCAACTGTAAATTTAGCACAAAAAACAGGATCAGATATAATAGAAGAAGTAATAGATTTGTGTCACATAAGAAGTAAACTTACAACTAATGGGCGAAGCAAGAATGATGTGAGAGACAGAAAAACTTTATCGAAAAGATCCTTCATGGAAAAGATAAATCTTTTAGTTTCAAATATTGCCATAGGATTCAGAAAGAATGCGTGTATGATGAGTCGCATCTCGATCTATCGATTTGGTGCTTGTTGAGTGAGTCTGGTGAGGTTGTATAGGGCTGCAGTTGAGAATAAACAATTCAGTAGAAAATTAGTTTATACTTCCGAAAGAATGCTATTAGAAATATGGAAATCATGTACTGATCCAAGAGAAGTTACCAGCATTCCGATGGCATGCGTGGAATTAGATACGAGATCGTTAAATGGTGTCGGGAACGAAAGAAAGTCTTCAGGTTGGTTTAGTGCCTTGAGTGGTCGACTTGGAGTGAACATGGCAACCTTTTTTCCCATGGTTGCGGAAATCCTGATGACCGGAAGCAGTATGGCGTCAGAGTTTTCGGCTGCGTGTTCCTCCTCTGATTTGGCTGCTTGAGCTAACTTGAGAGAGAGTGACGTCATTTGTCTGTGACCTGGGCTTTAAAAGGTAAGTTCGCCTGCCTCGGTAGCGTAGGGACTAGCGTAGGGCTTGAGTAAGGAGAAGGTAGCCGGTTCGAGTCCGGCCGAGGGCATGGGTGTTTAAGTGTTGTGTGTCTGTGTGTGTGAATGTCCTGTCCGTCCTATGGTGTCCATACTTAGAAGCTACAATATATATACTGGATGACTGATTCACTGGAAGCTATGATAATCACACTGAGCTGGCTGTATGGCCTCAGTTGCCGAATCCCAAATAAAAAGGTAAGCTCCAATTATTGTTCGTGTAAACTAATTCCAACACAACAGAGAATCTACCGGAGTGTATCAAAACATCTCGGAATACGTCGGGCCCATTTTAAAGATATTTAAACACAACTGTAACGTAGTTTGCTTTTGATTACCTCCCCGTGATTCAATTATGTTTATATAAAATAGAAATATGATTCAGTTGTAGTCTATTTAAATTGGTTAGTAAATATGTAGTATTTTATTTTGGCTCCTACAGGAACTACTGATGTGTCACATTCTTTAACACTTTCAGCACTATCATATCGATTGGAGTTTTTTTTCCAATACATCCCAAGTATGCTCAACAACATTGTGTTTCAATTTGTTTTTACTGCTATTATCTCCTACCTGTGGTAAAAGTACTTCTCGCCATATCTATATCTCGCTATATCATTTAGTGGCAGATGCTTATATTGTACGAAAACTTCAAAATTTTGATTTTAACTTATTTTACACTCAGAGTTTTTAGGAAATAGTGATAAAGATTGTAATAGATTTATACTAGAATAGATTTTGAATGGAAACTATGAAACACAAAGGAATAAAGTAGCCAGTTGTGTGTTTTTCTTACTGTGACTAAAATGCTATTGTGTCCTAAATGGAAATGGATTAATCTCACATTCAAAAAATAAGCTCTGTAATGACTGCTTTAATACTGCTCCATCCATAATTATGCAAAAGTATGCACGGTTTGATAATTATTTTACTTTAAAAAAATCACATATTTAGTTATGTTATGTGAAACTGTATGCAAATGTTCTTGATTGATTAACATACCTGCCTTACATATCAAATGATATTTCTCGTTGTTCCAGCAACCACATCTTAACCGGTTTTCGACACACTGGATATTTTGTTCAAATCGTTGAAAAAAGCTTCAGAGTTCGTTGTAATTTCATTTAAGGTCATTTGCATTTAGTCGCAAGTAGTTTTAAGTAAGTAAGTATGTACAAAAAGTCCCGATTATCATTCTAAAAGCGCGTTCCCTTGGTGCGTGGTGGGCGGTACGCGCCTTTCATCTTTTACCGCCTGGCGCTGGGTCGAGGCGCGCCGTCCCTGCTAACATACGCGGCAAAGATGAAAGGCGTTCCCTAGCACGCGCCGAGGGACGCGCCGTGGGAACGCGCCTTAAGGGGGATCGTTCTAATCACCGGGGCAAATGTTCGGAATTGACAAGTTGCTCATGGGAAAATACACTTTCAAGTATAGAGTATAGCATGCTGAGAAAAACACTGTGGTCGATTTACAGTGTCTTACAGGGTGACCAACTCACCGGCGTGACATGTCCTACTCTATTAGGACAGAGGTAGCCGCTCCACTGAACGGTGTTGCTGCACAGAGCCCACTACAGCAATACTGTCTTAAGATATAGCCTCACATATAAAATAGTGGAAGTTAAGGCATTCTCATCATATGGTCTCATTGTATCAGAGGCGAAAACACCCAGAGATTACGAATCGGTCGCTGCTAGATTGGAGGTCACCTTGAGAAACGTCGAAGACTGTCCATCGGTTGGATTCTGCTCAGTGACCTTAGTAAACACAGAAACAGGACCTGTCACGATTCTGGTAAAAACATTTCATTACTTTAAACTGAAGTTCACAAATTCCAGCTAGGAGGCGGCTACGTCATGAGACAAAGAATTCTGAGAAATGCACGGAACATTGTACCGATTATGACTCATCAGACAGCATGAATGGAGACGAGAAGCCAGTGGTCGAAGTCTCGTCTACTTGCGTTACAAGGCCCTCCAACGCTGGCACGCCATGCACGCTACCGCAGGTCTGGCGCAACAGGTAGTTGGCGCCTCGCTGGTCCTCATGAAAGTGCTAACCGCAACATAGACTTCTCGTATACTGGAGTGGAGATGAGATATCCTGCAGTTTACATACGCACGGGACTGTGCAGCTTGGTACGAGTCAAACATTTGGTGCCCCTGCCACCGGCATGCCCTTTTCTCCTTTTGGCAACAGTAGAACTCCTAAAACATGGGGCGCGTTAAGAGCATGTGGCCGAACGTCTGAACTGTGTAGAACAGCACTGCCATAGTACTTTAGTAGTATCTTGTGCTAAGACATAAAGCTATACGGCCGTGGACATTATCGTCTTCGATGTGGTTCGTGGCTGCGCCGCATCCGCGAGTCTCCCCGTGGGCAAAATCCCTGACGCGCCAAAGAGCGCTTTCTCTTATGATAATGTCCGTCCTTGTTGTAATCTACGGTGGCGTTCTTGTTGGGTAGTGGAACAGGTTGCTTGGGGGGGGGGCGGAGGCGGGCTTTACAGGTCACAGGTTTCAGCTTAGTTGTTCCCTCCACCTGTTGGTAAGTAGTTCTTGTATACTGCATCCTTCTTGCACTGTGATTACAGTGGAGTTGTTGCACCCTGACGACTGGTCCTCACAGGTTGTTCGACAGATGTTGCGCAGGCCTTGGCCCGCTGAGTGGCACCTTACCGCTGGGTGCTCTGACAGCAGGCGGTGGCGAGGCAGACCTCAGACGGCGGTGGCCGCGGGCAGCTGTCCCCGCAGGCAGCAGGCCCGCCTGCCGCGGTGTCCCGCCTGGTACACCACGCAGCAGGTGGGCGCCGTGCTGGAGACCACCGCAGGCCGCCCCAGCCTGCTGCCGAAGCCGCCCGTCGGAGGCGGGCTGTACGACATCTGCAACCACACACCGCATACGTCAGTACTGTCTCTCTGGTAAAGTGGAACCACAAGCAGCCAGGAACCAGGAGAGGACACAACCAACGGGAAAGCAATGGAGTTTCGTGTGGGAAGGAACAATATAGGAAATCCTTTGAAAAATGGTTACACATGATATTATAGGCTCACCTCTTCGTTGGCGGTTAGGGAGCGTCCACAAACCACGTAGCTTCATTTTGGCCTCCCTCTCCCCAGGTACCCCGACGTGGCTTTTGCCTCTACACTCTTCCCCTTCCCCCCTGCGTGGCACGTAGCTTTTTTCCTTGTTGGCTCCAGAAGATATTTTGGACTATTTTCTCTTGTCAGACTGTCGTTAATAACATATGGAGATTAAACAAGGGAAAAACATACTCACAGCCTGTTGTGGGTTCTATAACTTATTTTAACTGTTACAAATAATACGAATGAAAAACCTGCTTGGTTTGGCTTCGAACTCTCCCCCCCCCCCCTCAGTCCCTCATGTATGCCATCGTAGCTTTCCACTGAACCCCTGCCCCTCCCCATGCTCCCGTCTAGGCCGAGCCACGTAGTTTATGGACGATCCCATATTGAAACCATCTTGGTGCCTGCTAAATATCTAGTCTATACGTCAAATCAGGATCATAAGTATATAAAGTGAAATCATAAATATTAGAGCCTCCAGCTTACTTCAAATACTACACTGGGAAGAAATGTAACAGTTTTTTTAAGATCCATAATATCTTAGGACACATGGAGACAATGTGGAAGAAAAATCGTCCAACGGCCATGTGGAGAATGTCCAATGCATCACCGGACTAGAGTGAGCAAAAACAAACCAGGGAAGTATAAGATCGAAACTGGTGGAGACAAACTGAGCCATGTGTCACTTGGTGTGGGTCAACAGTTTTCAATCCTGAAAGATGGATGATAGAACAGGAAAAGGGAAGACGACCAGTTGGAAGAACTAGATGGGAATGATTATACCAGAGTATAGGTGAGTTATAGAAGAAAGTAGAGTAGGTATTAGAAAATATTCAGAAAGAAGAAACTTATAATGATGTAAATGAATGGTGGCACAAAATTCTCACCTACGAGACCCTCAGTGCCTCACTCTACGTGGCAACATTCGTTGACTTTCAGAAAGCCTTTGACTCCGTGGATAGGAAAGCCCTCCACTGAACTAGGACCTGGCAGAAAAACTTTGAACCTTATGAAAGCGACCCTACGCAACACTATATCCAAAGTCAAGTTCAGAGGGGAACTATCAAGGTACTTCGAAATCACAACAGGTGTTATTGGAAAGAGTCATTCGTGAATGGACGAACACACTAACAGATTGCTCTGGGATGGGAATCGGTTCCTTTAAGGACAAACTATTAGTCAACTGCCTGGCCTTCGCAGATGACCTCACTCTCCTAATGTGGAGGAAGCGATTCACCAACTATCTTCTCTCAACAACATAGCAGCTAAGGCAGGGTTGAAGATTTTCATAAACGAGACTGAATTCATCATTAACATAAAATATGTGTTACACTTAATCCCACCGGAGAATACAATGATAAGAAAGACTAATAACTTCCGATATCTTGGCGAATGGATAACTCCAAACATCAACCGGGACGTAGACATCAATAGCAAACATGCCGGACTGGGGAGAACGTACATTTGTAAGAACATATATGGATTTAATCCTTCTCCCTTAACCTCAAACTCAGGCACTAGAATACTATAGCGCGACTGTCAGTAATGTATGCATCAGAGTGGTTGAACATATCTAGAAAGGGACAACTGAGAAAACTGGAACTAAACGAACGTGAGATCTTGAGAAAAATCATGGGCCCTGTCAAAGAAGAAGCAAAATACAGAATCAGGCATTATAAGGACCTTGTCCTCAACTGGAGAGTATTACATCAGCCATGAGAAAAAGGAGATTCATGTTCAATGGTCACATAGTCTGGATGGACAATGTTAGAGTTACCTAGAAAATTTTCAACACCATCTCCAGAGGGAAAGCGACTGACGCAAAATGCACAAGGCTAGTCTGAAAAGATCTCGTGCCACTGGAAACTGACCCCAATGACATTTACAAGAGGGGCAAGTGCGGAACGTTGACTGAAGCATCAGATTCTCTTCATACACTAACAGCTAAAACACTGCGCCCTGGAGCAGGGGTGAACGAAAAGACAACCACGGTGTTGGGCCAAACAGAAAGCTCACCAGAGTTAAGAACCATGTGCTACATAGAGGACAACATGGAACAGAAGAAGAAGAATGTTGCCACATCGAAATCTGCACCATAAGGGGGGGGGGGGGGAGACGGAAATCTCGAGCGAACTTTTGAAATTCTTTAAGGACATTAGAACTAAAAAAGAAAAAAATGTTCCACAAACGACGCAGTTGTCGACTTTAAGGGGGAAGCGGATATCATCTTTGTTAGGTGGCGGCCGTTAATGACGTGAGGTGTTTTTCCGGAATTCCGACCCCCCCCCCCCCGTAATTTTTTCCGACATCTCGACATCTGCGCCGTTTGTAGACCATTTTCTTTAGCTCTACTGTCCTACAAGAAAGGGGGCATCCACAAATTACGTGAGGTGTTTTTCCGGATTTCTGGACCCCTCCCTCCCCCCTGGTGAGATCTGGTCCGTGAGAACCCCCGCACCCCACCCCCCACCCCTACAAATCACCCTGGAAACTTCTGCAGACCTTTTTTTTTTTTTTAGGTCACACCCTAACTTTTTTGACGAAATACCCTCCTAAGATCGACTTTGGCGCAAATTGTAGACCATTTTTTTTGGCTCTACTGTCCCCAAATTTTTCGCAAAATCTCACGTGAGATTTCCGTAGACCCCCCTCCCCCCTGGTGAGATTTCGCCGGACCCCCCCCTCCCCCATTTCACCTCACGTAATTTATGGATGTCCCCAAACCTCATGTGAGATTTTCGTCGACCTCACCCCTCCTCCTTAGTGAAATTTCGCCGAACCCTCCCCCTCCTCCTATTTCACCTCACGTAATTAATGAAAGCCCCCTTACGAGGCGGATCAGCAGGGGACGGGGAGGGTCCTACCAGATCTCACCAGAGAGGGGGGCGTGTTCACGTAATTACTGGACGCTCCCTGAGCCCTGACGGAGGTGATGTTGTGTGCTCACCAGAGGCCGCTCGGAGGCGGCGGCGGCGGGGTCCGGGGGCTCGCTGTGGAAGTGGCGGAGGCGGCGCTGCTGCGGCGGCGGGAAGCAGCGCACGTGCTGCACGTGTCCCGGGCTGGAGGCGGCGGGCGGCGGCCTGCGCAGCACCAGGCTGCCCCACGTGGTGGGGGGCGGCGCGGTGGGCGGCAGCCCCGACGAGCACGGCCCCCGCCACCCCGCCACGTACTGCTTGACGGAGGCGCGGAAGTGGGGGTGCGACAGCCCGTACACGATCGGGTTGTACACCACAGAGGCCTGCACACACAGTACTGCTCTATCTACCACGTGCGTTTCTAAACAACACAGCAGACAAAGAGGTACCACAAGATAAGTAGCGTGTCTACTTTTTTAATGTTGCCAGAATTTAAGTAGCAGGAGTTGTTATGACTCACGCGCTCTTGTTGTAGGTGGTGTCAAGAGAAAAAATTGTACCGAGCGTGGTGGTGTAACGGATAGCGTTCTGGCCTCGCATTCGGCGGTTCGAATCCCCGTCCGGGCATCCAGAATTGGGTTTTCCATGGTTTCCCAAATCACTCCAGGCTATTGCCGGCATGCTTCCTTTAAAAGGCCATGGCCGAATTTCTTCTCATTCCTTGCCCCCATCCTTTCCCGTCTCTAAAGACCTCGCTGTTGAGAGACGTAAAAAGCAGTTAAAAAAGATTGTAGTAACTTTTTTTTGACGTTAATTCTCACCATTTGAACCCTAGAAGGCAGGCTCGTTTAGGGTAATAGGGTACATTTTCAGTCAACTTACAAATCTAATCTACACCATCACTCCCATCATCTTGTTCTTCTCTTGTCTATGACAGCTGAAATATGAGGTAATTTTTCCACCAATGCGATGGATTTTGTAGTAGCTGATTGGAGGTCAAATTGGAACGCATTCATTCCGATTTGTGGATATGACAACACATGTATCATGGTTTCTCTCTCCCCGGACGAACATTCGTATCTGGCTCTTCTCCCATGAATCTCCATCTCTGGAACGGCCAACTCCAACTTGAAGCCTATTTAGTGACGTCCATATCCCCTTCATGAAGTTTAACATTTAGGTTTCATTCCCGCGGGGTGAACCACACAAGACAGGCTCTTTTAGGGTCACATGGAACCTTTTCAGCATAAATCAAAAGGATAGGAGACAAGGAATATGGAGGAATTCGACCATAGCCTTTTTAAAGAATTATCCCTCATTCGCCTGGAGTGACTGGGAAATTACGTTTCATTCCTCCCCGGTGAATCTCGGAAGGCGGAATGCTGCGTAGTGTCTCAGGGACGCTTTGCAGCACAATTAATCTTAGGGGATAAGGCATGAAAAGCCTTTCACTGCAACCATCCTGTCAATCCATTAGAGAAACCAAATAAAACCGATATCTTGATGGTTGCATGTCGATTTAAACCCCCATCTTCTTGAGTGGTAGGTTGGACTTATATCGCTCTCAAACGAAGTAGGGCGACAGTTAACTTTTATGTTTATATAAAAAAATATAAATAATTTCTCGCACACTTCCCTTGGGAGGCGGGCTGCTGGAGTGTCTCGCCGGACCCTTTTCAGCCTACTTCACCTAAGGATAGGGAGGGGCAATGGAAGTTGGCCGTAACATTTGTAAGAAACTATCCGGGTATTCGCCTGAAGTGACTGCAGAAAACCATGGAAAACTGCAGTCAGCATGGCTGGACGGGATTTTACCCCGTCCTTCCGAATGTCAAGTATGAGGGCGAGTTTGCAAGCCTCCTTACTCAGTGAAGAGATTTATTTCAAGACTAGTGTAAGCCCGTGACCGTTTTTTGCGTATCTTCACGGGTATAGAATAGTTCCGGTTTCTAGATGAAAGATTATGAGGTTGACCTGATTTGACCAGTGTTTCAGGGTGAATAAAATCTGTTGAGCTTGAAGAACTCAGAAGCATTAATAGAGGTAGGTATTAAACACGAACAGGGGCGATAGCGCAATCGTATAATTGCTTAAATAGAAACTTACTTGTATTTGCCCCTTAAAATTTACTCTGCAAAATTTTAAAAAATTCCTGTTTGCTTCGAAAGCATCACGTTGGTTTTTATTTTTTTATTGAGATTCAGCAAACCCTCATAATGTAATCGTTGGTCATAGTTTCTGTAAAGGCCAGAGAACTTAAAACACATTCCATATTATTAAAACACTTAAAATAACCTAATAACTCACGTACAGCGAACATGAACAAAAGCCATTAACGAAAGTGGTCAGTAAAATCCCTAAAAAGCAAATAAACCGTAATGCATAAACTTTTGTCAAGCAACAACATTAGTGAAAATTTTAATTAGATTGAAATTTTTCCAAGCCGGAATGACAATTGGCATTCATGGTTTCATTAGAGACCATGAGTAATTTAATTTTTTAAAAGTTTTTTTTTAAAGTTTCTTTCATTAGCAACATGTTACCGAAAAGCAGACCAACGTTTTTTCAGCCGAAAAATTTATTAGTATTTTTAACTGTAAAAAGCTACGAAAAGCAAACTTAATGAATGTTGCTTAGCTATTAAATTGTGAACATAACCACGAATTTCTACTACTGGTATCTCTGGTCGCTGTTTTGCAAGCGAAGGCTGAGACATGACATCGTTATTAAGCCAATAGCTATCTAGGTGAGTGCATGAGTGACTTTACGAAATTATATAGTAGAAATTTTTTTTTTTTTTTCAGATTTCATTTCTCCTTGTGAAGTTCAGCAGGCGGGCTGCTGTAGAGTTACAAAAACCCTTTTCAGCCTAAAGGGTAGGAATTGTGATAAACAACGGGAAGGTGATCAGCCATGGCCTTTTATAGGGAGCATCCTCGCATTCACCTGGTGTGATTTAGAGACACCATGGAAACACTGAAATCACGATGGTATCTCACAACAAAGATCATCGATCCTCCCCCATACCAAAAAAAGAAAAGAAGAACGAATCACTGTCCTGACCGGTTAGTGACGCAACTGTCACAAGAGTCATATTTCCCGAAAAAGACCGACCATCCAAAAAAATGATGACGTTACTTCGTTCGAAATCATTAATTCGCCCAAACTGAGAGTAACCAAACCAAGCGGATCCACCTTGACCTCTCTGCCACCGGTCATATATTGAACGAGGGTCGAAGTATTAAAGTACTGAACAGCACTTCAAAGTGACTTCGAGAACAACCTAGTAGTTCTTATGTTCTGGAGGTATCACCGAGAGTGGTGGTGTAACGGTTAGCGTCCTGGCCTCGCATTCGGGAGGACGGCGGTTCGAATCCCCGTCCGGGCATCCAGATTTGGGTTTTACATTCTTTCCAAAATCACTCCAGGCAAATGCCGGGATGCTTCTTCTAAAAGGCCATGGCCGAATTCCTTCCCATTCCTTGCCCTCTAAAGACCTCGCTGTTATGAGACGTTAAGCAGTTAAAAAGAAACTGTAGGTATCTTTAAACTTATGGTCGCTGCTGCCGTTTTATGCATTGCTTGTACTGCGGTAGGAAAATTATCAGAGATATTAATAAATAGAGTGAACTTCATTTTTCATTGATTGAAACTCCTATTATTCAGTTTTAAAGTTTAACTTTTACTCTTCTGGTGCGTTGTTAATTGCACGTGGTATTGTTTGTTTATAATTTGAAGATTTGGACTAGTTTTCTAACAAGGATCTGAATTTTAAGATAAATTTCTGTAGCTGGCAGCACTTCCTGCGTTATGCCTGTGGCTTCATCTTCGCGGCTGTGTTCCTGCTACAGCACAGGGCAGCAACCGATCGAATACTATACGCATCTAACATTTTTATTCCTGCTATAAATTCCAGGCTAGAGAAGCAACAAACGTGCGATTCAACACCGCGGGCCCCTCTAGTGTATCTATAATTTATCCGGATACTGAGATTAAATGGATGAACACTGATGAATATAAGCGTATAGAGTTCATACGTCTCATCTAAATATGTAAATTTCGTTGATTGTATACCTTTTAATTTATGAATATCTTTTATGAATCGATTTTTGGGTGTATCTTTGACAGCAAAGAATAAACCGGACTCAGCAGACCTGAGACCAAGGTGACGACGATGTACGTAATAATTAATGAAGAGAGAGAGGCAGGAATGAGATGGCTGGATGAAACAGTTTTAGCCAAACTACGGCTGCAAATGCTGTAACATACCAATTCCCAAGGGGGGACCTTTGTTTTTGCCTGGGCTTAACGCTTCGTCGACAGCGAGGTCATTAGAGGCGGGATGGGATTGGGGCAAGGAAGGGGAAGGAATTCGGCCATGGCCTGTTTGAAGGAAGCATCCCGGTAATCACCTGGAGTGATTTGGGGAAACCATGGAAAACCCAAATCTAGAAGCCCTGACGGGGATTCGAACCACCGTCCTCCCGAATGCGAGGCCAGAACGTTAACCGTTCACCCACTACTCTCGGTAGGGTGGACCTTTCTGGGAACTGCCCGGCCTCTTTTACCGTAAGATCCGCTGCACGGCGCTGCTGTCACTTGTTAAAGATGGCTATCGCGCTTCACGCGTCCAAAGCTTGCGAGCAACGAAGTGCGATTATTTTCTGTAGAGCAAGGAATGAACGCCCATCGAAGTCCACAGGGAAATGCAGGAAATTCAGACCATGTATGGGGAAAAAGTATCTTACTTTGAGAAGTATGAGGTTGTGGTGTTGTGAGTTCGCAAAAGGCCTTGAAGACTTGGATGAAATGAGCGTTTGTGGAGGTCACGTTTGACGACAACGACAATATTTTCCGCGTGGATACAATGGTGAAAGCGGATAGGCACCTCAACGACATTTCCTGGGAGCTTGGCATTTCGTATGGTAGTATTTAAGAGACAGTTCAAAGTTCCTTAGGGTAACGAAAGGTTTCATGTCGGTAGGTGCCTAAGGAGTTGATATGATGAAATGCAAGCGAATGATTGCTTCACCGAATCATCTGCAATGGTATGCCGAGGAGGGTGTCAGTTTCCTGGACCGCATTCTTACTGGAAATGAAACGTGGATACTGCAATTCACGCCGGAATCAATGCAACCCAGCATGGTGCGAAAACATCTGGGTTCAGCTGTGCCATCTGTTGGGAATGTTCACGGTGTTCTGGGATCGCCGTGGACCATTCCTGCTGGATTTCGTGCCACTGGGTGCAACCATCAATGCCGACAGTTGTCGTTCCATACTATCACATCTGCAGGCTGGCATAAAGAAGATTTTTTTTTAACTGCTTTACGTCTCTCAACAGCGAGGTCTTTAGAGACGGGAAAGGATGGGGGCAAGGAATGGGAAGGAATTAGGCCATGGCCTTTTGAAGGAAGCATCCCGGCATTTGATTTTGGGAAACCATGGGAAACCCAAATCTGGATGCCCGGACGGGGATTCGAACCGCCGTCCTCCCGAATGGGAGGCGAGAACGCTATCCGTTACACCGCCACGCTCGGTCATAAAGAAGAAGCGGTGAGGGAGTCTTGATGTGGACAACGCGGTTATCATCCACGACAATGCGGCAATGACAACCACCGACAAGCTACGGTTATTTCACTGGGAAAGTCTGGACCATCCACCATACAGTTCGGATCTCGCCCCAAGTGATTTTCACATTTTCTGTCCGCTGAAGACGTTCCTGGCAGGACAGTGATTCACGTGCAACGATGAAGCTGAGACAGCAGTCCGACGGTGGTTTCACAGTCAGACAGACCAATTCTACCACAGGAGCATCTCAGATGTTGTGCTGCGATGGAACAAAAATCTGAACCGGTGTGGAGACTATATGGAAAAATCTGGTAAGCTACATATATTTGTAATTAACTATATGTACCTTATTTCTGCTAATAGAAAATAGGGGCAAAGACTTTCTGATTCGCCCTCGTATAAAAGTAAAAGCTGAATAATTTGTAATACCTGAGAAGCTTCGGAATGGGTGTATGTGTGAAAGTTAAGCTGCGGTCATGTAACTGATGGTACTGTTGAAGAAAAAGTAACTAAAAACAAAGCAAGGTTGGCTTTTTATTTCAGATGAGACTGGCAATATTATAACTACTGCTTGAAGATCTCTGGGGAATCGGGCCGGATCAGTTTATCGTAGTTCAACGAATTTTCGATGGCGTAACTTGCCACCATCTTCAGTTTGCGTCTGCCGACCGGCGTGAGGAGCGCGGTCAGTCGCATCCTGGACTGCACTCTTCACGCCGGCGCCGGTCGGCAGACGCAAACTGAAGATGATGGCACGTTACGCCATCGAAAATTCGTTGAACTACGATCAACTAATTTGGCCGCATGCCTGAGAGGGAAAACCTACGATTACATTGTAATTGATACCGAAGAGCTAGAGTTAAAAGCCATCCCTGTCTAAAAGATGGCAAAGATTCTTTTTATTCCTTGCGGGAAATTACTAAATAATATACAAAATGTAAAATTTGGAATTGATGAAACGCGGTCAAGTGTAGTAGAAGGTTGGTAGTTGCGTGGTGTTGTAGCTTCCGATGAGAAGGATGTAAGCGTGGTGTTGGCTGTAAGCTATTACCTTGGCGAAGAGCGCGGGTAGCGAGGCGACCCATGGCGTGACGAGCGACTGGTCGCCGAACTGGCCAATCAGCGTGACGACGGCGTACGGCGTCCACGACATGAGGAACAGCAGCACCAGCGTCACGATGATCTCAACCGTGCGGATCGTCGACGAGTGCGGCTGCAGCTGGCTGCACGAGCGGTGCGAGCTGCGCTTACCACCTGCACACACCACACACAGTCCTCAAGGTACGTCACAGACAGGTCAGGCCATAGGCGTCCACGACATGAGGAACAGCAGCACCAGCGTCACGATGATCTCTACCGTGCGGATCATCGACGAGTGCGGCTGCAGCTGGCTGCACGAGCGGTGCGAGCTGCGCTTACCACCTGCACACACCACACACAGTCCTCAAGGTACACCACAAACAGATCGCGCGAGCAGACACAATGTTAAGAACTGCACACGACCTCGAGACTCCAAACAGACTTGTACAAACTGAGGTGGCGATCATGTTACCTGTTATAAAGGCTGTCCTCAATGGCCTAAAGTCCACCAAGCATCAGTCAAGGGACAGATGTCAGGAAGCTATCCACCTCCATACAGGGACATCAAAACACCCAAGAACCATGTGAAGAAAGAAAATATCGCTAGAGACCACAAGTGCCTCGTCTGCACGCTTCACGATAATGATCCAAACAACTGCGGAAAATCAATCAAATTGCAGCTCCTTGGCAACTCATCCTCCAGCCGACAGCCGCATAGAATGTGGGATATACTCCAAGCATTGTCGTGACTGGCATGTCGGAGTATTAACCAAAAACTGATAAGCTTCCAGCAAACATGCAGCTTCTAACGCAGTTGTTCACCGCCGTGTTACCAAATACCAATGCATGCCAGTAAACAACTGCGTCATAGTACTATAATAAGTATATCCTAGGGAATATAATCTTCTCGGGTGACCAACCGGATGGTGTTGTATAAACACAACGTTTCGACAGCCAGCTGTGCCGTCTTAATCTGTTGTCAGGTCTTTTCTAGCTGTTGCATGCCTGCTGTCACCGCTTAAACTGGCTTAAGGTCGGGCCACACTAGACCGCACCGCAACCGGGGCGCACCGCACCTTCACTTTTCTTATAGTTGACGTTCACTCGATTGAAGTAAGTTCAAACGACACCGCGTGTCGGCCGACACACGGCCTTGTGTTGGCCCGGATATATTTGGTTTATATTTTGACGGTGCGGCCCGGTGTCGGTCTGCGGTCGGGCTGGTCAATATGGAGAACTGTATAGAAAGAGTTCGGAAATTTCCGGTCCTTTACGACTAAATATTGTTTTAACTTTACTGATTGCTTTAGAAGTGTGTCCTTTTTTTTTCAGCCTCACTTCAGGTTCATCAGATATTGGTAAAATGTAGTTAGAGTCCTTGCATGTTCGCATTAACAAATCAAATCTTTGCCAGTGGTGAAAGCCGATTTTAAGGCCTGTAAAAATTGCATCCGAGATCCGGATTTTGAACCGGGGACCTTCTGTACCCAAATCACTCGCCGCAAGCATCTGAATCTAGAATTACTGGCAAATATATATTCAATCATATAATAAAGTACATTTGTGTTTTGGCATGGCAAAAATAAATTATAAGTACGTTGATTTTATTATGTTTGAATAATAATTTTTGATTATAACCAGATTTGTCTCTTGTCTCAGAAGGTTATGGCGTACGATGAGGGAAATGAAAGTCCCTGATTCAAGCTGTCTCAGCTGTAATTTTTATGGATCCTAAAATTGACATTCACCTCTGGAAACGCTTTGATTTGTTAATGCTAAAATGCCAGGACGCTCCGTGTTACGAATTTCACGTTAATCTGTAGTTTTCCTTTTCAAATTAGGTGACAACGATAGAGGTGTACTGCGCAGCCGATAAGTAACTCCGTGACTGGAATTTTTAGATCACATAAAATTATTATTATTTTACGGAATTTTTGCGGTCTGCATTAAAATAAAAATGTATAATAATCTTATTCTTTTTTGTTAAAAAAAATATTGAGTTACTCGAAAAGGAACCTCAACTAAAACAAAAACGTTAAATGTGAAGTGAGTGACGCTTGACATTTAATCGTGACTATATAGAATTACACAAAAATCTTTCAATATAGTGTGACGACAATTTGTGAAAACAGCTTTTTGGAATACAATTTTTGTGCATAAGAGATCAAACAGTTAGGAGATAACGTGAGTCGCACAAAAAACACTATTTTAACGTACTTTATTATCTTCGTAGATTAAAAAGTACAATACTCTATAATAAAGTACGGGTGGTAGCCGCAGCTACAATACCGAAATTACTTTTAAGGTAATTTTTGTGTATACGTTAAAGGAGACCGAGTAGGAACCCGTCCGTCACACGGCCGTGCTACGGAGTAGTGTGGACGCGAGGGGGGCGAGCCGACACACGGCCGAGTGACGGTGCGGTGCGGGCCAGGTGCGGTGCGGTCTAGTGTGGCCCGACCTTTAGCCTCATTCATTCATCATTGTCAGTTGTCAGCCAGGCTAGGTCCGGCTGACTGGCTGGTTCACCGTCGTCCCGGTCTTCAGTGCTGCTGTGGTGGGTGATCCCGTGTTGCCCCGCGCTGCCATCACGCAGCTCAATGTACGCCCGACCTAAAGCAGCGATTCTTGTGCTCTGAAACACTTCTGGAAGTACCAGAATTGTACTCTTCCGTCAGATCTTCCACAGATCGCCGCCTATCCCGCTTTACAGAGCGGGCAAGCCACCGACCTCCACGTTCTGTGATGAGGAGTGGATGTACAACGCCTTGTCACCCAGTCGTGGTTTCACCGTCATTTAACCACTCTGCATAGCTGCTCACTACAGAAGCACGCGAACAGCCGACCAACCTCGCCGTTTCCGAGATTCTCGTTCCCAGCCCCGCGCCCACATACCACCCGCCCGTAAATTAAGGGAATTTCGTGACCTGTGCCTAGACATCTGGTGCCAGACAACTCCGGAAACCTAACAAGGACTTTTCGAATCCATGCCACGCCGAATCGCTGCTGTATTGCGGTCTAAAGATGGACCAACACACTAATAAGCAGGTGGTCATAATGTTTTAGCTGATCAGTATATATTGGGGAGCGTCCATAAACTACGTGATTCGGGGTCGGGGCGGGTGGAGGGGTTGGCTGGAAGGTTACACTGGACTACGTAGGGTGGGGGAGCTTCCGAGCCAGTCCACGTAGCTTTCCGTTCATATTATTTTTCAGTTAAAATGAGTTACAGAACACACAACTGCATGTGACTTCGCTTGTAATTTACAATAGTCTGAGAAGAGAAAACAGTTCAAAATGTGTTCTGGAATCAAAAGAGTAAAATGCTACGTGCTACGTGGCGGGGAGAGGGGGGCGGTAGAGGCACAAGACACGTGAGGTTACGTGGGGGAGGGGGATTTGACAGGAGGCCAAAATGGAGTTACGTCGTTTGTGGACGCTCCCTTGTTATAGATTTGAAAATTCCACTGATCTGTCTGCTTTCTCTTATGTTTGAAAAGGCTTTAATTCATTTATCATGTTTCTTCTGTGGAGAAGATATGGGTTGACAGCTTCATCTGACAGGATGAAACATCGATTACAGAGTAACCACCGCATCGGTCGAGTTCACGTGGTGTCCTCAATGTGTCACGTGATTTATGATCTCCGGGTAACTTGCTGCCGAGACAGCTCAGATGTAGCAAGAAACGACGAGGCAGAACGACTAGTGGGAAGCGGCTGGATCAGACCACAGTCAACAGACTGCAGCACAAAATATAGATTCTCAACAGTACGCGTGCAGGGTAGAGGTGTTCATTTGATCACTTCACGAAAAGAACTAGTTCTTTTGAACGGTTCACTATCTCAGTTTTATTTGAGACCTTTTTTGAACTACCGTTCACTTTTAGTGGGCCACTGTTCACTCGCTCTTTTAAATGAATTCCTCTAAAGAACTGATTCACTCGCGAACGACCCATCTCTAGTGCAGGGTGTATCATGAATGGCTGTCGGAGTGGTTGCTTGAAAAATGAGCGAATTTCAACTGGACAACCGGAGACCCAGAGGTCGTTCACGGATGAGATGCACCGAAACGAATAAAGGAAGCTTCGAATGTGCTGGCTGAAACCATATCACGGGGCTTAAGCAGGAGCACACAATTTGATGCGGAAGCGTCTGGTTGGTGGAATGCCGTATCATATTAAGGTGTAGATCCATGACAGTGTTTTTAGCATAGTCACCAATCTACAGCAGTTATCACGTCAAGAATTGAGAATCTTTAAAAGTAGCAGTAAATAGATAGAACTCGTAAGGTTGATTTAAACCAAAAATTCATTGCACACAGTTTAAATGTTACAAAAATGAATGTTTAGGGACACAAAAGGGTTTTTTGCTGCTTACTCTTTATAACCGCCTGACGTGACCTGATCTATTTGTTCAGCTAGATCATTGTTGGACCACTTAAGGTCAGTTTAAGCCATAACTGGAAAGCTCAGAAACTAAAAGTTACAAAAAAATTAGTTTTTAGGGTCATAGGTCAGAGAGATTGATATGCAACCGCATCAGAAATATGCGGGCAACATGGATTCAGGCAAGGATATTAATGCGAATCTCATTTAGTAGGATATATGCTAGATATTTCGGATGAAATGGACAAGAGAGGCCAAACTGATAGTATTGCATTTAACATTTCAAAGGCCTTTGACAGAGTGAGCCATAAAATGATAGTAAATAAGGTGAAAACTTTTGGAGTTGATGAGAAAGTGATTTTTTGGGCAGAAGAAGGTAGAAAGCAAAAAGTTAGGATCTGTTTCAAAAGAAGTGGCAATAAAAATGGGAGTGCCACAGGGTAGCGTATTGGGACCATTCCTATTCATTATTCTAATGAAGACACCGTGATGGTTTACTATGACGGCGTGACTTGGTCTCATTGAAATACAAACCTGAGCTGTATTTGACCCCAAGGGTTCACTCTGTAAAGCTGGAAGAATTATTGTTGGGTTTGACGGGGCTTACAAGTATTAAGGAGACACAAAAGCGATCTCGCTGAAAACTCAATTTGAATTTATCGATGATCGTCGACCACTCGGATCTTTTAATAACGTCCTCTCCGATCTTTACCAACGCACAATTAGTAAACACACTCTTTCATACCCACTGATTGAATGAAAAAAAATACTCATTTTATTTATTTATTTTTATTTTTTTATTCGCCTAGCTAAGGACCAGAGACGAACCACAGAAGGGCATTAATCCGCCATTTTCCGTTATTTGCACTCTCTGCTCCCGGCTAATTTTTAATTTTTGAATAGTTACGAACATGGAAAAAAGGTTAACATTAAATAGGTAAAAGTAGTAACAAATTTTATAATTGTCAAAAAACAGGGAAATACCACAATTTTTAAAATAGTAAGTTAGAACAAGTTACAGTTTAAAAATGATAACAATAATAGCAATAAAAGTTACAAATATTGTGATTGCGAGACGAAAGCAAGACAACAGCGTGTGGTGTTCTGTTTTTAATATCATTCCTGTTATAGTTTGCTAATTAGCAGCATTCACCTAATTCTCCGATCGTATCAGATCCTATTTTTACATTTAATCTACTATTGTTTCTATAATTTCTACTACATTTAATAACTTTTACCAAAGCAAGACAAAAGTGATGAAATGTAGCAGAAATGAAAGCAATAATAGTACATTAAATATCAAAATAGGATCCGATGCGATAGAACAAGTAAGTGAATTTTGCTACTTGGGAAGTAAAATTGCAACTAATAACCGAAAGAGGAATGATGTTAAAAGAGAATAGTACTATCTGAAACAGCCTGAAAAAGAGAAATCTGTTAGTTGATCTAGGACTTACAAAGAACTTTTTATAACTCTATGTGTGGAGCACAGCGCTTCATGGTAGTCAATCACACTTTAGGAATACCAGAAATAAGGAAAATTGAAGTATTTAAAATGTGACTAAATAGAAGCATGTTTAAAATTAGGTGCACAAATAAATTACGAAATCAACGTGATTTGATAGTGATGGGTGAGAAAAGTAGTTTGTGGAAAAGTCTAACAGCCCCTTGCCACTTCAAGACTGCTGTCTTCTCTAAGATATCTGTGGCATTCATAACTGACCAAATGAGTTGCTCTTTTCTCGCTAAGCCTGGAACTGACATTTCCACAGCTCTTTGGGCAGTCCTTATCTTATTTTTTGAAAATTCATCTAGAATCTAGGTCTCACAGCCGTATGGTCAGCACAGGAAGAATGCACTGGTCATAAATTTTTGCTTTAGATTTCAGTATAATAGTATGCCTCCCAAATGCTTGCCATTCCAGTTTCACGCGACGGAAAATTTAGGTTGTTGCATTGCCTCTCATGTTTACAAGCTGGCCAAGGTAAATGTACTCACTGACATTTTTCTAAAGATTCATTATCTAGCTGTACAGACCCCTCTGTGTCCCATTTGTTAGACGTAACTTTTGTTTTTAAAAGATTCATATATAAGCATCAAATAAAAACTCCAATCTGTCCAGTAAAACAAGTATAATTAGAAGCTATAATCTGAAATCAAATGTAGAGCATGGAGTACGAACTAAGTATATTGAGAATGGATAGCTAGATTCGCTCTGTTGCTGAGTAATGGGTTTCAATAAGCCAATAGGAACAGTCCACTTTTAACGCAACGAAAACCTCGTGGAATAAATTGCTATTAACATTCAAATTAAATACTGATTACTACCAATTCAATCCCGCCCCGTTGTCTCAGCTGGTGGCGTCTGGCGCTGACACGGGGTTAGATGGTTAGGATGTTGGTGGAGGACTTATTCACTAGGGTTTGAGAGGTGGTGGTGCACAGTTCCTAATCTCCAGATTGTACGCTAAGGATCTGGCTTAAATGCCAAACCACTCCGCAGTGCATATGGAGTGAGGGCATACAGCACTGTTGATGGAGATTCGTCCGTCGGGTGGGGACGTAAGCATGGCGGCCACTGGTGTTCTTCGGGAGATTAGTTCTGTATGGGCAGGCTGCGGATATCACTGTCTCGCTTCTTCCATTTTACGTTAATTTACAACACACTACACTGATCATACACGCTATCACAGTAATCGACACATACAACAAGACACTGTCACATTGGGCAAGGCAATGGGAAAACATACCAGTTCACCTTGTAACGATACTATCGAATTTGTGATATATATCGATACTTGCCTCTGGGAGGATCTTAGCTAGATGGCGAGAGACGCGAGATAACAGTGGAAAACGGCAGCACGCCTGTTGTCTGAGGGTAGTCAGTGCTATGCACTACTAACGGTACGATGGTTTAAACAGCTTTAGAAGGAGTGGAACAGAAGATGGATGGAAGAAGAACTGAGCAAGAGCCTTTGGTACAGAACCATAGCAGGGATAACAACAATAAGCAGACTGAGAACAGGCCACGCACTCATCATCATCATCATCATCATCTAGGACAGCTTCCAGCCACTGGCCGGGTCGGCTGGGAACAAAAGCCTCGCCTTCTCTCTTCTTACAATGTCGCCCAATTTCCTCCTCTTTCCTCCATACATTTCTTAACTCCTTTAATCCATCTGTCCCTCGGTCTTCCTCTAGGCCTCTTCCCTTTCAGCTCCATGTCTAGCATCTTCCTTGGTAGCTTCTCCGCTCACATTCTCTTAAAGGCGCATTCCCACGATCCCTTGTAGGCGAGGCGAGACGGGACGGGACGTCATTAGCCGAAGTGTAGGGACGACCGCGGGCCGCAGGTTGGTCCTAGCTTACCTCGCCGCCACCTCCGCACCACGTTGCCTAGTGTCGTTTGGCACAGAGCACTTTACAGCAACAGAAGGGGTGCGCACCGCTGCTGCAAACTAATGGCAACAGAGCACCGCTACACACGCCTGTGATGTTTACCGACTAAGTGTGGGTAGCTGCGTCTCGTTTCCGCTAGCAGAGGCGGCCCTGTACTCATGGCGTCCCGTCCCGTCCCGTCTCGCCTTCGTTAACAAGGGATCGTGGGAATGCGCCTTTACATGCCCATACCACTATATCCCAGATTTTTCAATTCTCTGTTGTACCGATTCTTCCTTTATCATCTACCTGATCCTCTCATTCCTTATTCTGCCTCTTCTTGTTACTCCTACTCTACTACTCTGAAATTTCATTTCCACAGATTGTACTCTCCCTTTGTCTCTGTACTTCATCACCCATGATTCTGCCCCATATGTTAAAATTGGTACAAAATATGTTTTATAGATTGCACTCGTACGAGATAGAATATACACCATGAAGATCGTGGACAACCCGAAATGCCAACAATGCGATGACTTGGAAGATATATAACACTTTCTACTAAGATGTAAACAATATAGAAACATGAGGAAAGAGATACTACAAGGTGAACTCGGATTCAAGGACGTAACAGACCTGATACAAATCTTATCCATACCAACGCTAAAAGCAATACACAAATATGTAACACAGACTAAAAATAGAATATAAAAACAAAGGGGTATATAATACATGATAATGGATAAATTAGTCCAAAGGCTGAAAAAAAAAAAACTTTAGATAGTGCGTCAAGAACTTTTGTGACAATGTCTACTGTGTTTTAAGTGTGGTGCGGGGATAATGAAGACTTGTGAACAGTATAATCCAGTGCCGTAATATTTGCGACTATTGTAGCGGTAGAAACCGTCTGTGTCCATTAACTAGTACAAGCCGCGCAGTCTTCAGGATTTCGAAGTCTTGTCAAACTAACTAGCTGGTGGTTTACTACGGCGTATTGTATCTGCTCTGTAGACTTCAGTACAATAAACCTGGGCCAGTGGAAGACTGTCTGATTTGTGTAGTCTTAGCTCATGATAACCTTAGTACTCGTCTGTGTGCAACTCAGTGTAACAGGCAAACTTTATATGAGTGACTTTAAATAACTAATATCTCGTAATTCCAGTGGCGACTGTGGTAAGATCGAATCAGTAATAATTTAAGACTGATTAGCACAACCAGTACAAGTTCGTATTATGCCACCAGTGTAAAGCGAAAACTATAATAACGACAGGGACAGGAGTACCTTTGCAACCTCCAGAGAATGTTCTCACGGAGGGGTACATCGTCCATGGGAACCACGTACTTCCGAAATAAGGTATGCCACCAAAATAATAAATACACACAAATTTTTGTATCCTATTATTAAGTACGTATTATCCAAAGGGGTAGATCAAGTCATTTATACTGTACCGTTATTAGGCGTCGGCAAAATATGTCAATGCATCGATATTTTTTCATAAAATAGTCGATAGTTATCGTCGATATTTTTTCTCTCGATACATCAAAAATCAATATTTTATTTGGAGTATCATTTTTAAGTACCGATTTGATATTTTTGTACGAACGAAAATTACAATTTAATGAGTTTCATATATATTTGATAAATATACGTAGGCCTACATATCAGATCTGAACGCGTCTTAAAAAAGTGAATTCACCATAATTTAATAGTTTTATTTATTAATGGTTAACAGCTTAAAAGATATGTTAAATTTTTACATGTTTAATTTGAATGTTAACGGTCAGATTATTTTTTAATGAAGTTGAAAAATATTGACTAAGCATCCCTGAAGTTGTAGCTTGACGTAAATTTGCAGCTTCTGTTTTTTAATTACTGTTTTCATTGATGAATAAAAGTTAATGCGTATTTAATATACCAAACCTCTTCTGTGTCGCCCGAGAGAGTGACCTTTTGCAGTTAACTTGGTGCCACCGAGCAATACGAGTAGGTTTATGGAGTAACTTACAAAACTGAGACTTCTTTTGATGTCTACAACAGATTAATGCTGGTTTGATTGATTGTAAAAATAGATAAATTAATAAAAGTTTATATGAATTCCACACGTGTCTTTAATTTTCTTAAATACCTTTGGAATATTTTTAGAAAAAATATCGACATATCAATATTTTTTCTTGATACATATCGATACAGTTTGTTAATATCGATATATTTCTTCATTTGCCCGTCCCTAACTGTTATTACGCTTATTATATTGCTGTGCTACATACTCCAAGTAACTTAAACTGAAGCTAAGAAAGGGACTACTTACGAAAGAAAGTGTTTGGAATAAACTGAGTGACCCGTGCTTGCCCGTAAATCTAACATTTCGTGAAGTATTTTTTTTTAAAATCTTTTGTGTTTATAGAAAAAAGTTAAAGAGATATTTGTCCCATAAACAAACATAACAATGTGTTTGGTTATCTGATCAAATCCGTTCATTACAGGAATAATTAATGTGTGCCTAAAAGTTATAAAATGTGTCCGATAAGTTATTTATTTATCGCAATATCATTTTCAGGAACATTTGTGATGAAAATAATTACTGACGATCGGAAATTATAAATGTCTAAAATTTAGTTAAATATTAGATGACAGTAAACTTTTGACATAGTATATAAATACTTAACCACCAAAAAAAGTGTAAATAACCGTAGCCATTACTTTTACATCGTGCCTAAATTATGTAATAAGTTTCGCAATCCAAGTCAGTGTTTACAATGTAATTCCTCATTACCGAGCGCGGTGGGTGAGGATTATTGCTCTGGCCTGGCGACAGGGAGGACGCGATTTCGAATCCCCATCCCGGTATCACAAATCTTTTTCGGTGGTTTCTCCATATTACTCAAACAAATACAGGGACGGTTCCAATGGCGAATTCCTGCTCTTTCCGGGTCCCCAATCTTCTTCCGGTTCTAATAATCTATACGTTGACAAAGCATAAAACCCTAATAAAAAATTTAAAAAATCCTACCGAGATTTATACCCAAAGTACTTCATATAAACTCCCAGCGCTCTATTGACCCTCCTCCTGATTTCTAATGACCCCCAATCCAAATCCTTTATCATACCAGTTACTGATTTGGTCTGTTATTAATTTCCAGAGACAAATCTAGTTGTCCTCCTTTGCACCTTCTTCACCTGCTGTATTTGGTACCCATAATGAGGATTCCATAATACAACACCATAATCAAACAATGGCTTGACCTAGGTTTTGTATCCCAGTTCCCTCCTTTCTATAGTACGTCCCATCATGACTCTCTCCAATAGGTTCGAATCCCCGTCCGGGCATCCAGATTTGCTTTTTCCATGGTTTCCCAAATCACTTCAGGCAAGCGCCGGGATGCTTCCTTAAAAAGGCCATGGCCGAAATCCTTCCCATTCCTTGCCCCCCATCCTTTCCCGTCTCTAAAGACCTCGCTGTTAGAGAGACAATAAGCAGATAAAAAAAAAAACTCTCCAATAAATGAAAAATGTTGAAACCTTCTTTTACCAAGTGCCCCCATGCACCTTCATCAGTTCAATTTATCATCAAAAATTATGCCAAGGCATTTACACACAAGGTATTCAACAAACAGTTTCTCCTTCGGCCTATCATCATAAGAAAACTCATAATGTTTCTCCGTGTGTACATAATAACCAGAGTCACTTTTAGACGTCAGATGAAACCAGTGAGCTTAGTACAATAATTAGGGTAGAGTATATATGCATATATAAAACGCCTCGCTAGGTCACTGTTATATATCACATGGGGATGTAGAATTCATAAATAGCAAGCTAGAAGAAGACATAAAACGTCTTGTACGTATGCATGTACTGACAATATGAGCTAGTGGCGCCGCGTAGCGTAAGCTGCCGGTATTAACGTCTTGTAGCAGACTTGGCTTCATAACTCCGCCGGGCTTTGCATACAGAGTGCCGCACTTTGACATTGAGTTGACCTCAGTGAAACTCCCGCAGACAGCTGGCCCATTAACGTATAAACGCTTCATTTACACCACAGAGTTCCTGTTGCTAGTTTGAAACATTTTCAGAGCAAGTAAGTTCACCTACAACTTGATGAAAACAACTTTCGACATCAGTTTCTTTGATAATTTGGATTGATTAGTTCTGTGCTTACTAGATAGCACATATGACGACTTTTTATGTATTGTTTTATTCTTATGCCAGATTTCTTTTCTGGTCCGGCCTGAATTGTATATCGTCTGCTAAGAGCAGATTGTGACACCTTTACGTATCTCATTTGTTTTATATGTGTATGGTTCTCCAGTAATGCGTTACCGACTATTTTATCCTGTTTAAGATGTTATTGACGATGTCTTATCCTATTTCAGTTGTTATTGACTTTGTATTATTCTGTTTCAGTTGTTACTGACTGTGTCTTATCCTGTTTCAGTTATTAGTGATTTTATCTTAGTCTGTTTCAGTTGTTATTCCATTTGTCTTAGCCTGTTTCAATTATTACTGACTTCGTGTTATCCTGTTTCAGTTGTTACTGACTTTGTCTTATCCTGTTTCACTTGTTATTTACTCCATCCCATCCCGCTTCAGTTGCCATTGACTTTGTCCTATCCTGTTTCAGTTGTTATTGACTTCGTTTTATCCTGTTCCAGTATTTATTGACTTAGTCTTATTTTGTTTCCGTTGTTATTCTGATCTTGTTTCGGTTGGTTCCCTCCATCTGGCGGATTAAGTATCACGTGCCACCGGCCACTTGTTGGACGCAGGCGGGCAGTGTGAATAATGATAGCAGTGAGAGTGAACGAGCGTAGTGGCTGAGGGGTAACTCTCTGGCCTCATATTTGGGAGACGCTGGTTCGAATCCTCGTCCGACTATCCAGATTTTCCATGGTTTCCACAAATCTCTGCAGGTAAATGTCAGGATGGTTCCTTCAAAAGGCAATTGTCGATTTCCTTCCCCTCCATTTTCGCCTATCATTTTCCAACTGCTTAACGTCTCTGAACAGCGAGGTCTTTAAAGACGGGAAAGGATGGGGGAAGGAATTCGGCCATGGTCTCTTGAAGGAAGCATCCAAGCATTTGCATGGAGTGATTTGGGAAACCATGGAAAACCCAAATCTGGATGCCCGGACGCGGATTCGAACCGCGGTCCTCCCGAATACGAACCCAGAATATCATTTTCCAGCTCTAATGATAGCGACATTGACGTATCATAAAGCCATAAGCAAAAGAAAGGTGAAGGACTTATATTCTGCCTGAATTCAAATTTAATTTGTTAGACACGACGCACTTCACCTCTTCAGTCCCGAGCTCATAATAAAAGTGCAAGAGAACTACTATTGTGTTATTTACTTTGTGTTAATGCTAGTTAACAATGAATGACCATAAAAATTTGTTTGAAACAATAATTAATTTTTTATAGATGGTATATATATGATACCTCAGGAGTCAAGCAGGAAAATTATACACACAACTTTACTACTTCATGTTACTTTATTTCATGGAAAAAATATATGTCTTTACCTTTATTTCGACGAGCCATGTTGCACAGCTTCAGGATCCCAAGTTTCCAATCAGAGCTACCAAAAGCAGAAGATCGAACATATGAGCTGTGAGAAGTGCGATGTATATTGTAGATGATACGATAGGCCAGAAAACGTTCAGCTGTGCAGTGGCCCAAGAAAAAAAATAATTCCTGAAGGTATCATATATGATACCTCGACTCTGAAGAGGTTAACCCACTGAAGGAAAGTTTGTGTTGCTTTTTGTCTGCCAAACGTCTAACTCTTTGTGTTCAACATGATAAGCGTAATTTTTTGGTTAGAGGAATGTATAGTTTATGAGGTGAAGATAGAGCACTGGTCAAACATTCGCTTTACTGAGTGAGGGAAACCACAAACAGTACGACCGGTACATCGCGACCTCGACTGAAAGAGACTAGCGGTTCTCAAGTTTTAGTTACTATGGTTTATTCTTATAAGTCACATAGCAGGATACTGCACACCGATTATTGTTGTTGTCTTGAGGCTTTTTTTTTTTCACTTCGTGGCTTTTAAGACTTGTCGACGTCATGGCCATTGGACAGGTAAGAAGCCTGGGAGCAAGGGACTGGATGGAACTCAGGGTTGGCCTTTTGCTATTTTTCAGGCTTTACGCCGCGTCAACGTCGGGTTCATTAGACATCTGGGAGTAAGGAATTGGAAGGAACCTCCTCCGGCATTTGCCTGTGGTGATTTGGGGAAACCACAGGGCTCTGTTGTTTAGGCTAGGGATGTAACGGAGCTCCGCATCCGCAAGTGCGGAACTTCCGCGTGGAGTCCTACAGTCGCTTCCTCACCCGCTTCCGCAATTTTTAATGTGGATGTATAACGGAGGTTTTGTTTACACCACAATATATATTATTCTTTACACTTTACCATATACGAGACTCGGCCAATTGTCCCTTAGCTTACGACGGCGGGGTTGTTTTTTTCTTATGATCCTGCAAAATAAAATTGACAATGAATTGGAAGGTGTTATTACCTAAGCGACTAATTTATGAGCTTTAACTTGCATGTGAAGTAAAGTGGTCTATTAACGGTCCAACTTATAGGACATCCGTTTACAATAACCGTAGGATGCGCTCACCCATACGCGCTAGTAGAAGGGGTCTAACAAGATGTTCCAAAGAAGTACTTCCCTCTCGCACTTTCTCGCAACATACCAGTATCCAAATATAAATGCTTACGGGATTATCGTTGCGTTGTTATATTCTTAATTCTTCTTTTCCCGACGTTTCGACCTAGTCTTCGGTCTTCTTCAGGGGTCTTGTGCCGAATCTGCTAAAGATTGTGCTCTTCTGGAGACCGGCGTGGCTAGTTGTTTATTTGTACTGTCGATTGTCTGACTATCCAGAGATGTTGTTTACGATGTAATATCTGTGAGTCCAGAGTTAATTATTTATCCAGCACACAGTTCCAACTCCGGCTAAGACCATAACCACCATCTTTATTGAGGTTGTTTGGATGTTTAAATATTTAAATAGCCTCTCTCACTTTTCTTTGAAGATAACCTTCGGTTTTAGCTAGTACGCTTGTATTGTTCCACAATATTTCATGATCTTCCTCCATCTGGTGTTCGGCAAAGGAAGAATTAAGAATATAACAACGCAGCGATAATCACGTAAGAATTTATATTTGTAATATGACGCCTGCGAAAACAACAAAATCATTTATACCAGTATCCATATATCACACACGTAGGATATTTCCTCAATTAGATTCAACTGCATAGCTTCTTAGACGGCAAGGACCCGTGTTGAAATTAAAATCATTATACTCTGGAAATGTAAGAGGACACAAAAAAGAAGAGCTTTCAGTACATTCCTGGCCCCATATAATCTAATAATCTAATAATTTTTTTATTCGATTCTTCTCTTGAAGGTTTAACAGTCAAATTGTATCTGAGCAGTTTGTAAGTAGTGATGAATTTAATTGTTGCCTCTAGTTGTGTTTGGATGCTGATATCCATCTTATCTCTGCAAATTAGCATTCGTTTGCAAGGTATAGTTGAAAACCTGCCACGAAGAGATAATTGTATCAGTTATAACCATTCTAAAGAAAAATATGATTAAATCATAGTGATGGAGAATAGAACTGTTCCTGTGCAATAACAGAAATGTTTCTTGTGTATCAAGGGCAGTCCCTTAATACTGGAAAGCACAACACGAATCTAGACACCTCACAAGTAACTACAAAATATAACTGTAAATAATTATTTAGCAAAATAACACATTTCAGAGAATATACTGTACTAAAATATTAGTGCACTAACATTCAAAATCGTAACATTAAACTGTCCTACTACTTAAGTGTGAATTGTGATGATCATGCTTTCATTTCTCTATCATAAATTATTGCATCTCAAAAGTTGAAATGGATTTTAATTCGCCAGCAAGTTTTCAGTAGGCCTATGTTCATGTGCCACACAAAACTCATTAGTTCCAGCTAAATTATTTCTTATATATGTGTGCCGCTGCGAATATTGGGACCAAGTTTACATCGCGATACAGTGAATGTGTTATTGCGCTTGCTTCAATGCTATTGCATTTCACACTGAAGCTGTATAATAAAATTGTGATAACTTATGCTATGCAAACGAGAAATCCTTTTGCAGAAAATGTTGCTTCTATTTGAAATATAGTTCGGATGCATTTTAGGTCAGGGCCCCCCCGCCGCCCCCCGTAACCTGACGTGGCTTTTGCTTCTCCCCCCCCCCCCCCACCCTCTCCGCGCTTGGCACGTAATTTTATTCCCAATCGATTCCGGAACCAATTTTTTACTGTTTCCTCTGGTCATACAATCGTAAATTACATAAGGAAATAATTAAATTGACGGAAATAAATGATCACATGCTGTTGAGTGTTCTGTATCTTATTTAACAGCGACAAATAATATGAACGGGAAGCTACGTGGCTTGGCTCGGAACAATCCCCCCTCTGCCCCTTTTACGTAGTCCAGCGCAGCATTCAGCCAACCCTCCCCACCTAGACCGAGCCACGTAGTTTATGGACGCCTCCTACTGAGGGTGTCTGAACAGCAACCGCCACGTCAGGGAGGTCTTAGACTCCGAGGCACTAACCTTCCTGCAATGCAGGCAGCTCCATATGGCATATTCCAGCAGGACAATGCACGGCCACATGTGGTGAGCATTGCAGACGACTTCTTCGAAGAGTATTGAAATGATTCAAATTGAATCATTTCATTAACGTAATATATAAAAGACATCACGCACGCACGCCAAACAGGAGGCCTGGATAGGGTTGTTGTTCACGACGTGCGAGTTGAGTGATGGACACAGCAGAGGGTTGGCCTGGTGAGGGACAGTTCCTGCGAGCGCTGGGACGGCGTTGTGGAAAGATTTCCAAGTTAATGGAGCCTCAGATTTATTTAGAAGAGCCTCGAATGCAAAGTAACGTCTAAGGGTGTTACTCCTTTTTTTTTCTGTAAATCAACGGGATCTGAGATGAGGCTTCCGGAGAGGCACAAGTGAATTTGTGCGACATAGAGGGTGCCAATCTGCACAAGTGCTTGTGTTAGGTGGTCTTGGATGGTGTAGCCGCCTTCCTATGTTGTGTCGCTTCAGGAATTATGAGCTGGAAGTGTACAGATGCAGCTGTGGTGGTGAATGGCGGCAAATAACGGTAACTATCGGTGACTAACAAAACTGCATTGATTTCCTTCGGTCTCGGTTAATCCTGAAACGGCTCTGATAGGGAGAATGGCATAGATATTATTTTTTTTTGCTTTTGGCTTTACGCCCGTCGACGTTGATGTTATTAGAGGCGTAAAATGACTGGGGACAAGGAAAAACCAAATCTGGATGCCCGGACGGTGACTCGAACCGGCGTCCACCCGAATGCGAGGCCAGACCGTTAACCACTCACCCACCACGTTCGCTGCACAGATAGAGAGATTCACCAGTGCTCTTTGTAATTGCTAGCTGAGATGACACCCTATTTAATTAAAATTTACACCTCTAATATTAGAATTTCAAATCAAGAATGTAATAGTTTTTTTAAAATCATTTCTTACAACCTTTTTTTTTTTTTTTTTTTTTTTTTTAAATGATAAATTGTGAAATTTCAAATTTGCTGTTTTGTAAAATTCAAAGAAATCCCTTAATAGCTTTAAATTCAGACAATAAATAATTAAATTATTTGTTTTTCGATTGCGGTATCTATTGACGTCCCTCGGTACTAAAGTGGTCCGGTGTCATGACCTTTGACCTCGTTTCTTCCCAAAACTATCGAGTAGTGACCTCAATCCCTTTAAAGGGCTTGGTTTTGAGTGGTCCTCCAACAACTTAACCAATATCACCGAAGCCCGCTATCCCCTGGTCGTTCCCTTACCTTATCAGTCTTGCCTTGTCTATGGTTGCCTCTTTTACTGTGTTCCTAATCGTTTCCTTCCTTATCCTGTTCATTATTGTAATACCTATTCTGTAATTTCATTTCACTTACTTGGAACCTGCTAAAATACCGCTTCTTCTAGTCATAGTTCTAAAAATGCAAGTTGTAATACTTTAAATTTGTTTCAATATGATTTTTGACGGGAATTTTTATAGTTTTTTTTCGAAAGTTAAAATTTTTCGTGTAATTCTTTATGAGCATGTTATATATATATATATATATATATATATATAGGCTTAACGTGGTCCTACTCGTTTTGAACGGGTCTTTTAGCGCTCGTCTGTTCAATGGGTACCGCGTGTTCTTTTGTAGTTTTCCTCTCGGTTTGTCCCACTTTTCATTAACTTTTTCCGAAAAAGATTTCTATCAAAAGAATCTTAGGGTTTTAATCCAATCAAATGAAGGTCTTCTTTACCATTTAAAAAACAGGGCACTAGTTTTGGGATTTGAATCAAATAAATTAATTTTTTTTTAGTTAGCATGTTTTCTTCCATTCGTTTGAGGTGCCAAGAGAATCGAGCCCGACTTTTGCGGATTGTTTTTTTTTTTTTTATCTTTAAATTATATTTTTTAGTTTCGATGAAAGTACAAATAATAAAATTTAGGAAGAATCTTTAAAAGTTAAGCAAGACTAAAATTTAATTTTTACACTTCACGGTGTAAATTGTGAGTAGTTCTGCGATGCAGAGTAACCAATGTATGGTATTACTGGTCTTAAAAATAATATTTAGTATTCTTAATCCAATTTCGTGCTGGATGATTACTTCTGATTTATGCCCCTTTTTGCATTTCTTTTTCTTTGCCTATGGGTTAACGCCTCGTCGACGTCGAGGTCATTAGAGGTAGGAAAGGACTGGGGACAAGGAACGGGACCATGAACTTCTGAAGGAAGCATTCGCCTGGAGTGATTAGGAGAAACCACGGAAAACCCAAATCTAAATTCCCGGACGGGGATTCGAATCGGCGTCCTCCAGAATGCGAGGACAGAGCGTTAACCGCTCACCCACCACGTTCGGTCTTTTTTGCATTTCCTCGTCGTTGGCTTTGAAGTTCAGGAAGTTGGCTCCTGATGCTAAAAATGAAGTAACATTATCGCAGGAACCTATCGTGATTTACGCTCTTTGTTCACAGTCTTCAAAACTTAAGTGAGTCATTAAAATATTTTTTCAAAGGGCAAATAAAATTGCGCAGCGGTCCCGTTTCATCGCTACGATATTACGTCGCTTTACTATCTGTTTACAATAATTACACTGAATTTTCGATTTTACAAATAAATTATTTGTTCAACTAAACGTGCACCTAAAGTTTTTACGTTTGGTCGGTATTATATTGGCTTTAAGCCACTTTATAAATTCGAGTTTGTTGCGAATGTTTAACTTACGAACTTTAATTAAATTTAAAGAAAAGTTTATTGCGAAGCTTTGAAGACTTGGTCTACTTCGGCTCGTGGGAATACTCTAGCAGGCAATAATTACCATTTCAGAGCACTTTACGCATTCGATAAGAAGTCCCGGTGGAAATTTCCCTGCGCATTTAATTAGTACATTTCATCCGAATTTTTTAATTTAGATTCTTTTACTCTTTGGAATATATTGTTCCCCTGACACAATTACAATGTCCGCACGCCTTTTTTAGATGGTAACTTGCTAATTTTATTTCACTTAGCTGAATCGTATTTACCTAATTTTCCACTGATGTATGCGAGATGAATATAGACAATATTAATGAATCGCTAATGTGGCCGTAATATGTCTTTCTGGAATATGAAAAGTTGTCATTCTGGTATGACAGAATGCTGCTTCTTATTTCCGTTAATAACTACCGAAATTTGCATGCAAATTAACAAATTCTTTTGTGAAACAATCCAATTTCTCTTCAGTCACTGCCAGTGAATATGACGTTGCTGCACAATTCAGTATTCCTATAAATATAGTTTAAATTCTGAAACTAAAATTGCCGTAAATGTCGCTATTCCTTGTACGTTATGTACGAGAAAAGTGTACATGTGTATGAATGTTTGCTCGAGTACCACCTCCAAACTATTCGCTGGATTTTGAGGAAACTTGGTACACATGTTTCTCATTGGCAGACCAAAACTTCCGTGAGGTCAAATCCGTGTATTGACCAGAAACCAAAAAATAATAATAATAATAATAAAAAAATCCGTATGAATCGTAGCCGACGTCCATAGTTCCATATGTGATAGCCTCGTGAAGTGGATATACTTTTTAGTGGCCTCAAAACAGATCCGCGTAAACACACTCAACAGAAGGAGTACCTCCGCTCCGAGGGTCGCGGGCGAGCGGTAACGCTCTGCCCTCGCATCATGGAGCACGAGGGTTCCGGCCACCCAGATTTCGGTTTAGTAAGGTATCCCAAAATTACTCCAGGCGACTGCTGGGACAGTTCCTTTAAAAGGAAATGGCCGAATTCTCCCCCGTTCCTTGATCCCAGTTCTTTCCAGCCTCTAATGACCTCTGTTTCAACGAGGTTAAAAAGAAAAGGAATAAAAAAATATGGCCATGATCAAATTTCTTGCCTAATGTCATCGATGAGGCGCAAAGCCATAAGGAACATAAAGGTACCTCCCAATACACGTAACAGAGGTGTCGAGGGTGATGGGACTGGACACACTCAGTAAATATTGTCGTGGTGGGAAAGTGGACACTAGGTAATAAAGGACCTTCTTTGTCTAAATTTAAAAACGTATGATTGAAAAATACCAACAAAACTTGAAGATAGTGATACTTCCTAAGGAATTTCAACGATAATTATTTTTTAATAACTTACGCTGATAAGGGCTTTAAAAAATGGAATTTTACATCGTCACATTATCAACAACAAAAAAATTGTTTTTGTTCAAAAAATACGTCTAGAATCTTTGCAATCAGATTTTGCTTTCTCAAATAAGTGTTGACGTAACTCAATGGTTAATTCTCCTGTCTCTAAATTTCGGGGTAAAATCTACACTAGTACTAAACTATGCTAAACTAGAGGCCCAGCAACGGAAGAGGTGAAATTCACGGTCACTTCGAACCCTAACAACGGGTCATAAGGCCAAACAAATATATATTAGTTGAGGGTAACTAGGACCACGTTAAGCCTTCTTGCGTTTGGCAGCGAGTTTCATTTTCATTTGGGCCCTGAAATCCTACATTCGTCTAAGTGGACCAGTTTGCTCTCTTCTGTCCAAAAGGAACTGCGCCTTGTTTTGGACTGTTCGTTTCAGTTTGTCCCATGTGTCACTAACTTCTTCCGAAAGACAACGCTATCAAAAGACCGAGCGTGGTGGTGTAACGGCTAGCGTTCTGGCCTCGCATTCGGGAGGACGGCGGTTCGAATACCCGCCCGGGCATCCAGATTTGGGTTTTACATGGTTTCCCAATGCCGGGATGCTTCCTTCAAAAAGCCATGGCCGAATTCCTTCCCATTCCTTTCCGCCCCCATCCTTTCCCGTCTCTAAAGACCTCGCTGTTAGAGAGACGTTAAGCAGATTAAAAAAAAAGCTATCAAAAGAAGTTTACCTTACTATTAAAGATTTATTAAATTTTACACCTAAAGACAGTCAAAACTGATAGAAGTTACTCTATGATGTAATGTGTTGGTCCGTCAGTTGGTTGCGGCACCGTGATGGTGTCCGGCACTGACACGGGGTTAGCTGGTTCCAATCCAGGCCCGCTGTAAGCGGACGTGCAAGGCGTACACCGCACGCGGGCGGCACGTCCAGGGGGCGGCAAATCGAGTGTTTTTTTGCTTATTGCTTTACGCCTCGTCGACGACTAAGGTCATTAGAGGCGGGATGGGACTGGGAACAAGTAACGTTAAGTAATTCGGCCACGGCATTTTTGAAGGAAGCATCCCGGCATTCGTCTGGAGTGATTTGGGGAAACCATGCAAAACCCAAATCTGGATGCCCGGACGGGGATTCGAACCCGCGCCCTCCCGAATGCGAGGCCAGAATGTTAACCGTTCACCCACCATACTTGGTCGCAAATCGAGTGATCGAGGGCGGCAAATTTATGTAGTGGTGACCTTTTTTTTAGCTCAACTGAAATAATGTTCGAAGGGTCGTCAATCTCATGAGCCAGTTCGCTGAAAATTCCTAGGTTTACCACTGGCTGTAGTTAGACATGGGGGCGGCATAATCGGTATTGCGCAAGGGCGCTCAAAAAGCTAGCGGCGGCCCTGTCAATCCAGTCCTGGTTGTGGACTTGGATAGCAGAGGTGGTGTGTACAATTACTTATCACCAAATTGTGGGCAAAATCCTGGGATAAATCCCAAATGTCTCCGTATTGCGAATGGGGTGTCTTATTGATGATAATTCGTCCATCCGATGGGGAGGTTAAGCCTGGCGGTCCCCTTGGTATCTTTCGGAAGAGTAGGCCTGAATGGGCAGGCACCGGGTTTCACCCTGTCGCTTGTTTCATCTTTCGTTCATTACAACACGAACAACACATTACGCTGAACACACGCCAGTCGTCCACACAAAACGGCAACAAGTGCACACACTCCCATCAATGCGGAAAAGGAACGGAAAACCAACCCAGTTACATTTGCCAAAAAATCTGATGTGGAAGAGTAATTCTCTCCTAGCCTGGGTAACGATCATCATAATCATCGTCCTGTGATGGTACGCGTGCCCAGTAGAGCTCTGCAACTTATTAGTTTATTTTTTCGTCACCTGCAGCGCCACCACACAAAGTGTGGTATTGTTAACGTCCGGTTGACCACTGTGCGTTTGTTTACGTTTGCGATGCAGTCTGTGTACAAGAATCTAACAGTTAAAAAGTTAAAGTACTTTTTAAAACCGGAGCGCGTAATCTGTGGAAGTATACTAAGCAAGAATTGAGAAAAGGTAAACATTCAAACCATCAAAGCCAATTAAGCTTTGAAATAAAAATAAAAAATTAAAAAAAGTGTGTGAATGATTATCTTGACCAAACTATTTAATACTTTTTTGTCAGTTAAATAGATTTTCAGTCTATCTGAAGTATTTTTAAAGTTATTTTTGTCATAGAATGTAGCAGAAAAAGGTAAACAATCATAGGAAATCAAGGCTATGTAATCTAAGCACAACTACAACATACATAATTTATTTATAGCAGAGGCGCATTCGATGTTTATACAGTTACTTCATAAATTCAAAGCGCGAAAATTAGCAACCGCAGCTGTCAAGCGATGAATTAAAATCCGATTTAGCAAAATGACAATTACGAACTCGGGTCCACCTCGATGGACTTTTTTGATGCCGCAGTTGTTTAACCCACAGCTATCTTTGGAAAAAAAAACATGATAACTGAGACCCTTATTTTTCACCGAAATCGCCAAACATCCGTAAATTCAACCATTAACCGGCGTAATTCCGTTTTTAGTAAGCCTTGTGGCGACGATAGTAGACGTAACCACAGTGCTAGAGCACAACCGGAAGTCGAGTATACCACATTACGGTGGCCATATTGAATTTATAGAGCTCTATAACATAGGTGTTACACTTTTTTAGTTAAGTGGGTGCAAAACTTTTCCACGTTGTTTTCATTTAATCTTTTATTTGCATTAGGTTTGATGAGAAATTACTGCAGTAAAAATTTAGTGGTAACGAAAAGGACGCAGTAAAATTTTTCCAAGTTCATAAAAATATTACGTGGAGATAGCAAAAGTGAAACATTTAAACTTTTAACTTTATTTGACCCAAGGAAGATGCTTACGTCACACATTTTGCATTTGCAACGCGTCTGCGCACATTCTTTTAAATGATCCGCAACAATCCCTTACGTTCTACATCTACACCCTGCAATTCACAAATATTGTGGGTGGCAGAGAGTGTTAAGCATAAATCCTAATTCGTGCATTCAAATCCCGAATAGCACGAGCAAAGAAAGAATACATAAAAGAACCAGTACTGCATTTTATTTCTCTAATCATATCCCTCCTGTCATTGCTACCTAAATAGGTTGGTGGTGGAAGTATTTCATTGCACTCGTAAATTAAAGAATTTCACATATTCTCCAATAAATTCAAACGAAAACGACGTCGTCTGTCTACCAAACAATCCCAGCCCGATCTATATATCAATTCTGTGACACTTTCGTAAGGGCTGCAGCAAACAGTTACGAATCGAGCGGCTCTCCTCTGTACTTTCTCTAACGCGTCGATCAATCCCTAGCGATTGAATCCCAAACTCCACAACAGTAATTCAAATGCGGAGTAGAGTTTTGTACGCTATTTCCTTTGAATGAGCACTACAATTCCTCAAAATGCGACCTATGAACAGTAATCTAGAATTAGTTTTACCTGCGACGGAAGTAATGTGTAAGTCCCATTTCATGTTGCTTTCTACTATTACACCCAGATACTTCAGGGAATCAACCGTGTCAACAACTGAATTGTTTACTTTGTACTCGTGAACAAACTGATTCTTTTTCTTACTCTAATTGCGGTGGAGTGCACGCCACGGTGCAATTTCCCTACACACCAACTTTTCCCCCTTTCCTGCACCCACCAATTGTTGCTCTCTACACATTTCAACTTTAAATTGTTTCACTATTTTTGGTAAATTTTTCAACAGTGGTCTTGGTAGCTTATTCCAATTCCTGATACCTATTATATAAAATCTCCCCCCCCCCCCTCCAAATTGTGCCTGAAATCGTGTGACAGCTTGTGGTCATGGTCATCTCTTCCGTTCCTTCTTATTCGCATTGCCTTGTACTTTTTGCAGTTAAAGGTAAGCTGCCATTTATGGCACCATTCCGAAATAACATCCAGATCGCGCTGAATTCCTGAGCAATCATCAGAGTACCTTACATCCATGTATAGGGCGCTATTGACCTCGTTGTCGACGCTCCCCAAAGCCACAAAAAAAAAAACAACAAACTTCCGTGTAGATAAGTGCATCATCAGCAAGCAATCGCAACCTGCAATATTAACGTTGTCTCCGAAATCGTTTAAAAAATTAAAATTGTTGTTATTTACGCAGATATTGATGTAATTTTAAAATAAAGAAGCTACGAATTGCGGCCAACTTTTAAGTAATTTGTGGATGCCTTAATTTGTAAAACATTTATTGATTTTAATTTAAGGTCATTCTCACTGAAGCTGCAGGTCGTGTGGTTAAGGCTGGGCTTGCCATTCAGACGGACTTGGGTTCGATTCCTTTCCTGTGATCCAGAATTCGGTTTTCCATAAAACACTCCGGACGAATGTCAGGATATGGCCGAATTCCTTCCCGATACTTGACCCCTACCGTTTCCCACCACAAGTGACCTTGATGAAGACCAGGGGTAATACCATAAGCAATAAAAATAATTATGAATTTTTCTCTGGAAACCAGCCAAGTAAGAGTATCATTTAAATTTCGTTCATTTAATAATAATAGGGGCCAATCAAGCTAAACCTGCTTTTAATAAACGAAAGAAGCTTCTTGCTACAAAGAACAATAGTCTGTGAACGCGGAAGAATCTCCTGTCTGGATCACAGCCCTTAAAAGAACTGAACAATGAATCACAGCGATGGCGGAAAGGAAACGGCTGGAAACATTTGAGGTGTGGTGCTGCAGACGACTGCTGGAGATAAGATGGATCAATTGTGTCACTAATGATGAAGCATTTGGAAGAGTTTCTGAGAAACTAAGATTGTGGAAGGAATTACAGGAAAGAAGAGACAAGATGATAGGACGTGTTTGACGTCACGATGGGCTGCTCAAGATGATTATTGAAGGGAAGCTAGGAGGAAAAAAACTAAAGAGCAAGAGGAAGATTAAGTTAAAAGGTAAATCACGGGCAGTGCTGCCAGTCTTGTGGCTTTGAATATCCGTAGATGGCCGCTAAAATTTCCGTAGATTTGGTACAAAAATCCGGAGACTTACTAACTAAAAGACTAAAACAATGATCATTGAAGAGATAGCCAAAATTAGGAATACTTTTTTATTTCCACGTATTTAAAATTCGAAATACAAAATAAGATTCTACACTGAAAGTAAGAAATATTTTTGAACATGTTTTATACAGCGTCACTTTCATCACTGCTGCTGTGCCTACTCTTTTTTTTGGGAGGGGGGGGGGAATATACATTATCTATTTTCTTTGTTGACATTATTGAATTTAGCATATCTTCGACAACAGGAAATGTTAAATATTGCGAACAATTTGACTCTAGGATATTGGTTAATCCTTCTCGGAAGGCACTGCTTTTTTTGTTTTGTTTTGTTTTGTTTAATGGCATTCGACTACTGGGCCATACAGCCAGCTCAATGTGATTTGTTGCTATCAAGTATTGACACAAGGACACTACAACACGGACAAGACATTAACAGACACAACACTAAACACCCATGCCCTCGGCCGGACTCGAACCGGCGACCTTCGGTACCTACGCTACCGAGGCCGGCAAGGCACTGCTTTGAAAGCCGTGTCACCGAGCGTGTCGCCGTGCATAAAGAGTGCGCTGATTGTCCTGTGTTACGGTATTTTAAGATCTATAAAATCTATAATCAAACAAAATATAAACTTTATTTCAATTCTTGCGATTGCAAGGAAACGATTAACAATTATTGACACTTTTGTAATGCGTTAACACTATACGCTCAAAGTTTATCAAAACACCGATATAAGGAAAAATCAACAATTATATGTAAAAAAAAAAAAAATAGCAAAAATCCGTAGATATCAAAATCCGAAAATCCTAACTTTTCATAAAAATCCGTAGATCTACGGATAGATCCGTAGAAATGGCAGCACTGGTCATGGGGTTCCTACGGCTCCTGTCGCTTCCCGTAGGATTCATCGAGGTAGAGATCTGCACTCCCTTTACATCCTTCGGCACTAGAATAGATGTGACGTGGTCAGCGCCACGCTCCGGCCATTCATTACCTTCCCGCGGAGTTTCCTCCACGGTACACATTGGACAGCAGGCTGAGTGGGCCTGGGGAGCCGTTCCCGACGTTCAACATCGAGGAAAAATCATCGGCTTCGTCGGGGATCGAATCCCTGTCGTCGGGCCGGAGTAAGACGCTCTACCTCCTGAGCTACACGGTCGCCAAAATCAAGTTATATTAAGCAAATTATGAACGACATGAAATGCAGCATCTTTGAAGAAGCAAAGAGGAAGGCATAAAATCGGCATACATGAAATATTTCTTCAAACCAATCTTCGGATCGATAACTGAAAGAGGAAGAGGGGCATAATAATATAGTTACACTCAATTTTCTGATCGAATGGGATATTCGCAAAGTATTTTCGTCAGAATATGTTACGTGTTTTGTTGTAATTGAAATAAAAGTTTTTTCTGAGGTAATTTTATGTTCAGGTTAAAACTTAGAAAACAATGTATATGACTTTAATATGAACTGTTTTATGTCGCAACAAAAGAAATTCAGTTCATTAAGTAGAAACAACGAGCCATTGTATTTACGTTCTGTAGACAGAAATCGCAGGACTGCTGTATTTGTGTCATTACTGTAGGGACATACTGGAACCATCTCAGCAATAATACTCGAATACATTAGAAAGAAATAGAACAGTCATTGACAGTCTGACCACAAAAACGTTCCTTAATAACAATGATAAATTTCACGACGCTCGTAAGATTTCATTCCTCTCAGGTGAAGCCTGGGGTGCTGGCTGCTGGAGGGTCTCGAGGACACTTATCAGCTGACTAATCTAAAGGGGAGGGAGGGCGGGTGGAAGTCGGCCGTGGCCTTGTAGGGAACCATCCCGGCATTCGCCTTGAGTGACTGGGGAAAACCACGGAAAACCCCAGTCAGGATGGCCGGACGGGATTTGACCGCCGTTCTCCTGAATGTTAGGTAGGAAGGCAAACCCCCCCTGTATTTTGCCCTGTATTCCCTTGCTAGCTATCTTGACTGCGAGAAATAATTAAATTTAGTTACTTTTCACTGATTTACTTAGTAAATGGTACAAGTGAGTAATTATAATTATTGTATAACGTGTTATTGTCGGGAACGAGACTAAATGCAAGGAGCAGAGTCGTTCTGACGCTGGGAAGTTAGCGAAACAGCGATGAAAATGTTTCCAGCATACAACAAGAGAAACTAACAGCAGCATAATGAAGAGGTTCCTTATTATTAGCAGCTGAGAAAAACGCATCATAAAGTGTCTCAGAGTAAATGAATTAACTGCCGAAGCTGTGAACCAACAAGGTTGCACACAATCCTGAAAATTGTGCTAATTAATGCGATTATCGCTCGTAAGCATTTATTAGAATATACAGACTGTGGTTTGCGATCAGATATGAATGGCGGATGAACATCATTAGCATCTATCGTTGGTTAGTAATGAATCGTTCTGACTGCCTGCCAGCAAACGTGTCATTAATTTTGTGACGCTGATAGTTGTATTAAGCCATTCAACATGAACACTTCACAGGAAAAATTGGAGCAAAGTCCTTCCAACAGTGGCGGCGCATAATCCTCGGCATGTGAAACAGTGAGCCTGGTATTCGGGGAGATGCGGGTTCGAATCCCCGTCCGGCCATTACATGGCTTCCCCAAATAACTGCATGTGGATGTCGGAATGGTTCCGTGAAAGTGCCGTCGAAGAATTACTTCCAGTTCCTTGTCCCCGAAACACACGCGTCGCTAACGACCTCGACGTGAGTAAAACGTGAGCCGTACACCTGGCAACAATAGACAAATTAAAGTGTGGGATATTGAACTTGTGATATCAGGGCACAAACCAACGTGAGTATTTGGCGAATGAATTGTGGCTTTGGGGCCAACATTGTGTGAGAACGGATGCTTTTAATGTAGGCTTCAAAAGAAAACAATAAACGCTTTTCTCAACACTAAGGCCGTCATGACAGGAAGCAACTAAAAGAAATGGAGATGGTTGGTGACTGGCGTTACTAAACTAGTCAGTAACTGGTTGGTGACGCTGATCCACACACGGTGTGACTGGTTTGTTCTGCGCAATTATGGAAGCAGAACCATTGTCCCTATCTCTGCCCATCTCTGCTATCATGGTGCCAGTGAACATTCCAGCGATTAAGTTGACATACTCCTTTACTATCATCGGTACAGAAGGGAAAAAAGACAGAGATGATTCTGTATTAATCCGTATCTGTCATAAAAATTCCATCCGCGATTATTTCTTGCTGCTAAAGAACTCCAACTTTCAGATGCTAAATTATTAGCATTCTACCGTAAGTCTAAAGAAAGTTATTTAGAATTAGTGCAAATAATTTGTCCTACCGTACAGGAAAGAAGAAAGCAGTCACGAAGGAATGAATGATGCTGAGGAATATTTGAAATATTATTTAAAATAAAACATAAAATGCTTTTTATATCACGGTATCGTAAATACAAAATGAAAGAGGGTATCTTGTATTTGTAATTGAAATATATGTGTTTCCAATAATGCAAATCTCTACATATAATATTAAATACCAGCCATATTCACAGCTTTTCCAACTTTAGACCATGCCTTTAAAGTTTCGTCTTTATTTAAGTACCCAGGAAGGCAGGGAGTTGTATAAAACGGGATGTTTTTCGTCTTTCCCCATGAATAAAATATTCAGTTGTTCAATGTAAGCTTCAGGAAGCCACCAGTCTAGGCGGTGACTTGTAGCTTTCAACACCTGATGAAGACAGCAGCGCCAGCTGTCGAAACGTTGTGTTTTTATGACGCTATCCAGCTGAACAGACGTGAAGCTTACATTGAATAAGTACGCCGGGAAAGTCTCCACTCATATTCAGTTGTTGCTCGTTCATACCGTAAAATCACTTTGCAACTAGGAGCTGGAATTACCTAGCGACTGACATACAGAGTCATCTGGAACTGATTACAAACTGGTTTGTAACTGGTTAGTAACTAGTTGCGTCGACTGTGGCGCTCCATTCAATAACATTGGAAGTGACTTGTTGGTAACTCCAGTTACTAATCAGTTTCTTTTGAGTTGCTTCGTGTGAATAGGTCTAAGAGTTGCCCGAATGACTGGCTGCTTTACCGTTTCGAAGGGGAAGTACACCGATGCGAGAGGCTTTATGCATCAAGACTTGTGCATAAGTAGTATGAGGCCGTATTAACGTTTCGTATAGAGTTATTCGTGTTTTTGTGGTTCGGCCATGGTTGCCGCCCTTTAAGAGTAGTATGATTTTTGATTTGATCTTGCTTTGTGTCGCTATAGATGGAAAGTGGCTTTGGAAATTCAGTCGTGGGTCAAGTGTCACACTTTAGGTACTTGGCTCTCCTCACGTAGTCAGAAGAGGAAAGGAGTTACCTAAGTATTAAAAAAAATAAAAATAAATGAATTGCTTTCAGGAGCGCAATGTTATTTACTTAGTTTGAGTGAAAGTAATTCACTGATCGCGATCTATGCAGTTTTGATGACGATTGAAAGTAATAGTACGCGATCTAGCGTAAGTTGTCAAGATTTATTTCGATTTGCTGTGATTTCACTGACGGCATATTACTAAGGTAATTATTTCAGCTTGTGGCTAGGTTGAATGCTACCTGGATGACAAATGAAACTTTATTATTATTAATAATAATTTAATTTAATTGCAATGCAGCTAAAGTTCCGGTGTCAATTCCTCTAGTCATCTAATTACCCCATTTTATATATATATATATTAAAAATTTTCTTTTACAACTGGAATGATAAATTCTTCCTCCATTTACTTTTTCTTATTTACAAATTTTAATTTTTAATTCCTTAAGTGTTTTTGGTAAATTATTAATCATTTCATTTGGCAACTTCTTCCAATCCCTGATACCCTTACCATCAAAAGAAAAATTTCACACACCTTTACGCATGAAATCGAGCGCCAGCTTGTGGTCAAGGTCGCCTTTCCCCTTCCATGCACTATTCCTAATTCTTTGACCAATATCCCTCCAAGCCCTATCACCAACATATACCCTGTACATTCCCAGCACTCTCTTCACCCTCCTCCTTTCCTTCAATGAGTCCCAATCCATCTCCCTTATCATATCAGTTTCTGACTGAGTCCTGCTATAATTTCCAAAAATAAATCTAGCTGCTCTTCTTTGAACATCTTCAAACTCCTGTATTTGATAAACAAAATGTGGGTCCCAAACAACACCACCATATTCAACCAATGGTCTTACCAAAGATTTGTAACTCAATCCCCTAACTTCTCTGGTACATCATATCATCATCCTCTTCAGTAAATGAAGGATTTTGTAACCTTTTACAACCACCTGCCCAATCTGCTCTGACCAGATGAATTTATTGTCAAACGTTATGCCAAGATATTTAGACTTCAAGCTTTCAACAAGCGTAAGACACGAGGTGTAACACTGAGTGTTACTAAATAACAATTTCTTTTAGTTGAGCAACTACCAACAACCAACTTGCCAGAACACTCCGCTCGGAAAGTCATTTTTCGAAGGCTTGGAGCGTCATCACCTAATAAACAGATCCTTGAAACAGGGTACTAGGAATGGTGTCGTATAAACGTTGTCTGGCACTGCACGGATCTCCTTAGTCTCCACCGGGGCTTGTTTATTCTGCTGTTCTGTATGGCTCAGTACCACAGGTGACTGATAATAGGCTGAACACAACAATTCAACTGATATCAAGAACAATAAAAACCGCCCCTCTTTTCGGATTCTCAGCCACGTCCCTCCTCCGCTGTTATCCATTCAATATGCCGTCATTGGTGACTATCGGGAAACGGAAAACAACCACTAACTGCTTATCTGGACACCAATAGACTCCGTTCAAGAGCGCTTCCCATCGTGATCGTCAAAAACATAGTTTAAAATCAATTTGTCGTAATATACAAAATTTCTAAAAGTTGTTTTTTTTCTCTCACAAGTCATTATCTCTCTTCATACGTAACCGAAATAGACAAATGAGGTATGTTCTTAAATATTAAGATCTCCGCTTTGTTCACATCGTACTTTAAGACAGGAATTTTTTTAGAAGTTGAAAAATATCATTATTTCTAAAACGGATTTTTTGTGCCGCGAGCCTTTTTATCTCCCTTGATACCAAATGTGTATTTTTTGTTTGTTTGTTTTTGTCCCGAGCCTTTTATCTTCCTTGATACCTAGCCGAAATCGAGAAATGAAATATCATTTTAAAGATTCAGGTCTCCGTCGCTTTTGGCACTTCACTGTCCTGTTTACTATTTCTTGGATCAATGCGTTATTACCTTACCTCTTAGCCTTCTCCTGTAAACCCTTGAAATTTTGTATCACCCATCTGAATGTTGCTATGTCTTGTATATCATCTTCTGCTATTCCGCTCTTTTATTCATCTTTCCTTTCCCCTTGGATCCACTGGTTGCCCTTCTTACTCTTGTAAACGCGGTAGAAATTCTTTTTGTATGTCTGCTGTTATGCGTCCTCATTATGCGACCGAAAAATCTGATTCTCCTCTTTCTAACATCGTTACTTTACAATTATTTTATGCAACAATATGTGCTGAATTGTGATATGCAATAAACCCATTCGCTTTGTCATTCAGTACAAAGTTACCGAAGCTCAATCGCTAATAGTTGTATACCGCTTTAATCGACTTTCCAACTGGAGAAAAAAAGCCGCACAAAGTACGAAATTCTAGTATCGTCTTTTCAATAAGCCTTATCTCCTGTTAATCAAAGGAAATTGTAATAGTGATCAGCAGTTTCAATTGGTAAAACGATTATTATAATTCAGCAATAAATTTTTTTTTTTTTTTTTTTTTTTTTTTACATTTCATTTCTCCCAGCAGAAGGCTGGGAGGCGGGCTGCTGGAGAGTCATAGGGGACTCTTTTCAGCCAATCTACTACTACGGGGAAGGAAGGGGGATGGAAGGTCGGCCGTGGCCTTGTAGGGAACCATCCCAGCATTCGCCTAAGTGTCTGAGGGAAACCACGGAAAACCTCAGACAGGATGGCCGAACCGAGTTTAACCCCGGTCCTCCCGAATGATAGGTAGGAGGCCAATATAAACTGAACCTTCCAAATTAAAGCATTAGAAATTATATAGTAAACCGTTAACATTTTGACTGCGAGAAGCAGCGATTCATGTAAACACTGTTGGTTGGAAGCTGGATATCCCACGGTCGCACGATTTAAGGTGTGGTGGGTCAGATTTTGGGGTAGCTGTGAGATTAAGAAAAAAAGTGCATTACTTTATATGGAGGGTTCGGCATCCGGTAAGCAGCTCTGCCACTGGTTTTATACAGCGCTCTTATTTTTAACTACTAACCTTTATTACGCGTTGTTTAACTCATTTTAAAGCTGCGTCCGCAGATAAGGAACACAGAGGAACTTCTTGTTGCTAACCATGTCGGCCTGTTTGTAGAAACAGAAACAACATTGAGAAACATTCCGTCTACTCCAGAAATCCTAATGTAGGAACAGTTTACTTGTGTTGCTGTTTACAATAATTGTAATCCATCTATAAGGTGGGGAAAGAATTGCTTGCTGAAGACTTGAAATGTAAATATCTTGGCATTACTTTTGATAAAAAGCTTATCTGGGCTGGACACATTGGACAGGTAGTAGGAAAAGGTTTCAAAGTTCTGCACTTGTTGGAGAGAGTGATGGGGGGATGTACGGGAGAAGTAAAGGAATTGGGTTACAAAACTTTGGTCAGACCATTGCTCGAATATGGTAGTGTAGTATGGAACCCTCATTTTACGTATCAAATACAGGAGTTGGAGAGGGTGCAAAGAAGGGCTGCTAGATTTGTTTCTGGAAATTATCGGAGAATGCAATCAGTGACGGATATGACAAAGGAGCTGAAATGGGATTCATTGCAAGTAGTGTTGCCCAAATGCAAGAACAAGACGAAACTTGGCCAGTCTTGGTCTTGGTCTTGCATCAATACACCTGGTCTTGGTCTTGCAAAAATGCAAGACCAAGACTGCAAGACCAAGACCGATTTTGGGCAACACTAATTGCAAGACAGGAGGAGGATGAGGAGGGTCATGGGAGTGTACAGGGCATATACTGGCGATGAGGCATGAAAATATATTGCAATAGGTATGAAAAGTAGTGCATTGAAGGGAAAATATGACCATGACCACAAGCTGGCACTCGATTTCAGGCACAATGGTGTGGGAAGATTTTCTTTTTAGGTAAGGGTGTCAGGGATTGGAATGAGTTACCAAGAGAAATGATGAATAATTTACCGAAAACTTTGAAAGAATTTAAGGATAGAATTTGTAGAGGGCAAATGTAGGTAGGTGCAGGATAGGGGGAAGATGGATGTGTAGGGAAATTGCCACCGGAGCCTTTGCTCCATTGCAATTAAATTAAATTAATTAATAATAACAGTTCTTATTTTTCTGTGCGAAACAAAATCATTTGGTCACAATTATAATTTAGTTATTATGCGACGATGAGATACGATAATGATGTTTTGTCATCAGTACCTGCAATTTATATTTTTTTGAGTAAAAACAGAAATGTTGGATGAACCAAAGGTTTTTTGTTTTCTTTTGTCTATGGCTTTAAGCCTCGTAACGTCGAAGTTATTAGAGACGAGAAGGGAGTGCGGGCAAGGAGCGGGAAGGAATTTTGCTATGGCCTTTTTGAAGGAATCATCCCGACGTTCGCCTGGAGTTATTTGAGGCAAACATGGAAAACCCAAATGTGCATGGCCGAGCGGGGATTCGAGTACGAGACTATGTCTTTTGGAGAAAAATAAACACGGATTCGAACGCTTCATGGATTCTTTTTTTTTTTAAAAAAAAGGACATGTTAGTGATGGCACATAAAAATTTTATTCGAATGATTAGCACTGATTTAAAACGGTTACTTCCAAAACTGAACAGACTACAGGACGGCAGTATCTCCAGTGGTAGGTTTATTGCTGACTATGATTTCCAGCTGCTGGAGATTCATATACTTCTTTGATACCAGGCGTGCTGAGTAAACGGTAAGGCTCGGTTCTCGGATTCGGGTCCGGCCATCCAGATTTGGGGTTTTCCATGGTTTCCCCAAATCACTCCAGGCGAATTTCTGGATGCTTCCTTCAAAAAGCCATGACCAAATTCCTTCCCGTCTTTGTCCCCATTCCTTTACCTCCTCTAATGACGTCTACGTCGACGAGACACAAAGCCACAGTGAAGGAAAAGGAACACCGCTCTATTTGATTCAGACTGGAATTCATTTAGTGAATTGACTATCATTGGAACGGAGCAGTCATATTCTGGAAATACCAGATTTCCGCTGGTCGTTTAAATATTCATGGCTTTTAAAACGTTTGGCATGTATTCTATAGCCTTTTACAGTAAGAGTACGCTAACCATTTTATGCGAACAATTGTCACTGATTTATTTTCCCTTATAAAGGAAGTGAAAGAAAAATTTGAAGTGTTCAAGGAGAAAAAATCAGTATGCTACGATTTACTGATGATATTGTCTTGTTAGCAGAAAGGGCTAAGGATATTGAGAAGTTACTGAATGGCATGAAGAGAATACTGAAGGATGGGTTTTGACTAAACGTAAATCAAATCACGACAAAAGTGATGAAACGTAGCAGAAAGGATACCAATCACAGTAGATTAAATATAAAAAGTAGGATCGGATGTGGTAACAGAAGTAAGTTAATTTTGTTACTTGGGAATGAAAATTACAACCGAAGGCCGAAGCAAGAATGATATTAAAAGCAGAATATCACTAGCAGAAAGAGCCTTCGTGAAAAATGTGTTTTAGTTTCAAATATTTGTCTAGGACTTAGAAAGAACTTTTTAAAACTCTATATTTGGAGCACAGGTCTTTATGGCAGCAAAGCAAGGACTTTAGGAATACCAAAAAGAAGGAAAATTGAAGCATTTTAAATGTGGTGCTATTGAAGGATGCTGAAAATAAGGTGGGCAGATAAAGTATGAAATTTGGAACTGACGGGTGAGGAAAGAAGTTTGAGAGATGCAGGATTGGTTAATTTGTTAGTGAAGGGAACAGTGGATGGTAAGAACCGTAAAGAAAGACAATTTTTAGAATACATTGATCAGCCAGAACATTATGACCACCTACCTACTATCGGTTTAAACAAGGCGATAGCAGCGTCACCTGACGAGGAGTGACTGCTAGTCAGACACACGCACGGTGCATGTTGTACCAGTGAGCGTGCTGTAATTCTCTACTAAACGACCGAACCTACAAAGACGGTTGGAGCTAATGGAGCAGAGGTTACCCTGGGTTACCGAGCACCGGTACCTTGGGATAACGTTAGACCGTAAACTACTCTTCCGTCAACATGTCCTCAACAGAAGAAAAAAATCTCTAGCCGTCGTTATGAATCTGACACCAATCTTCTTGAGCAACGACTTGAAACTCGAAACAAAAATGAGAATATATAAATCAGTTGTCCTACCCTTCATTATGTACAGTTGCCAGGTCTGGGGAACTGCATGCAAATCTACCCTGCTACACTTACAAAGAGTGCATAACAGATGATTAAGAATGATTAGCCACGCGAGTATCTACACGCCAATAGACCTTCTTCACGAGATCACTAACATGCCTACCATCCATGCAGAAATCTTTCGACAAGCAGACAATTTTTTCACCAGGCTCGATACAATCCGCCCAGAAGTTGACAGATTGGAGTCAGTAGGTACAGTACTCCCAATGGAATGGCACAAATTCAAAGGGCCACTTAGTACAATTATGACACCAATATAAAGGATCAACTACCACAAGCGATCCTTAATAAGAACATTCAAGGGTTTCCCATAAAGGCTGTTTACAACGGTCAAAGGCGGGTTTTTCCCTAACGCGAAGCACAGCGAATCCAACACAATCTATTCGAAACAGTAGATAAAGCTACATACAGTAGCTGGGCTACAAAATGCCGTTGAGACAGTGAATAATAATAATAATAAAAAGTGTTTAGAATAGGGAAGGCGCGCGATCTATCTGAGTTTGACCGAGGGCAGATTGTGATGCCTCGGCGGCTCGGCACTTGTCGGGTGTTGGAGGAGTGCTGTGGTGAGTGTCGCTGCCTCATAAGCCCGTGGTCGCCGGATCGAATCTCAGTGCCGGTAACTTTTTTTTATTTATCCAAATGTCGTACACAGATAATTCCCGGCAATCAGTTTCATTAATAATGCATACAATAAGTTTTTCTTATATCCCGTTTGTTGAGGGGAAAAAAAAAAAACCGGTTATATTGAACGTGGTTGTATTGCTCATAAACAAAGTTATATTTCCGAACGTGGTGGGTGAGCGGTAACGCTCATGGTTTCCCCAAATCACTCTAGGTGAGTACCTCATTTAAAGGCCTCCTATCCTTTCCTGCATCTAATGACTCCGACGTCGACGACGCGTAATGCCATAAGCATATCACTCATAACTCAAAAACTTCAATTTTATAGAAGGACTATTTGAAATGTCTCGTGTGAAACAACTTTATGCATTCACTAGAAAATAACTTATCTGCTAGCTTTATTGGAATAATGCAGTATTAAATAAGGCAAAATGTATAGTATCAGTTGCAGTATTTTTGAGAATGGTCCATTCTTAGATTATAATTCATGAAAGCTTGTTTTTTTTATTTATGTCATTGTTGCAGCAAATGAGCGCTATATTTTTCAAAAATTGAAATATTTGCTTCGGCAGGTATGAAATACAAATACCGTTGCTCGACCGTTGCAGCTGGAGGACAAGGTGTTCATCCCCGCCGGGAGGGTCGAAACGAGACGCCCTCGGTTTTTCCACAACAAAATGCAGTTAAAAACCTTAACATACGGTTAATTAAAAATCAGACTGCCGGGAATCATCTGTATATATATTTCAATAAATAAATAAAAGTTGCCTGCAGCGAGATTCGAACCGGTGACTACGATCTTATGAGGCAGAGACCTTGGCCGCTGCGCCACTTGACATCTCGTACCTAACGTAGAAAATATTTGAACGCAACGGAATATTCAACACCGATTTTCCTACAACAGCGAAAAAGCTCCATTAATTAAGTGAGACTTCGTTATTTGGTCGGACCCTCCCTCCCCCCCCTGTAAAATGACGTGAGATTTCGACGGAGATCCCCGCCCCCTACGAATGGACCTCGCAACTTTTTTTTTATGTCTCATGCTCCCAAGGGCGGTTTTTATCCCCCTACGATTGACTTTCGCGTCATCTGTAGACTTTTTTTTTTTTTGAGCTCTAACATAAACCTCACTTGAGATTTCCGTTGAGCCGCCCTCCATCTTGGTGAGATTTCGCATGACCTCCCCCCCCCATTTCACCTCACGTAATTAATTGACGCCCCCATACTGCTTTGTCACACCTTTAGCCTTGAGATTTAAAAAAAAAAAAATACTGTGTGAATTGTACCTGAATTTTACAATTAGCGGCCTCCCCTTGTAGGTACTAATTGAGTAAGTGGAGCACTGTTATGTGTCTGTGTAACTATGTTGTGTTTGTGATAAGTATCTTTTTCATTTGTGAAATCTGTATTTTATGAGGCAGAGCCATTCACCTTTAATATGAGTGTGGGGAACCGCCTAAAACCCGCTGTCGGGACTGCCGGTGCGCGGTGGTCCGGTCCCGCCGCAGCTCCACACTAGCGGGGTTCCTCCTCTCCTAATTCAACCGCCAGTCTCACCGAGCAAAGGGTACCTACAGCTAAACGTGGAATCCGAAATACGGAAGCATTCTGGCGTGCATCACATTACACAGCAAGCTGTGCCAGAGGTGAAGGTCGGGTTGAGAACCATCGAAAATCCCAGCTGAGACAGGGCTTCGAACCGGGGACCTTCCGATCTCCAGTCAAACGTCTTAACCACTGAGCTACCAGACCGCTTCCGTATCTTGCATTAACTATAAAAGAAAATAATACTAACTTATTTAAGAGAATAATATTTCCGTTTTCCTGGGTCTTTCAGTTTGTTAAAATTTCCTGGTCATTTTCTTTTGTTTGTTAAAACTTGAATTTATTCAGGGAACAAACACATATCCTCTACCAGATATGACATAAATTTCATGAGAGTAGAAACAACTACCAAGCATATTAACAGAACACTTAAAGGATTACGCAGCGCAGGGACCCAATGCAAGCTACAGAAGACGTAATCTTGCCTCACGCAAGGTCGAAGTTGAAGTCCACTCTTCCCTTCTGGGAGACTGAGAGCGAAGTTGTTGCAGAGATCGAATAGAATGAGGTCCGAGTCAAAAGTACCTTCATCCGCTGGTCAGCTCTTGTTTTTCTCTCTCTTCACATGCTGTGGCGAATCCACGAACGGTAGCCCTTTTCTTGTCACTCATTGGTCTAAAACATATTTGTGTCATTCATTTATGAGGAATAATTTTTTTCGGTATTTAATTATGTAACCAGGTGTATCAACTATGATATTTTTATTTTATTTCTTTTTTAATTGTCTTGTTACTTTAGCTGGTGTTCTTTCTGTCTTTGAGTATCTCATGCAGATAGCCTCCGAATTTTATTTTATATTTCGCAGTTTTCTTTAGAGTCCATTGTTTTATTTTGAGCATTGATAGGTATTCTTCCAAATTCTGGGATGTCTTCTGCAATACATCCTGTATTGAGTGGTTTAGGATCCGTTTAATACACCAGGATTAGTTAAAAGTCATGAGAGGATGTGAAAAGACTCTAAATAGTTATACAAGAAGTATATTTATTTTCGATGTATTTAAACGTTACTAAACTGGAAATCTCCCTGATACGGAGGGGATTTCGCTGATCTACCTGTTCCGATGTTCTTTGTGCTGTGTTTTCCCTCAGATTTAACTGTGCGCGGTGCTGCCTTTGTCGCCCTTTAATCGCCTCTCTCCTCAGTTACCAAAGAAATAACAGACGCTTTTCTTCTGCAGGAAGGACAGTCGCTTTATTTCTTGGAAGCCAGCTATCCACAGCTCTCTCCAAGGAATTCTTATCTTTGTTCCTTGCCGGATCGTGTTCCTTCATTTAGTCCCCACTGATGGGTGGGTGTCGTATTTACACGTCTTTAATGAACTGGACTGTTTAAATAGCGAGGGACCAACTTTCAGGTATTCAAACGTGAATCCTCTACTTCGCGACAATCTGAACTCATGATCTGCACTGTAGTCAAATAATTCTATCCATTAATTGTATGAGGTCGTATTTTCGCCAGCCATTTAGCTGATATCTTTAACCTCATTATAAGTCTGCATAGCGTTGTAATATTAAACTAATTTATGTCCGTTATGCAAAGGTATTTCTACAAAATCATAGTCAGAGGGAAAAATTAACAAAAATAACCAAGTTCCAGCAATGCTACAGTTAATTTTTGTTTATATGTATAATGAATTTTTTTGAAACATTTGTTTTCGCTAGTTTGGCCATTGTAAAATAAATATATTTTGTAAAAGTGTGATGAATCTCGCGGGTCGGAAAAATGTTCAAGGTGTCTGGTCTAAATATTACTCAGAAAATTATAAAAGTTACATTTAATAGCGGGGGAAAAATGAGGGGTAGTCGGAGCTGCTAGAGCCACCATGTTAACTTGTTACTTCAACCAAATAATCAATGAAACAACAAATATTGCATAGGCAATTTGCTTGGGGTCGGGACTCCTTCCAGAGCAAATGTAACCCAAAACTTGGAGGATTTTCCAACCCAAAACACGATTCCTCTAGCGTGCACAGGTGGTTTTACAAATTCTGAAAAATTTCAAGTCAAAAGCAGATTCACCAAATACTTCAGCACCAACCGCGACGATTCGGAATCATCACAGTTCTATATGCGAATTCATTACTAAACTTAATTTTTATGAACTAGTAAAAATGTTGAAGCAGTAATGTAATCTATTGTTTGATAAAATTATTACACAAAATAAATTTGAATAAAATAAATTTAAAGAAAATTAGTTTAAATAAAAATTCCTCTCCTGTTTTCAGAACTTTAATAGCTTTTCGGCACTTTTTTCAGTGATGTTTCACATTTTAAAATCACAATTTTGTACTCTGCTCAAAACACGAGACATATCACTCCTCTCTAAGGGAGCGTCCATAAACTACGTTGGTCTCCTGTGAACCCCCTCCACCCCACGTAACCCGACGTGGCTTTTGTCCCCCCCCCTCCGCGTAGCACGTAGCTTTTTCCATATTGATTCCAGAAGACATTTTTGTACTGTTTACTTTGTCAGAGTAACGTCAATTATATATGGGGATAATTAAATGACGGAAATAAATATTTACATGCTGTTGTGACCTCATTTTAACTGTGACAATGAATATGAATGAGAAGCTACATGGCCTGGGTCGGCACCCCCGCCCCCCCCCTCCCCGGGCTGAGCTCATCGCGTTAACGTGTAAGGGGGCGCTCATTAATAACGTGAGGTGAAACGGGGGGGGGGGGCGCGACGAAATCTCACATGAGGTTTTGAAATTCTTGTAGGCATGAGCTAAAAAACAAAAAAATAGGTCTGCAAAGGACGCGAAACTCGACTTTAGGGGCGTATTTCGTCGAAAAGTGGGGGTATAACAGCCCTTGGAAGCACGAGACCTAAAATAATGTCTCAAAAAGTTACGAGTTCGATTAGCAGGGTGGCTGGGGGAGTCTGTCAAAATCACATATCATTGTTGATGGGAGGATCCGACTAGATCTCACGAAGTCTCATCAGAAATTGGGGGGGGAGAGAGTCTGGAAAAACACCTCACGTAATTAATGGGCGCCCCCTAACGTGGTGCGCTCAGGTTTTTTTTTTTTTATATCTTTCATTACCCATGCTTAGGGCTAGGGGTGGGCTGTTTTAGAGCGGTAGCCCTTTCCAGCCTTAGCTATAATATTTATTTTGCATATTTATTTTCTTTTGCTTCATTTTACAATTTCCTTATTTCTTTTTAATCACTTTACTACTTTGTCTTATCCTAGTTTTTACTAACAATTTTTGGCTAGGATATATTACAAACTATTTTTTTTTAACAATTTACATTAATAATCTTATATACAATATTATAAATATGTACAATGCTGGATATTTTATGTTGTATAATTTTTATGGTCATTTTAGATACACTTTTTGTTTGCTGATTCTTGTGTTAGTGTTGTGTTCGTCAGCTGTACGGGAAGATTACCTTTTTATGTCTTTCTTTTTGGTCTTTATTTTGTTCCTAGTCTGTTTCTGTTTCTACCCGTCGTGGTCTTTCGTCAAGGTGTGTCGGTAATTGTTCGTTGTGCGTTAGATCGTTGTATATGTCGTCATCGTTTTCATCCCCGTATGTCTTTTTAGGGAAACAGTCCCAATAAAAACAGGAAGCAGAGGCAAGCGGCGTAACACGTCTTACTCGGCGCCAAATACGGGTCGCTAGAAAAACAGTCCTTCACGCTCGCTCCAGGCATTACTGAGGACCCGGGGTCAAGTCCCTAGTGCGGTTTCCCGAAATGTGGGATTACACTGTGAAACGGAATTCGCTTGATGAAGCATAAAAAGGTTAATACCTGGAAATATCAGCTGACAGTAGGCTAAACAGGGTAGAGTTTGTAATTAAACGGATCAAAGAATTGTATCTGATGGAGAGGATAGTAGGAGGACGTTGTAACAGCCCTCATACCTGAACTTTACATAGAATTTTAATTTATAAAGTATTTGTAGTGAGCTAAAGTTTGCTTGAATATGATCTGGTATCTTTGTTATGCAAATTTCTTGTAAATCAGTGTATATAGACTTTGTTTTAGGAAAGGATATTATTAAAGGCCATTTAATATGTTTAAGAATCGAATTGTGAAAGAGAATTGCTTAAAAGTGTGTAATTCCGAGTATTAATGCAAGTTACGATGTCTACAGGACAATTTTCTACAGTTTAAAATGATTTCTGTAAATAATTTTGTGTTTAAATATCTTTAATTTCCATTTCTGACCATTTTGTAATAATGTTAAGTGATTATTTTATTTCTGATTGTTTTTAATATGTTTAATTGTTTGAGAAATATCTCGCGGAAGCTTTTGAAGAATTCCAGAAATTTCGATAGAGCCTGTATAAAGAAATCAGCAGAAGGACAGAGTTAGTTTTATACAGATTCACTTTGGAACTGCCAAAGACTGCGTCAGTAGTATCTCTGGATTGTATCTTTGCATGTAAACAATATCACTGAAGTTGTTTTGAAAATAAACAAAAAAATGTTAAACTGAACTTTATGGTGGACTACTAAATTAATTAAACCACCGATGAACCTGACAATGTACCAGGCAGGTACAGCAGATAGGCTGGGAAACTTCGGTCAGGCTCTTGCTATAGTATTGTGCGATTATATACTAATTGATTATACTCATTTAAAATATAAATACCGTAGAAGTCCGATTATCCTAGGTAAACGGGACCGGGACCACCTCGGATAACGAAAAACTCGGATAACCGGAGGTCAAGGAAAACTAATTGTGAAGCAATAAAGTTTTTTTTTTTTTTTTTTTTTTTTTTTTTTTTTTTTTTTTTTTTTTTTTTTTACAATAATTACAATCACTTGCCAAAAAAGTCTTTAACTGTCTTCTGTGGCATAATTTTGTTTCTCTTGTTAGCAGAAGTATAGCGCCAACGCTGTAGCATCATTATGTCGGTTGCTGTGCTTTCTTCCTGTTGCTCAATATACTCGAGCACAGTTCCAACGCTCTCCGGTTAACACCGGTATACCGCTCGTCCAGTCTACATCAGCAATTATCCAAGCGAGAACAAAGCTCTCTCGTTTGGATAAAGTTCAAGCCAAAGCAATGGGAGGGCCTTCATTCTACGACACGGGCCAAACTATAGGATCAGCGCTTCAAACAGTTTACGCCAGTGAAGCTCAGCCATTACCCATCAACAACTACAGTTCAACAGGCGAGCCGGCCATTCCAACAGACCAGCCGCCCATATTACAGTACCAGGATCATTTCCCTCCACTACCACCGGCCTCATCAATGAAAGAGCAGCAGGTCATGCAGCGTCAGCAAGCAGCCAAGAATCGCCCACGCACGCCGCCAGCACCAGACACATCCGCGGAATTCGACACGTCCTCAAACAAGAAGGCGAGACAAGAGGGACGCAGTGTGCAAGACGATTCCGAACTCATCAGAATGGAGACTTCTACAGAAAACCAGCTACCAGAATCAGCTCCGGTACCAACAGGTGAGCAGCAAGCGCTTCACAGTGTTCAGCAATCAGCGAGTGACCGTGTTAACCCTATGCATGTTAGGAACAACAACAAGTAGGAACAACAGATTTTGTACTACCGATAATGGTCCTTACTTAGTAGTGGTAGAAAGTGTGGACAGGAACGTAGGCAAGTGGCACCCTATGTCTTTTGGGAAGTTTCTATTCCAGAAGCATAATCATCTAAAACATCAAATAGTAAATATCACGTACGCAGGTCTCAACAGAGTTAAAGTAGAGTGCAAAACTGGTGAAGCAGCAAATCAACTTGTTACGCTAGAATCTTTTAACGAAATCGGTTTAGAGGCATACATTCCAAACTCCTTGACAATAAGACAAGGTGTGATCAGAAACGTGGACACCAGTTTAAGTATAAAGGAAATATATGAAGCTAAGTTTCAAGTGTTAAATGTTAAACGGTTTTCTAAAAACCTCCTAATCAACGGGGAAAAAATTTCTAGAGAATTACCAGTCTGCCTACTTTCTTTCAAATCTCAAGTGCTCCCCGAATACGTATATTTGTACGGTATGCGATGTAAAGTCGAAACCTACGTCACCCCTCTGACGTGTTTTGGTCAAAGAGAACTGTGCCAGGGTGTCGGAGTTCGAAAACTTATACAAGACAAGAAAAAAAATCTTCTACATGATATAATATTTTTGAGACCATCTTTTTACGACCCCGTTACTGGACTAAAAATGCCTAGCATACATAACACGACATTTTAATTATGCTGTAAATCATTTTGGGATTTTATTAGTCTATTCGGTATTACAGAAGAATAATTTCTTGAATGTCGATTTTGGTTCTAATTTACTCGATGGTTTCAGTTTTGTACCAATATGTTACTGAGCGAGTTAACCAATTTAAAAATTACAGATTTCTTTCCAATATCTATGTCAACTATAACAGCTCTGATACAGTTATCTCCTCACTTAACTCAAACATAAAATCACCAGCTTCTGTAAATCAACCTTCTAACACACTTGAATTTGACACGCGAATTCTTAATAGTGTTAATTTGCTTTGGATTGTCTAATTTAATTTCGCTGGGTGCAAACGATGGCACAGATGGATTAATCAAAGGCTATTACATTGCTTTTTTTTTTTTTTTTTTTTTTACATTTCATTCCTCCCAGCTGAAGGCTGGGAGGCGGGCTGCTGGAGAGTCACCGAGACTCTTTTCAGCCTACTAGTCTACGGGGAGGGAAGGGGGATGGAAGGTCGGCCGTGGCCTTGTACCGTAGACATCTGAAATGATTGTGGTGCCGCGTTCCATAAATTCAACGAGCAAAACTACCACGTCATCCCAAAAAACTGTGGTCATAACCTTCCTCGTTGAAAACGTTTGTCGAACTTTCTTCGGCTTGCATGGAAAATTGTTATGGCCCCAGGTCATCAACTGTTGTTTCGTTTCGGCGTTTACGTATACCACCCACGTTTCGTCTCCAGTCACAATCCTCTTCAAAAAATCTTCTCCTTCCGCGTTATAGCGTGAAAGGAAGCTAAAGGCAGATCCAATTCATTTGGTTCTCTGGACCTCTGTAAGCAATTTCGGTACCCACCTAACACAGAACTTCCGGTAGACTAATTTATCGGTGACAACCTCGCACAAAACCGTACCAGAAATATGCGAGCATTGATCAGAAAGTTTAGAGATTGTGAATCTTAGATTTTCATGAACCTTTTCGTCAACTTTCTTGACAAGATCATTACTCACAACAGAAAGTCTACAACTTTTCTCGTCATCATGAATGTTTGTTCTACAAGTTTTAAATAATCGGAACCATTGCCACACAACACCTTCGCTCATAACGTTCGGACCATATACAGTACACAATTGACGATGAATGTCTGCTGCTGAAATGTTTTGCCCCAAAAGAAATCTTATTACAGCACGCACTTCGCGGGATTTTCTATTGCAGCGCTTAAGTTTTAAGGTTATAACAAGACAATGCGCAAAAGAACGAGGTTCGTACTGTCACAGCTGGATGCTTACTGAATCGGGGAACACGCAGATGTGAAAATGGCGGCGCTCCGCGCACGTCTACTAGCGCCACGCTCGAACGGAGGTTACTTCCCAAATTACTCTCGTACTATGGCTTGCCATAGAGTCGTCACGCTCTGACATCACATTCGGGAGGACGCCGGCTCGAATCCCTGTCCGGGCATCCAGATTTGTGTTTTCCGAGGATGCTTCAAAAGACCATGGTGGAATTCCTTCGCTTTCCTCGTCCCCAGTTCTTTCCCGCCTCTTTTGACCTCGACGTCGTCGAAGCGTAAAGCCGTAAATAAAAAAAATAGTCATAGCCCAAAAAATCAATCTTACTATGAGATTTAACGTGAACTTTAATAGCCCAAACGAACAGCTGGTGTATATACCCAGTCCTTTGACAAGGTTACGAGATGAAGATAGGGAACCTCTACAATGTGATGGCATTCGCCGGAATTTTTACTCAGCTGAGTGAAATACGCGAAAACATTCCTCCCAAACTAATGCTAACCGATCAGATACCGCATCAGATAAAACATTATTATTTTAGAGCCTGATAAAACCTGTGGCAGACCACAAAGCTATCTTCTAGTTGCTCTTTTAAGCATGCTATACAAATTACTAGCGTGGGCTATATCCAGTCTTCTTCTTCTTCTTCTATGAGCACTTGGCCCGTGACCAGACATACGCAGTTATAATGAGGAATGTTTACAGCTCGATGGGAAGATGAAATTGGGTGATTGGCCCTAGTCTTCCCCACTGCGATAGTGTTCGTAAGTGTTGGATGATTCTAATACTCCCATTGAAGTCTACACCTCTGAAATACACCAAAGTGGCATGCAAGCTCAACGTCCACACCCAAGAGACAAATCACCACTTACACCACGCTCTTAGCTTTCGTCGCCTATAACTAACAATAGCGGCCAGAGATATTGCTAGAAAGTCGAAGTTATGCGCGTTACTTAGCAACTGCGGCGAAATGATTGCCAGAACTGCGAAAGAAAAGTGGGTATTTCGTTTGAACAAACAGATTAATTATTAGTTGTTTTGTGTATTTATAATCATTCCTTGTAGACATTTCCGTTATATGCTTTGATCAATGTATAGTAAGCTAACGTTTTTATGGAGATGAAATTAATGTATTTATGCGCATGCGATGTAAGCTTTCAGTTTAGAATAGAAATGTTACCACTTATCATTACATCAGACTAAAGGCGTCATTTAAATTTAAAAAAAATAATAATATAAGTTTCTTTCAGCAGCACGTTAATATTGTAATCATTACTCCATTTGAATGAAAATAATTCCACACTTATAACGATCTGTGCGGCTTAGATCACGATTAAACCTCTTATTACGCGGCGTAGCGAGAGTAGTTAGGATTGATTTCAATTTTATCTGCTTTCACTGACCCTATACACTGAGGTGACAAAAGTCATAGGATAGCAATATGCAGATATATAGATGACAGTAGTGTGGCTTGCAAATTGTATAAATGATCAGTGCCTGGGTATTAGATTTTGGACAGATGATCAGAAAAGAACAGTTCGGTTTCCAAAACCGAGTAGGAGCTACCTGTTAGTTAGTAAGACTCACCAAGCAAATAAGCAAAGGTTTTAACTGGAATAAATCTACAGTCGCCATATTTGTCGACATTGAAAAAGCCTATGACAAGGCGTGGCACAGCAAACTAATAGACAAGCTGTTCCATTGAACCGACATACCCGACTGCTATAATGTTCTCATAGAAAGCTACCTCAACGACAGAAGGTTCTTCGTCCAAATCAAAGGCCAGAAATCTTCTGTCTTAACAATCAATGTGGGATTACCGCAGGGATCTGATATATCTCCTCATCTGTTCAGCATCGATGTCAATGATATACGAACCCCGCCCAACGTTTATATCCCACAATTTATTTGCGGACGACACGGTCATCTACGCAACCGGAGGCAACGCACGTGCGGCTCCGAGGCGAGGCGAGCATTCCAGTGTTACGTGTAGCCGAGGCGCTGGGGCCTTTCGCCGAACGACCGAGGCAGTACGAACACCATCCGTCCAGAGTCGGTACTTCAAAGAGAATTCGGGGGTGCGCCGCATGCTATATGGACGAGTATTTGCAGTAGTGCGTCTGCCTCCCTCGTACACCCTGCCACGTTGGCACTCGGTCGTCATTTAAACACACTGTTCGTTAGAATTAATTAAACCACTATATTTTAGTTAAGGAGTTTTTCGTAATTGTTTCGTTTTGTTATATTTTTAAGAGTTCGGACAACGAAAAAGAGTATGAAAGACGTCCCATATTATGGAAGAAGGACGATAAACTATTATAATGCGATAAAAAAAGAGGTTGCTTGGTGGAAAATAAGTGCATTTATTGGAGAAGAGACTGATTGATCTTTTTTAATTTTTTAAATATTTGTTAACAACGAAACACAACATTCGTCCTCTCAAAATATCGAACTTAATAACGAATAAAAAATTACAGTGCCTCAGAACGTCTAACACTCTTCTGGAAACTACAACGCTTCCAATGTGAGTCGGCATTATTCTCCATTTTTACGAATGCACAATATTTATATAGCTCTGCATACTTCTGGTATAATTCTCGAAATCAGTTACTCCGATACGTTGAAAACATATTGCAAACTAATTAATGAATCACCAGCTGCCAAGTATCTCAATGTTATGGCTAACCATTCTTCAGCGGTTACTGCTTTTCGAAAATTTGTATCATTCTCGGAAATTTTCTCCCGAATCGACTCTAATAAAAATATATAGTCAGCGGAACACATTCTTACAAAGTTTCGAAAATGGCCACTCCTTTCTTCTTCCATCATACTGTTTAAAAATAATTTACCACTAGTGAGCGTTCTGTTCCAATACAGTCTAGCAGCCCATCACCGTCTTTTACTTCTATTTTTAAGTGAACTAGCAATCACTATGAATGCAGCACAAGCCACTGCTGAATTGTCACCGCGATCCATATCCACGCTCCAACTTCACAACACTGCCAACTCGTCAGAACAAACGAATGTACAGGTACCTGTCTCGTTCGATGCCTCGGCGAACTGCGTTCGTGCGACCAAAGTCTATATGCGCTCCGCCTCGCCTGGGTCCCGTTCATGCGTTGCATCGTACCGATGTGTACCCGCCGTTACGGTGCGCTGTGGTGATGTTCTTCATTTCAACTTGTCCTGATTACAACATCTGGATGCCTTCACACAGGAAATAATCATTAGGAAGCTGGTAGACGGACGAAGTGTGAAGAGCGTAACCCAGGAGTTTGGTGTCGCCCACAGCTTTGTTTCACGTGCAAGCGGAACGTTTCGAGCCACAGGCATTACTACCCGAAGGAGAGGAGGTGGTCAACCAGGGTCAACCATAGCAGCAGATGGCCTCCGCATTGCGCAGCAGGCAAGAAGGTGTTGTATTTATATATATACTTCTGTCTCATTTGTGTATCTATCGGACTCGCTCTTTGTGTTTTCGGCCCCCAGGGATAATACAAGTTCAGCTTAATTCATTTAGAACTTGACTCTCCAAATATATTTGAATAATATCAAACTTTCATATCATTCCTTATCTTATTGATCCAAGCAACATTCAAACGTCAGGTATACAAACATATAAAGACTTTTTTTTTTTTAGGATTGACTGACTGACAATCATTTAACATGTAACGTTATTCTAGTATCGAACGTTATTCGTTGCTCGTTCGGTCTGTTTGTTACTCTCCTGTTCCCATGACAACGAACGTTCGTATAGTAACCTTGTCTGTTGTAATTTTTCTTTGGAGCTCGTTATCTTACAAACAAGTATACCAAATATTTTGAAAAAAAAAAAAACTATGGTAAACCCTTTATTCAGGGTTAAGCTATTTGGGAGACCTTATAGTCTTCTTCACCTCAATACAATATATGATTACAATATAATTTTTTTTACAATTTATAACAACTCAGACAAGACATAAGAAACACAAATTGTCCTGTCAGGATCACCATGTTGCATTTTTTATATCGCTGTCGTATTTATATTATCTATCGGTCTTGCTGTTTGTATTTTCGGTCGCCAAGGATACAAGTCCAGCTTAATTCATTTAGAACTTGTTCTATCAATTTATTGAATAATAACAAACTTTCATATCTTACCTATCCAACATTCAAACGTCAGGTATCCAAAGATATAAATTCAATTTTTAGCAATGACTGGCTGACTAGCATCGACTCAGCCACACACTAACGTTATTCATCGCTCGCTCGGTCTGTTTGTTTCTCTCTTGTTCCCACGACAGCGAACATTTATCACAGTAACCTAGTCAGTTCTAATTTTTTGGGTTGGGGTGGGGGGGTCGTTATACTACAAAGGGACCAATGTGAAACAGCAGGCGCCGTTGTAACCACATTTAAAACACCTGTAGGTCTCCAATCTCACGCTCCACAGTTGCACAGTGACTGCTTGGGGTTGGTCTCTGCCGGATGTAAGAATGAAAAAGAAGAACATGTCAGCAACAGTCTTGAAGTGCTGTCGCTGCCAAGGCTTCCAAGGCGCACAAGACTACAAGTCCAAGGTTCGATGCGTCCTCTGCGGTGAGGGGCACAGCGTATTAGTCTGCCCGCGTAAGCGTGAAGCTACTCCGACCTGTGCCAACTGCGGCGGTGACCACGCCACCTGCTACGGTGCCTGCCCTGTGAGAAAGAAGATCCAAACCTCTATCAACAGATGACGCCCACCAAACAGAATCACCCGCCCAGCAGAAGAAATAAAACGGAAACGGACAACGGAACTTCCCTCTTTCACAGCACACCCTAAACTCAAAGCATCAACCGAAGAATATCGTTCACGCCATCGCACGACAAGAATAACAACAAATTAAGCACAAACTGGACGATGCTGCAGACACGACTGCCAAGGACAGCTACGTCGTGAAGATCAGCTGAATATCGTCGCCCAGCTACTGACCCAATTAATATCGAAGATGTCTTTCGGCAGCCAACTTGAGAATACACTGCTACTAGCCGCTAACAGAATAGGGCCCCCACAATGAAGACCCCTGAAGCAAGAAGATGAGGCCCCAGACGTCCAATGAGGGAATATCAACAGCGACAGCAGTATCGGTCAACAGCCAGCAGCGACTGGCCAAGAACGATTCGCGACGGCGGAGCAGTCTGTAGACTGACGGACTGCATCCAAATCTTCATGCAGATACACCAGTAAGCCACGTTATCGATAGAAGTCATAACGAATTATGCCAACACATTGTGAACCACATGCCATAAATGCCACATAACGCAATGACAACCTATTGTAATCTGGAAGGAGATGCGACCACCGTTGCATGAACTTCCCCGCACTCTGGGGACAATGCTGGTCAAGGAGGTTTAGTGTCTGTGTATTACGTCGTGTTCCAGCGACACCCTCACATCGGGGGCACCGTCACCAACAGCATCAGGACTGGACCGAGCAGGAGTGGAGCCGTGTGCTTTACTCGGATGATAGCAGATCCACTCTGAGTAGTGACTCTGGATGTACACTCATCTGGTGAGAGGGGTAAACACGTAATGCAACCAGGAACAATGTCGGACTTGGGTCAAGTGTTATGGTGTGGGGAGGCATAATGTTGCATGGGCGTGCAGACTTACCAATCTTTTAACTCGGTAAAAAAAAAAAAAAAAAAAACAGCCAACGTTACTGTGACACTGTACTCCTTCCCAATTTGCATCTTTTCAGGGGTTGAATTCGGCCTTGACTTCATTATTGTTTATGGCAATCCTCTGCCTTATAGAACTGCGCAGGTGAAGGAGCTATTGGAACGAGAGGATAATCGGTGATTGGGGAGCGTCCATAAATTACGTGGTTCCATCTAGGCCGGGGGGGGAGGCGGCTGGAAAGCTACGCTGAGCTACGTGGGGGGCGGGAGGTGGGGTTCCAAGCCAAGTCACGTACCTTCTTCTTCATATTATTTGTCACATTTAAAATAAGATACAGAACACACAATAGCAAGTGAATATTTATTTCTGTCATTTAGCTACCTCCGTATGTAATTTACGATAGTCTGACAAGATAAAACAGTACAAAATATCTTTTGGCATCAATAGGGGAAAAGAAGCTAACTGCTACTTGGAGTGTAGGGGGGCACTATGTAAGGGGGGGGGAAAAAACATTTTGCTTGTTTAAGTAAATTTTATGCTTGTTTTAGATGAATCAGGTCACAACTAAACTGCACTGAACATTCCTACTTTTATATAATCATTTTTTTTTGCTTTTTATGCCAAATAATATTAAATTAATTGGTTCAAATTGTATTAGCTAAGAACCCTTTTTATATGAGATGAATGAAGGGTTCATCTGTGTGTAATCTGTTTCAGATTTACGTATTGATGAATAATGGCGTCTTCCCGTTGCTGTAAGCATAATCCAGAATGTTTTTTGTTATGTGTGCGGCGTCTTCCTGGACTCGAAAGCAGTAAAGCATAGAATAAAGGATGCTAACAACTTCTGCTTAGCATACAGGTCTTATTTTGTTGGGAGACCAAGACAAGAACTGGGCACCACATGTTGTGTGTGGGTGTTGCAGATCCACTCACGAGGCCTGGGACCGAGCGTGGTGGTGTAACGGATAGCGTTCTGGCCTCGCATTCGGGAGGACGGCGGTTCGAATCCCCGTCCGGGCATCCAGATTTGGGTTTTCCATGGTTTCCCCAAATCACTCCAGGTGAATGCCGGGATGCTTCCTTCAAAAGGCCATGGCCGAATTCCTTTCCATTCCTTGCCCCCATCCTTTCCCGTCTCTAAAGACCACGTTGTTATAAAGGGACGTTAAACTGTTACAAAAAAAAAAAAAAAAAAAAACGAGGCCTGGTATAGAGGAGAAAACAGAAAAATGAAATTTGGTGTACCTAGAATTTGGCGAGAACCAACAGATCACCTCTCCAACTGCTATTTATGCGTTACTGATTTGTCTCATCATAAGAGGTGTAAAAAAACCAATGTTTTTGCATATCCAGACTTGCCATCATCTCTAAGGTCCGTTCCACACGATGAGGATCTTCCCATTCCTCCTCCTCCTCCAGTAATGAAAGAGGGTGAAGACAGCAGTGAAGAAAATACCGACATGGACAACGAAGAAAACTTCTCAGAGGATGAAGATGCTACACCTCACTACCCTACACAAAATGAGTTAAATGACTTGATCAGGGATCTAGGACTTACAAAATCCAAAGCAGAAATTCTAACATCGAGACTAAAGCAGTGGAACCTACTGAGTAAGAGCTGCAAGATATCCAGCCTGAGGAAACGCCATGAAACTTTCTCACAATACTTCACTCTGACAGACAAGTTGTGCTATTGGCACAACTCCTAGGTAATCACAGAATGGAAAATTACAGGGATGTGGTAGAGGGTCTTTTGAAGAACTAAAAAGTAATGGGGTGCAGAATGTCTCTAAAGCGTCATTTACTCCATTCGCATCTAGATGTTTACAAGTCTCATATGGGTGCATATTCAGAGGAACAGGGCGAAAGGTTCCATCAGGACTTACAATTGTTTGAAAGATGGTACCAGAGACAGTACAATCAGCCAATGCTTGGTGATTATATCTGCGGACTGATCAAAGAGAGTTATGTAACGTATAAGAGGAAATGTAGGAAGACAACACATTTTTAAGCACATTGTACATGACATGAAAACATTTTCATGTATTTTACAACTTTTGTAATTTATATTTACTGCATTTACATTTTTTCCAAAGTTGTATTTTAGAATTTCTTTTGTTTTGTTTCATGGGCAAATGTAAACGAGCATTCATTGTTCTAAATAAATGCATTTTCATAAAATTAAGAAAAATCGATGGCATTTCCGTAAAAACAATTTCCCGCATGAAAAATTGTGTTTTCATAGTGTTTTGAAACACACTGCATCAGAAACAACAAAAAAATTAACTTAAACAAAATTTTGTTACATAGTGGGAGAAGAGGCAAAAGCCACGTTGGGGGTGGGGGTTCACAGGAGGCCAAAATGGAGCTACGTGGTATGTGGACGCCCCCTTGGACTGGCCTGTCTGTTTCCAGACTCGAATCCATCGAGCATGTGTGGGATGTGAAGAGTAGACACATAGCCCCCCCACAGATGACCTGATTTAGTTGTCCTGACCATATTATCCATAAAATCGTGCCTCGCATCTGCACGAGCCCTGCTCTACAGTCTTCTTTACGCAGTGGGTACGGACGGACTGTGATCAGCAGGGTTCGGATCTTCAAGACCAAAAATTAGATCAATATTCAGGAAAATGTGACCATAAAACGCGTAAATATGACCTAGAAATTACAAAATATAACAAAACATTTAAATTTGCTAGGCATCAAAACATGCTCAATTGCACATCATTTATTTTATCTACTAGTGTCGCTTTCACGTAGACAGCGTAATTCGCTTCCCTGCACTCGTGGAACCTTTGGGAGATTTTAAATCATTTCGTTGAAGTCACTTTAAATTCACAAAATTTACAGAAAAGAACTGTTCATCTGTTCTAACATACTCCTCGCCAAATTCCCTTACGTAACTTTATAACTTTGCATTTTCAGAAAATGTTCATGATCCTGCACCTCGCCGCAGTTATATATGTCTTCGTATCCCTGTTTCATCATATTAGTTTTACATTAGAGACTCCAGAGGATCAATGTCCGCCAGGTACTGTATTTCACCCTAACAAATTAACAACACCCCCCACATCATCCTCAACTGTAGTATAGATTCTGTCGCGGTACTGGCAGTATCTTAGCTAGCCGCCCTTATATCCCACTTTAACTGTCGCAGAGGTTTTTTTCCCGGGGGTAAAACCCTGGCACTTTTTTCCCTCTGCCCTGTCTCTTCTTTCAAAAGTTTCTGTCTATCTTATCCGATGGACCCATGTAAACGGGCTGACGCCTGGACGCATGGAATACATCACAATCAAGTTCCTGTGATCACCTATAGAAATACTAACTTAATGCATGTGCAGAGGTGAGAAGTAGATAACAGGAAGGCCGCCATGCTTGGAGGAGCGGGTTTTGGGTGCTCCCCCAATAAATTTTTTTTTAAAAAAATGGTAGCTCTTCCTTGTGCCAATTATTTTGATGCTCAAGAGAGCCCCTCCACAATACCTTAGGCTTAGTAAGCATATTGTTATTTTAAAGGCATTGAGAGGTGGATCAGTAATTTAAAGTTACAAGGGAACATTTATCGTTGTACTGTTTGCAGTCGTTAACGCCAATTACGATTTCCTTTAAGGCCAGGCGCACATTGACGTGCAGTCGACGCAGGCGGCGCAGCACAGTTTCTGTGTCTATGTTTTGGGGCGGAACAGCGCGTATTGAGACGCAGAGCAGGGCAGCGCAGTACTGCGCCGCACGTGGCCTGCACCACGTTGTGTTCACGCAGCTCATTCGTGCCGGTTTTTACCGTAACACTTCTTGCGTTATTTATAATCTTGCTTTACTCATAATCATTTTCAACTATGGAATAAGAAAAATTGATTAATCTGGTGCGTAACCAACCTGCGATTCACAATATCAGTCATTATAAACACATAAAAATTAAATTTAAACAAGAAATTTGGACAATGAGCCCAACAAGTGGCGAGTAAATTCAGCATTTATTTATCATACAACTGTCCACTTACAATTTTGACTTTTCTTTTCCTTTTTTGAATTCATTATTAATAAAACTTCGAAAAAGCTAGAAGAAGCGGACATCACAGCCTTGGCTTCCATTCGGGGCAAACTGCTAGTCGGAGTCGACCTAAATGCTAAGTATCCAGATTGGGATAGCAGAGTCGCTAACCCGGCGGGAACCTTATTGCAAAGACTAACAAACAGACACAAATTGTGTGTGATTGGGCCAGTGGACCCGACAATTTACCCACACGGCATTGGCAGACCATGACGTTCTCGATATTGTAAATACAAAAGGTATACGAGGCTTCATGGCGGCCTTCTCAATCAACCGTTTGTCATCAGACAACTGCCCGGTGATGGCTGAGTTTGAAATTGGGCCGTGGCAATACATGGAAGAAACCAAGCCAGACTTTGAGAGAAAAAATTGGAGACTGTACCAAGAGCTAATACAAGCAGAATTTAATGACGTTAGCAACATAGGCAACATCGATGATGGCGTTCAAACCTTCGAAACAGCGGTGAACAAAAACGCAGCAGCTACAACTCCACAGAGGATCACCAGGCCACTACTCTCACACCAACTTCCTCCGCAACTTCTGGCACAAATCCGTCACAAAAACAGAGTTGCGAAGGAATGGAGACAGACCAGAATCCCAGCCACGAAACGCTTGTTGAACCGCCTGATCAAAGCATCTCTGATAGAGCATAGAAGCCGGCAATGGAGCGACCGAGTTTCGATGCTCGACACGGATGATGGAATACTCTGGATGCACACTCGGAAATTTACTCGACGAAAACGTCGACTCCCACCAATCCAGGGTGAAAGGGGGTTAGCCTACAGCCCAGAAGACCTAATGCATTAGCAGATACATTTGAAAAGAATTTCCGCCCATCACGAAAGGATGTGAATCACCAACACTTGTCAGAAGTGCGTCACCGGTTGCAAGTTTACCTAAACGCCGAAGATGACTATGTAATTGAATCAATCACTCCTAGGGAAGCTTCTAGTTGTATATCCAAGTTTCCCGCACGGAAAGCCCCGGAACGACACTAAATCATAAATCTCCTGATCAGAAAACTCCCACCTGGTGCCATTAAGTACCTTACAGAACTTTTCAACAAAATACTGAGACACCAAGTATACCCCCAAAGCTGTAAACATGCGGCAGTAGTTGGGGTACATAAGAGTGGCAAGGACCCACACTTCCCCCAACACAACAGGCCCATTCGCTTACTACCGGCCATTAGCAAAGTCTTCGAGAATCTACTGCTGAGGCGAATGTCCTCGCATATCGAGGTCAATAACATCATCCCCGATCATCAGCTGGGATTTAGAAGACGTGACTCCACATCGCAGCAGTTTATGAGGGTAGTAGAAATGGTGACTAGAGCCTTCAATTTCATAGAGTACTGCGGACAGGTCATGATAATACATATGCCGAGCATTCGACTAGGTGTGGCACTCGGGTCTCCTGCTCAAGCTCTATGAGCAGAGGTTCCCAGGGCCATACGTGAAACTCTTGAAAATCTATCTCACCGGCCGTTCCTCCAGCGTTCGCGTAGGAACTGCATTCTCAACCAGCAGACGGATCAGAACTGGAGTCACCCAAGGCTCTGTCCTTGGACCGGTCCTGTACTCGCTGTACACCGCGTATGTTCCTCACAATCCTGGCGGAGAGGTCGCGACATATGCAGATGACACAGCATACTTCACGTACAGCCGCAGCAGAGCAATTGCTACCAGACGCCTCCAGGAGGTACTGCAGAAAACTCTATCCTGGGCGAGGAGATGGAGTATAGAGATAAACGCGACAAAGACTCAGGCTATAATGCTAACGCGTAGAAGTGAATCTCTGCTGCCGGTAATACCAGCGCCTAAACTTTAGCTGGATGGCAATGACATCTGGTAGACGACTGCTCGCTACCTGGGCATCACGCTCGACAGGAGACTCACGTGGGGCCCCCACGTCAAGGACATCCGTCGATGAGCAAGCGCGAGACTGCAGGAATTATTCCCTCTCTTAAACATAGTCTCTTTCCCCCGCCCGAAGGAGTTAGAGTCTATACAGCCCTCATCAGGCTTATAATAGAATATGCCTGTCCAGTATGTGCATATTCAGCCGATTTCCACCTACAAAGGCTCAAAGTTATTCAGAATAGAGCATTAAAAAGAGCCCTACACACACACACACACCAGAGCATTTACTGCTTGTTTCATTTTTAAGCAGGTTGAGATAGAAGGTTTTGTCGTAGACATTTCCTTCAACTTTGAATGAGGGATACCTTTGCTTTTTGATGTGTCTTTTCTTTTGCTCTGTATTTTTATTCAATTACTGGTCAGTATTGAGAGAGGTCTTTTGTGTTTGTCTTGTGAGTTGTCGTATTGCCCTAGGTTAGATATGAGCGGGTTTGTTGAAGTGCGTACGGCCCTGTAGAACGTTTTTGTTAACTGAACCATCCTGTCCTTCAGGGGTGGAGTACCTGCGGCCTCGTGCAGGTCGACTGTCGGAAACCGATTACACACATGGGAGTGCGCGTCGAAGAGAACGATTTTGCATTGTCTGCAGGCGACTCAAGGCAGACTTGGAGACGTAACCCCAGGCAGGACACGCATACTCTATAATCGGTCTGATGAGGCTGCAAAATATGGTGACCCCGGTGCTGGCTGCTAGAGAGCTGTCCCTGTTGAGGACCGGGTACAACTCCCTCATCCTGGCTGCGAATTTTAGTCTGAGATCCTCGATGTGTTGTCTCCATGTTAGTCTGGAGTCTAGTGTTACACCGAGGTATTTGACAGTCTTCGACCAGTTGATGTTTACACCATTTAGGCGTAGCTTTGGTGTAGGCTTCTGCCGCCGGTTCCGCTTCCCCAAGCACCTGGTCAGCATGATTGCTTGCGTTTTGGCAGAATGAATGGTAATCCGCCATCTTCTGGCCCATTCCTCTGTTTGTTGGAGAACCTGTTGCAGCCTCCGTATGGCCGCAGCTTTGCTTCTGCAGGACGTGTAGAAGGTGGTGTCGTCTGCGTACAACGCGGTTCTTACGTTTGGCGGTGCTGGGATGTCTGAAGTGTAGAGATTATAAAGCACAGGTCCAAGCACCGACCCTTGCGGTACCCCTGCGTTGATTGGCCGGCGTGTTGACAGGTCATTTCCGACCCTCACTCGGAAGGACCTGCCAGTGATGTAGCTCCGGGTCAGTTTCACAATCGGGCCGGGGATACCCTGGGTGTACATTTTATACAGGAGACCGCTGTGCCATATGGAGTCGAAGGCTCGTGCTACATCCAACAGAACGAGTGGGCAGTAGCCTCGACGGTTGAAAGTCGTCGTAGCGTGTTCGACTATGAGCAGCACTAGCTGGGTGGCGGAATGTTTCTTCTGGAAGCCGAACTGGAAGTCTGGTATAATATTCTCGGATGAGATGTGGACTTGGAGACGTTTTAGAAGAAGCCGCTCGAAGACCTTGCTCAGGGAGGGAAGCAGGCTAATTGGCCTATAGTTCTGTGGGAAGATGTCATTCTTCCCTGGCTTGGGTACGCCTACCACAGTAGCTCCCTTCCAACACCTGGGGTGTATTGTGTGCGGAAAGAGCCCTACACCTCCCGAGAAAGTTTCCAACCGACCCTGTACAGGAGGCGACATTGCTCCCTACACTTAAACAAACATTGCGTCAAATTGCTTATACCTTCTACAATAACACCAAAAAGTCAAACAACCCAGTGGTTTGCAATATCGACCGACCGACACAAACGTCCATTGAATCTCCTCTACTAACCGTAACCACACCACCATGAAGACCCATCATATGTGAAGAGATGAAATACATTGTTAATAGGAGAAAATGTCCTAGGACAAACCTCAAATAATCAGTGCGTATAATGAAATGGCAGTGTCTGGTGCTGTGACCAACTGCATCGCCAGTTCCTCAACAGAAATTCGTACTTGAAAACTTTATCTTCAATGGTAAAGAAATTATTTTGGTTCAAAATTCAATCTCGCTGGATAGAGTCCAGGAGTAAGGAAATCAACAACGTATAAGTACTGTACTTACGTCTTACAATCCCTGACAAAAATTTCGACTAGTAGGTATCTATCAGAAAACATTCATAAACTGCCTGCGAGAGAAGCAAGGCGTGTTGTTAGAGCGACCTAGCCACAAGTTCTGGTTTTTGTCGTCTTTAAAGGGAAAATTTGGGAACGTTATAGTGAGTGGACAGTTAAGTTTGTGTGGCTGGGCTGGCAGGTAGTGGCCACCCTGCATTCCACACAGACAAAGATAACGGGACGGGACGAGCTCAGGCAGGACAGTAGATGAGGGAACTCTCAGGTGCGAGCGGCGGACAGTGCCACACGTGGAAGATTACTGCACGCACCTGTCACTATGCGCATACTTTTGGGTTCCGCGCACCAACTCTTTAACTATTGTATCTTTTAATATGTAGAAGTGTGGTATTGCGTATGTTTCAACGAGGCCCACCTCCCTACTCTAATGGACTACAGCCGATCCCGTGACGCATCGAGTCTATACAACAGCCACTTGCGATCAACGCTTTAGGCTACTGACCCCATACGAGAAATGATCAGCTGGGAATCACCAGTCGGCACCGCAGTCTGAAATTTCGCGCCCAGTAATGGCCTATGAGGTTAAAGAGACACAGAAACCAATTAGTAAGGCCACAATTATATGGACTCAAATTTGAACATTTATAAATGAGTATGATTGACGTTTATATATTCATGTAATGTCACGGTGCTATTTGAATTATTTGTTTCCATTAAAACATAATTTTAGCCTTCAGTAATTGCAGGGTAGTAAATTTTAATAAATTTTGTATGTGTAAATTGTAAGTCAGTATAACTATTATAGCATATGGCAATACTCTTCCTAATTGTATTAAGGTGTCATGATTTTATATTTCTATCAAAAATCAAATCGAAATTCAATTTTGTGAATTTTGTCATTCATTAAAATAAAACTTTATAACATAAATTTTTCTATAATAACAAGTAGTATTCACCATAACAGCAAGTGGTAAACATCGATATATTCCTTGCCGGTAAATTATACAGTTAATTTAATTTAATTGCAATGGAGCACAGGCTCCGGTGGCAATTTCCCTACACACCCATCTTCCCCCCATCCTGCACCTATCTTCATTTGCCCTCTACAAATTTTAACTTAAAATTCTTTCAAAGTTTTCGGTAAATTATTCATCATTTCTCCTGGTAACTCATTCCAATCCCTGACACCCTTACCTAAAAAAGAGAATCTTCCTACACCCTTGTGTCTGAAATCGAGTGCCAGCTTGTGGTCATGGTCATCTTTTCCCTTCCATGCACTACTTTATCATATCCGTCACTGATTGCATTTTGCGATAATTTCCAGAAACAAATGTAGCAGCCCTTTTTTGCATCCTCTCCAACTCCTGTATTTGATACGTAAAATGAGGGTCCTATACTACACTATCATATTTGAGCAATGGTCTGACCAAAGTTTTGTAACCCAATTCCTTTACTTCTCTCATACATACCCTCATCACTCTCTCCAACAAGTGCAGAACTTTGAAACCTTTTCCTACCATCTATCCAATGTGTCCTGCCCATTTAAGCTTGTTATCAAAAGTAATTCCAAGATATTTACATTTCAAGTCTTCAGCAAGCAATTCTTTCCCCACCTTATATTCATAATTAAACTTTTGTTTTTTATTTGTGTATCTAATAAGCCGACTCTTCTTTGCAGTTCCCGAAGTAAACAGGGCCGAACTGTAAAGTTTGGAAACTTTCTATATGTGCTCACTTAGGTGGGGTTTGTACACAAATTTATTTTCATAAAGTGATTTTTTTTTTTTTTTTGCTTATGGCTTTTCGCCTCGTCGACGTCGAGTTCACTAGGTCTCTTTCTAAGGTGCGTGGAGATTACGTACTGCCAGACTACGGAACGTGTACTACATTAGCGGGCGAACCAGTGCCTTAGAGATTCATGCAACCATCTTTGTGTTGAGGATGCTGGTATAATTAAGCACTGCAACCTCTGTCGAATGTCCGCAATGTAAAGCTTCCACGTTAAATTAGTATTCGAGATAATTCCCAGGCAGGTAGTCACCGAAGCGATTTTCTTGCCGAAGAGTACAAGTTTAGGGTGCGGTAAAGTTCTTTTACTTGTTACCAGATGGTCTGGCTTTTAGTGGTGTTGATACGGATCCTCCACTTGGTGGCCCACACCTGGATGTCTTCTAGTGCTGCCTGGAACCACCGTCCGACGACCTGTGGTCTACGTGATTGCAGTATCGTATGTGTATAGTACTGCTTCGGGTCGGCTACTATGAGGTGTAGGGACAGGGCCAAGTACAGTGCCCTTCGGGACACCGGTGTGGAAGAGGCTTCGATAATATGAGGCGTTGTTCCCTTAATGAAGAACCTCCGTTGCTGCAGATAGCTTGGTCCAGGCGCGCCTAGGATTTCCGGTTTGTATAACTATCACTCGTGCCACACCGAATCGAAGGCATTGGCAACATCGAGGAGGATCTCACCTCTGCGGTCCCGGCAGCTGAATGCGCCAGTTTGCATCTCCACAACTCTTGTAAGAGGGCAGTTCCAGGTCCTGAAGCCGTATAGTTCTGCCGGCACCATTTTTCCCTCGTAGATATGAATTTGGAGACTTTTCAAAAGAAGATGTTTAAATGTCTTGCTGATTTCTGGGAGACTGATCGGCCTATAGTTCTGTGGTCCTACTCAGGTTTACAAAGTGGAATGATTTCCATGCCGATGAAGAAATGTCGTTTTCGATGACGCTGTTGCCGACCATTCAATGATCACTCTGTTGGTACTGACATCTACTGCACCATTCTTTTTTTTTTTAACTGGCTGTGATGGATGAGTTTGTGTTGGGACATTCTGTAACAGTCGTTTACGTTGCAGTTCAGTGCAAACGGTTAAGTCTATTAAATTAACGACGTGGAGCGATTGAGGAACACCATGGAAGATCAAGATCGGTGTATTCTCGAGCCCAACTCTTTTCGTAATATAATTTTTATTGCCCCATAATTTCTTCCTTTTCCAGTCCCTAATCGATCGAGAAAAAATTTGTATAGAAAGGAATTCGTTCTGGTCCAGATTTATCTTATTTTCTCGGTAATTCCTTCATATGAATGAATGTCACTGGCATTAACATGTGTACAAGTTCAAGTGATAGTCTGCATACGATCGGCCTGTAACTTGTCATCCAAAGCGGAGTATATTACAGAGTTTGCCTATTTGCTCTACAGTCCTTATGACCTCGCATGTTTTAATTTTGGACTGCATTTAGATATTGTAAGACCTGGAATCACATTAGAATTGCATGGCGGTCCTTTATATATTTAGAAATTACTGACCCTAGATATGATATCTGTGGAACTTGACTGAAAGTCTACCCCTGAATAGCAGTACTAAGACGATTCGCGCACATTTGATAACCTGATGAAAAGAGGATCGTAATTGTATTTAGCAGGAAACGAATACTAGTAAAATAAAACGACTTGTAAAACCATCATTTCAACTTAATGTACTATGATGAGTAGTTTAATGTTCACTATAAAATCGCCATGAAAGTAAGTGCGTAGAATAGATAACACGACATTTTAATTATGCGGCGAATCAGCTTGGGGCTTTATCAGTCTTCTTGGTGTTACAGAAGAATCATTTCTTGAATGTCGAGTTTCGTACTAATTGTCCTGATTGTTCGTGTTTCATAGCAATATTATATTTAATAGCCAAATTATACAATTAAACAATAACACCACTGTTTTATGTCTATGACAGCTTCACTACAGTTATGTCGTCATTAGTGCAAACGTAAAATCAGCAGTTTCTGTACATGAACTGCTCTCCTCTGGCGTTATTTCTTCTCGCGTTCCAAGTTTAATGTACAATAATTCTCTAAGAAAAGTAAGCGATGTAAAATTGTGAGCTGGCAGGTGTTTGTGATAATAAAAGAAAGGAAAAGTATTTTCAATGAAAGATCGGTAATAAATAATTTAGCAGTTGTGTGTTTTGTTGAAAGTGATTTTTCCTTTGCTCTCACTTCACTAGCTAAATTCTCTTGGAATTAGATTTGGCAATACTACCCCAAGAAGAAGAGGAACGAAGCTCGTATATTCACATCCAAGTGTACGAGTTCGAGCAGTACGGCATTAAGGCATTAACCCAGCGATGGGAACGAGTATCATTTTGATACTTGTGAAACAGTTTTCCGGTAATCTGAAGGCACGTGATCAGTGAGTGGGGCTCCCCTCCCACTGATGTTCCCGACTGCGGCCTGCGTTTTGTTTTCTCTGGAGAAACTTGTTTGCATTAAATTGATACTTCTCCATTTAGTGTGATTTTTCGCTGGTTGAAGATTACAACTTCTTTTGGACCCAGACTTTTAATATTTTATTGGTAAATAACACATTCTCGAGTATATCAAATTTTCTACATGTATGCATTTTTAAACACCATTCGTATGAAATAGATACTTGCTCCCTTCCTTGTAAGTGACAATTGGATTTTCCTTATTTGCAGTTTTCGATGTCTGGGGAGAAGAAAATTTACAATTTGACAATCCAGGCGACTTGGCAAGTCGTGCTTATTTTATTTGTTGACAGAAGACATAATGTCCCAGATTTTTCAGATGATGAGGATAGTGACACTGTTCATTGCGAACAAATAGAAGAAAGGGAAGGAGATTCTGAAACTGAGTTAAGTGGAGAATCTAGTGAGGAAGAAGATGATAATAACGATGAAATATTTTATATTTCACAGAAAATGATTTTTTACATTCTTCTTTTAGTTAAATAAGAAAGCTCTTTTTGTTGATATGAAAGTTTCTTCTTAATGCCCCTTATACATAAAATAGATATTAATCATTAAAGCACAAAAAAGTTGTAAGTTTCTAAAGGCTGTATCATTTTGATACTTGCGCCCTGAAGTGTGACTTTTGGAAGCGCGCTTGTCGCAAGCTTAAGAGAGGGACACACTAAAAATCCAATACGCTTACACTTAAATTTGAATCAGCTAAGCCCGTGTCAGGCTCCGGACACCAACATGGTGCCACGGGGCAGGTTTTGTTTCCATGACATATTCTAAAAGCTCCATATAGAGAAAGTTGTGTTGCTACTGACCGGAGGACTCTACGCCCTGCATCTCCCTGCCGTGGGCGTGTATGGCGGCGAGGATGAAGGCGTAGCAGTAGGCGATGACGGCGACGGGCAGCACGAAGCCGAGCGCCAGCAGGTAGATGTAGTAGGCGCGGTTGGCCCTGGTGCGCGTGAGGTAGTCCCACGAGCAGGACGTGAGGAAGCCCTCGGGGATGTAGCGACTCCAGCCCAGCAGCGGCGGCACCGACATCAGCAGGCAGTACAGCCACGCACCCGCGCACACCTGCCACAACAACCACAACACTAGAAGCCTGAGTGACCGATACAACACTTCAGAGACCTACACACGCTACCCGCCTGTCTGTCACCGTTATGTTAGTTACCAAAATTTCATGTCAAAATATGTTATTTATCTTAAAAATGTATCCTATGTGCATCTTAATGGAGTTCCCCAGGGAAGCGTGTTAGGGCCTCTGTTGTTTCTCATATACATCAATGATCTATGCGACATAATAGGGGGAATGAAAAGATTATTTGCCGATGATGCTATAATTTATCGCGAAATTAAAACCCAGGACGACTGCGCTTTGTTACAGGACGATATTATGAAAATAATTGCGTGGTGTAGAGATTGGCAGTTGGAGTTAAACGCTTAAGAGTGCCAAGTCATGCGTGTAAGTAAAAAGGTGACACCATTTAGCTATAAATATACAATCAATGGCACTGTCCTTAGAACGGTAGATTCCGCTAAATACCTAGGGGTAACAATTCGTAATAATTTGTCGTGGAATGAGCATATCGAGAATGTAATGGGAAAAGCAAATCGTATGCTCCGATTTCTAGGTCGTAATTAAAATCAATGCACTCAGGAAGTTAAATTGATTATATACAAGTCACTAGTACGTCCTCACTTAGATTATTGTTGTTCTGGATGGGGTCGCCATCAAAAGGGGTTAATGGAGGCTTTAGAGAAGGTCCAAAGGAGAGCCGCCCGATTCGTGACAGGTATATATAGTTGGAAGGAAAGCGTAAGTGCGATGTTGAAGGAGTTAGGTTGGGAAGACCTGGAACACCGAAGGCGTTGCTCTGGACGGAAGCTAATTGAAAAATTCACGACAGACGTATTTCAGAATGACAGCCAGCAAATATTGCTACCAGCAACATTCATATCTCGAAATGACCGCGAAAATAAGATAAGAGAAATCAGGGCCAGAACCGATTCATTTCTGTACTTATTTTTCCCACGAGCGATTAGGGAATGGAATAGAAAGGATTTACCGGGCGAGTAAACTTAAAATCCGACAGGAGTAGCTTTCGATAAAGCTCTCCGGCCATCCTGATCTGGGTTTTCCATGGTTTTCCCAGATCACTCCACGCGAATGCGGGGATGGTTCCTCACAATAGCCCATGGGCGCCTCCTTCCATATCCGTTATAACCCTTCCAAACCATTACCCTTTTCGATAGGTGCAATGCACCTTCCGCCACACACTTTTAGTGAATCGCGGAGTAATAATAATAATAATAATAATAGTATTTTGTTGTCAAATTTCATCAAATTCAGTTTACTCATTTAGTCGAGAAAACGTAACAGACAGACAGAGACACAGATTTACTTTCACATTAATAGTATTAGTGTAGAAGTGTAGAAGTGTCTGCGCATGAAAAAATGTAATTGTAACTTTGAAACAATTTAACAACGTTGTGTTTCATAAATTGCTCTCCGCAGATTTTACATGCAATTTTGCCAGGTCGCCAAATGATTTTAACTTTCACCAAAATGCTTTGTAAGCTTCTTATACTTATCATTGATAGGTAGTTTCTATAGAGACAACACGGCAAATTAAGTTTTTAGTTTTTTTCCTGTCAAAACGCTAAGAAAAATATACATGACCAAAGCATCAGGATCCTTCCAAAGATTTATACCACACAACAAATAAACAAATGACGCAGCGTCGTGATTGCACCGTTTCGAGCGTGCTAACTGCTCGCGTCCTCGGGAGCTTAGAAGACGTCCATTAATTACGTGAGGTGAAAGGGGGGGAGGGAAAGGTTCTGGCGAAATCTCACACCCTAGCAGGGAGGGGTGGGGGGGGGGAGTCCACGTTACGGTAGTTTATTTAGGGATTTGTTTGAGCTTTTTGGGGCCATCTTAAGCTGTTTTAGAGTGTGGCGCAACGATTTAAGAAGTTCGAAGGGAAAAAGTTGCACCACCGGTACTTAGTGGAAGAAAGGCACCTTGTGAAGGCGTCGGTTGGCTTGCATCACATCCAGAAAGTGTGACATGTCTATAAATAGGGGTGAGGTGCTTGGAGGGTGGGATTCCACTAACGAATGTAACGGAGAAGTGATCAAACCTGCAGATTTAAGCTACTGTGAAACATTGTTAGTTTTTGTTGTTTAGTATCTGAAATATGATCAACTTTTATCGCAAGTAAGTGAAATTGGGTGAGTGGCGTTAAAGTGTAAGTCTCTCAGAAGGTTTAATAAGGGCTCAGAACATTTGTATGCAGACCTAAGGTTAACCTCAGTGTTTAGGTTTTGAAAGAGTATAAAATGTTGTATAGGGCTCTAAAAAACTTCTGAACTAGAGATGTTTGAGCCAAGCGATTTTAATATTGATTTTGTGTTAGTTTAACGACCAGCGAAATAGGTTCGCATGTGGGAGTTTTGTTTCAGTTACGGGTGAGATTCCTAATAGTGCAATGTCCTGACTTGGTTTCGAGAGTACAGTAAAAGTTCGGTTATCCTAGTTCCGATTATCCGAGCCGCCGGGTTAACCGAGACAAATTTCTGAAGAAGATAAAAATGAAACTATTCCAAAAATTTCTCATGCTGAAAGTTTAAAAAGAATAGAAGCAGCACTTGAATATATTGAGCAACAGGAAGAAAGCACAGCAGCCGACATAATGATGCTACAGCGTTGGCGCTATACTTCCGCTAAGAGAAACAAAATTATGCCACAGAAGACAATTAAAGACTTTTTTGGCAAGTGATCGTAATTAATGTACAAAAACAACTTTATTGCTTCACAAATTAGTTTTACACTATAAATAAATTGTATTATTTCAGTTTCAATACGTTTTTTGATTCATTGTAACCTTTTTCCTTGACCTCCGGTTATCCGAGTTTTCCGTTATCCGAGGAGGTCTCGGTCCCGTTTACCTCGGATAATCGGACTTCTACTGTACATGTAAATGAACTGAAATGAATGTAAATAAATTTGTAGGGAACAATTTGATTTATAACGCTTCCGTAACTTACGGTAAATAATTTTTCGGACCTTACTGTTGAGAAAATAACAGTAACAGTAATTTCAAATGTAGTGTTAAGTTTCCGGACCTTTGTAACGGCGAGGGATCTTCTGATAAATTATCTTCAAGTTTACGTATCGGTCGGTGACTTGTTTGAACAGAAAGGAATGTTTGGAACAAAGTCTCAGACTATCACAAACATATCTGCTTTTCTGTCAGTATTGAAACAGAGAAACCTTTCCTTCTTTGTGTGCCGATAATTTGAATTGCGGATGGCTGAAGTTCTTCCTGAAGTGGTTGTTACATCGCAGCCGCCGATCGCAATTAAAATTAGCTGCTATCTCGAATACACCGCTATCTGCAAGTATTTAAAGGCGCTTTGCCGATTTGAGTGACTGACCTATTGCAATCGTTGAAATAGTAATAGTCTTACATGTTATTGGGCGGATGTTCATCGATTTTTTTTTTAAATTGTTTTTTTTTACTTATTGCTTCACACCTCGTCGACGGCTAAGGTCATTAGAGGCGGGATGCGACTGGGGACAAGGAACGGGCAGGAATTCGACCATGGCATTTTTGAAGGAAGCATCCCGGCATTCACCTGGAGTGATTTGGGGAAATCATGGAAAAACCAAATCTGGATGCCCGGAGGGGATTCGAACCCGCGTCCTCCCGAATGCGAGGCCAGAACGTTAACCGTTCACCCACCACGCTCGGTATGTTCATCGAGGTTTAAACAATATACAACTCTTGATTGCAGAAGTAAAAAAAGGAATTTTTCATTTCAATGCGACGTCGAAAAACTGAGAAATTGAGACAAAATTGAAAAAAGAAACCCATTCCGTATTACACCACTCCAGTAGAAGCGTAGTTAAAGATTGTCGTTAAAGAAAAACTGTTTTTAAAAGCGGTTTTTATCAACGTCGTATTTTCTTTTCTCTTTTTTTCTTCGAGCCTACGTAGTGTAAGTCATACGAATTTATCAGCAGATCTAGGGATTTTTTAATAGGATTTTTAAAAATGTCTACCGATTTTTGTCTTTTTTGTTGTTTCTTGCGGTTTCCTTTATTCGTATTTGTTAAATTCTCAGCGTATAGTGTTGCTGAGTTACAGAATTCTTAGTAATTATGAATTGTTTCCTTGTAACCGCTCGCGAAACCTAACGACTGAAATGAACTAAAACTCATATTTTGTTTATTATAGATTTAAATTAAACCTTAAAAGACCGTAATATAGAACTATCGATGCAGTCTTAATGCACCTTGACACGCTCATTGTCACGGCGTTACAGAGCAGTGCCTCCCGAGAATGACAGAATTTTAGCGACGATCACAGGGCTGGCAGTACTGCCTGCACCTCATCGTCATCAATGTCATTAAAGGACGGACAGGACGGCGAACAAGGATCGAGAAATTAGCCATGGACTTTTGAGGGAACCATCCCAACATTCGCCTGGAGTGATTTGGGAAATCTATGGCAAATCGAAATGTGAATGGCGGACGGGGATTCGAACCAGCGTCCTCCAGAGTGCGAGGCCAGAGCGTTGTCACTCATCCACTATGCTCTGTTTCTTTTCTAACTAGCGACGTTTTAATTTATGACGATGCCTGTTAGTGCAAAAGCAATCAGGCTAGATAAACTGAAACAGTTTGCCCGACAGTGATTGAAGTGAGTTGGTATGAACGTTGGTAAAACACAGAGCGTAGTCAAAATGACGCTCTTGATTCAGCGGCGAATTTCTAAACTTTGTGAACACGGCTGGACGCCCGGCGCCTTTTGCAGATAATTGCCTTAGAGGATCATTCCTTTCCCGAATCGTTTGTTCAAGAATGCGGTCATTACATTAATAGACCTGCCGGCAACAGCTAGTAAACCGATAGCGTCTCTATTGGAGTCAGTCAATCCGGGGAGGAAGGTATCTTAGTTTAGGAGCTAATGACTGCAAGCGGTGTCCATGCAACTGAAACTCTACTGGCTCAGGTGGCAAAGTGGTTAAGGCGTCTCACTATAGTTCGTAAGGCCGCCGATTCGAACACCGGTCTCGACTTGGAGTTTCGAAGGTCCTTAACCCGACTGTCACATCTCTTACGGTTTGCTGTGTAATGTGAAGTATGCCAGAAAGCCTCCATGGTTCCGATTTCACGTTAAACTGTAGGTCCCCTGTACACGGCAGGATTGTCGGATTAGGTTAGTTAGCGAATTGCACAGTGAAGCCAGAACCCTGTCACCTGGCGGTTGAACAGTCCTTTAGGATCTCCCGGATAAAAATACCGTGTGCTCATTTTATTTCTATTGTCTAAGCTTAGTAATTCTTTTATTTACTAGTATCTGACCCCGCAAAAAAAATGGCAGGCTGAATGCAGAATTCGGGCAATTTATTTTTTCAGGCGTATCGTAACAGTAACAGAGAATGCAGAGATAATATCTACATGGATTATAAATAGCTTTGAAAACTGTCACAAATGACGAGATGAATGGCAGTTCATTTTCTTAATCAAATACAAATACACTAAAAATTATTATTTAATAAATACACCAGTATAACTGTTGTTGGATATTATTTATTTTACGTAATAAATAATATCCAACAACAGATATACTGGCGTATTTATTAATTAATAATTATTAGTTTAACAAGCAACTGTGGAAGAAAATGGCCTAACATGTAAATACAAATTATTAGTAAACAACACTCATAACCTTAAAATGATCTAATGTGACACTCGTGTGTTAATTTTCTGTAACAGATATATCTTTGGACAGAGTATAAGAATACATCTACAGCAACCGAATATAAATAAAAATATGGAACAAATAATTAATGTGTCAATTCAAACGCAATATATATATTTTTTGAGAATTCCGGAAAAAACACATTTCTTTGCGGTTGCTTAGCAAAATAGAATTGTTGTTTAACGCCCATTACCTAAATACTGCAGTAACATCTTGTAAGATTATAACTATTACAACGACTGTATTAGCCCACTCCCCCAAATTCGGGAGATTGAATCCCCGTCCAGGCATCCAGATTTGGGTTTTCCATGGTTTCTCAAATCACTACAGGCAAATGCCGGGATGCTTCCTTCAAAGGCCATGGCCGAATTCCTTCCCATTCCTTGCCCCCCATCCTTTCCCATGTCTAAAGACCTCGCTGTTAAGAGACGTTAAGCAGTTAAAAAAAAGTGTATTCCAGGGAGCAGTTAATGTTAACAACTATCTGCGGCAGTGAAGTAACAAACTTCAGAGACAACTTCAGTCTCCTGTAATTCTATTATCAACACAGAATTAATCAAGCTCCTTATTTCTTAACTACTGACGAAAAACAAATAAATTCATAATAGTCTAAGTATTTCAAATTATCTTTTCCTTCAAACAAGCCAACGACCGGTACGTAAATTTAAAGAAAAATTATCAGAAGATTCCTGGTAGCTACAAAGTTCCTAAAAATTATAAGCACATTCGAAATTTTTTTATCATTTACGGTTTCGACATTAAGATAAAAAAAATCAGTGGCTGTAAGTTACTGAAGCGTTTTTAAATCAGAATTGTTCCATTCAAATTTATTCTCATTTATTTTCGTTCCTCTGTAAGCATTCTCGACACAATGCGAGCCTATTGCACAACTTGACACAACATACTTAACTGAAACAACACTTCTCAATGCAAATCTGTTTCACTGGTCGAGAAACTTACACAAATTTATTATTAAAACTTGCTTGCCTGAATCTTCTCTAGTTTCGGGAGTTTGTATGGCCCCCACAACACTTTAAACAGTTGCCGCCCTTGCAAAACCAAAACACTGAATTTAAACTATAGGTCTGCAGACAATATATTTTGAGCCCTTACCAAACCCTCTCGGGGACTGACGACTCTTAACCAACACTTTGCCAAATCGCTTACTCCCCAATAAACGTTGATCAGAATTCAATTACCAAACAACAAAACTAATAAGGATTGCAGGTTTTCTCAATCCACTCCTGGGAGCGGAACAAAGCACCGATTCACATTCGGTTCAGCAGCTCTTTAAAAACAAGTAAAATTATAGATTCATACTCATAAAGGCCATAATATTGGCAAATTAATAGTTAAAAGAATTTATAAAAAAGAATAGCAAGTTTGATAAATTTCTTGTAAAAGCGAATATTGGTATGGTTTCAAATGCAAACGTTTTCTCAACACACGCCAAACCGTCGTATGTGGGACTTGTAGCTCACGAGATGCACGCCGGGTCGATTTCGTAGTGCTGTTGACAAAACTTTTTCTCATTTGCTCAACGACCTCGTCAGATGTGCTTGGACGACCTGAGGATTTTGTATGTTTTACTGAGCACCCTGTTTCTACAAAACATCTATGCCACTCATAAATTGTAGGCCTACTAGGAGGATCTATAGCGTACTTGGTACGAAAATTACGCTGAACTGTTGTCGCAGACTTCGATTCTTCAAACCAAAACACACAGCTAGCACGCTAGGGTCCACTGAAGGCAGCCATCTTTAACGTAACTGCCGCTAGCGCTTGTGCGGCGCGATTAGGCACTAGCGGACTACGCGAGTCAAACCGAAGTGTTTTCCTTTAAAACAACACCAAAACCAGCTCTGTACCTTGCTTCATAAATGTATATGAATTTTCAAAGTTTTAAAGTCCTTTTGAAACACCCTGTATTGTTTGCTCAGAGATGCTTGAAAGGATATATGATCTCTGGAAAAGAAGAAAGAAGTTAAGGGAATTGTTCGTAGAAGTGGAGAGAAAATCAGGATAATTGAGCAGAGAAGCTTGAAAATAATAGTTGCGGGGAAACAAATTGATAGATCTTGAGTAGAAAAGAACCTGCTAATCTTTCGGAGCGAACTCAATGAAAAATGTACTCCAGACACGGTAAAATGTTGGTACGCGAGGATTTTTGGACATAGCAAAGAAAAGGAAATAAACTGATCAAGATTATAAATTAAAATTCACTCTAAACGAATTATATATATTTATTTAACAAAGATCGCCGTCATAGTTAACTATAATGCGGTAACAATGCCAGCACAGTATGTATACTCCGTACTATCATTTGTAGTGGAAAATCCTGAACACTTCATTCTTAATGCTGACATACATAGCCATAATACTAGGAATAAATATAATATTCACAAGGATTACAAATCACTGTCAATTGTACAGAAAGGGTTAACATTTACTGGAGCTTCCTTATTCAATGTCTTATCAACAGAAATTAAATGTTATCTACAAAAACCCAACTACTTTAAGTCCAAACTGAAGAGTTTCTGTCTTCAGAATCCATTTTACTTTGTGAAAGAATTTTTCTTCTTGGAATTTGGTAACTAAGAATGACATGATAAAATAGTATAAATGGTGTATGGAAGGGGAAGGTGACAAAGTTGTCCACAATTACTAAAATGATATATGGTTTTCTTTCTGTTGAAACTTTTGACAAATGAAGTAATTACACTGTTTACAAAATTTCACTCATATATAGTAACTAACATGGGATAGCATGCACTCAAAAACTGCTGTGAAAAGTTATGATACTTACTGGTTTTTAAGTAATTGACTGCTTATGAGTTGTGGTAACTGGTTGGTAAGAAAATAACTGGTTGTTAGATGCTGGTAACAAGTGTATACACTGTTCCACATAATAAGTATTAATTAACTCGGGATTGGATGTGTACATTACAGGAAATATTGGTTATACTAATGGGTCGTAACTAACTTGTTGTCAATATATAATAATTATTATCAATTATATAGTAATATTGACATTACTAATAAGTGTATGTACTGTTCCACATCCCCGAGATTATTCTCACATGGGATCAAAGTGAACATATCTATCTATCTATCTATCTATAACAGCCACGCTTCTCCCACTTCACCCCTACTTATAACATCTGACTATGGCGCAACCCCATCCGACGCCTCGATAAGGCGCCGTTCTTCCACCAAGCACCGATGGTGCAACTTGTATCCTTCGCGCTTCTCAGTCTATTGCGCCACACTCCGAAACAGCCTAACGTTGCCCAAAAACGCTCAAATAACCACCGTAGCCTTGCAATCTCTGGTTGATATTAACGCAGACCGCGCGTGTTTACGTCAGCGCTACGGGCACGAATACACAGTGACCGAAGCAGCATGTTACGTACATACAGTAGATTAAAATACAGAATACAATAAAAGAGTTAGACTGGCAAGAATAAATGATTATTTTCGCACAAAATGATCTGCCGCAATGCAGTCGTGAATGCTTCAGCTTAAAGATAGTGAATGTAGAGGAGGAAATACACTGTTAAGTACAAACCTGCGTCTTGTTTCCTTGAAACGCAGTAAGGTGTCGCTGTAGAAACATACGGTGGAATTGATTGAGCCGAAGCGGAGAACTCTGAATGAGTGTTTACAACGTCTGCGCCGCATTATGCGAGTGTTTCGAGGCACTCGGAAGTTATGACCGCTGCACTCGGTACAGCGTCTCTCGTTAAACTGCTTGCAAGAGGGTACGGTTTACAGGGGAGCAATTTCACTCCGGGCGAAATATTAGGAAAATGTAGTTCCTCGTACTATGATTTCCCGGTTTAAACCTTCCTAGAGACGCAGTAGGCTATATAAAATCACTTCAAAAGGGAGAACGGAGACTTTTCAGGGGTATGGTTGCAATGAAAACTTTGCCGCCTGCCACCGGGCTGAATCGTAAAACATAATATTTTGTCTGGTCAGGTGACATTCTCTTTTCTTAGCTTTGGGGGGCTGAAGATCACAGACAGACGGTCCTGTTGTCACGCGATCTGACTAACAAGGTACTGGACAGTCAACGGTGATTGCTTCACGCTGACATCACGTGGCCTTCCACCAATCACAATATTCTCCTTACCATCAGCTCACTAGTATGGACCTCACTTTTGAACCATTACAGTCCTCCGTGTACTTATAGGTGGAAGATCTTAAAAATTCTGGTAGTGCAGTTATTTCACTCGGTGTTGCAAATACAATATTTTTATTTTACTCTAAAGCAGTGGGGTGGGGGGAAAATACTTGTTGATGAAGAATTTCATTAGTTAATTTTGATTTTAATTACTGCTATATTAACAAAATTTTATTCAATTTATTCTACAAAAGTGTATATTTTTGGTGTAAAAACTGTAAAGCAATTACAATAGGTTAGTGCTATATATTTTTAAACAATTTTTAATAATTTCACAATGAATACCTTTCAGTGAGATGGGTTAACTATTTTTCATCATTATTTTTGAGCAATTACTCCCCATTATTGTTTCTTTCTAAGGTAAAACAATACAATCAATACTAATAAAAGTCCATCTTGCTTATTGTGTCATCGTATCTGTGAGGTCACGTGTTGGGCCTTGCTAGGCGACAAGTAGCGACCAGAGAAGTTTTAACTCTCTGGCCATAGATAACGCTGTCATAGCAGCCTACGAATGAAGGCTAACTTTTTGTATTGTAATGGTTCAATATGTTTTAAGATGCATACTGACCCTAAGGAAAAGTGTGCACTTGGTTTAAGTGTAAATATTAATTATTAGATGCTTTTTTTTATTTATAACCGTTAGATGTAGATGATTTCTTTGCATTTTATGCCCATAGAGGAGGCTGTTGAAGCAGAAAGTGAATTTGGGTTATCTATTTATTTATTTTTCGCCTTACATTAATACTGAAAAATTCCTGTAAATAAAGATATTATTTCTTTTTAAATTGACATGTTAATGAAGCAGAAGATTGTTCATGGAACGGCATGGGGACTCTAAGAAATCATTACAAAATCATCACCAATTTCGGAATTTTTAAAGTGAAAACTTCTACAAGCACCTTAGGCAATGTTTCGACGGGGGTAAATCTATTATTTCCTGACTTCCTGTCTCCGACCAAAGATATAGCTGCGTATGATATGCGCTTTCGACGCTTTTTTGAAGGGTTAAACCTTATGAGCTCGCGTCACCAATATGATGTAATAGAAGTAAATCTGTAGCTATAAGTGTGACGTGCTGCGCGTGGACAGCAGTGAAAAGTACATATATATAATTTTCCCAATGTTCTTCAGACAAATACACGGTTTATATCCAATTTTGATGGAACTTTGCTTACCTATACTTTAAAAGAAATAGAAACATACTTTTACATTTGATTTATCCTACAGGAACCTAAAGCGTTATTTAATAACAATGTTATTGTTAAGCAAGTGCTGGGAAAGGAATTTGCCATAACAATGCGTTCAACACTTTATTTTAAGATATTATAAGCTATTTACATTCGATGCAGATGTTTTCGTTTGTATGCTCCGACCAAGATATAGCTGTTTAGCGTTTGACTGGTTTAGAAGCTGGTGCCATAATATTGATGTTCATAATCCCTTATGTGTTTTTGGGTCAAAGTCCCATCTTTCCCTTTGATGACATCGCCAAATTTTCTAGGAAGAAGTCAATATGTTGGTGTTGAAAATTAAATTTTAAGTTTGTCTTTTCTCCATAGTAAATTTAAAATTTTTCTAACATGGTTTCGACAATACATTTTAAGTTTTTATCTACTGTTTTGCTGCGTGACACTGACTCCTGTTTTTTTGCGACACGCCTTCAACACTTCATTTTTTTAAGGTATTATGTGCTATTTGTATTTGATGTAGATGTTTCCCGTTGTACTCTATGTCTGTAGATATCGCTGTTTCAGTTTTGATGGGCTTGGAAGCTGGTGCCATTATAGTGATGTTCATAGTCCCCGATACATTTCAATACATTTGGTGTCAAAGTCTCCATCTTTCCCTTTGATGACATCGCCAAATTTTCTAGGAAGAAGTCAATATGTTGGTGTTGAAAATTAAATTTTAAGTTTGTCTTTTCTCCATAGTAAATTTAAAATTTTTCTAACATGGTTTTCGACAATACATTTTAAGTTTTTTATCTACTGTTTTGCTGCGTGACACTGACTCCTGTTTTTTTGCGACACGCCTTCAACACTTCATTTTTTAAGGTATTATGTGCTATTTGTATTTGATGTAGATGTTTCCGTTGTACTCTATGTCTGTAGATATCGCTGTTCAGTTTTGATGGGCTTGGAAGCTGGTGCCATTATAGTGATGTCATAGTCCCCGATACATTTCAATACATTTGGTGTCAAAGTCCCATCTTTCCCTTTGATGACATCGCCAAATTTTCTAGGAAGAAGTCAATATGTTGGTGTTGAAAATTAAATTTTAAGTTTGTCTTTTCTCCATAGTAAATTTAAAATTTTCTAACATGGTTTCGACAATACATTTAAGTTTTTTATCTACTGTTTTGCTGCGTGACACTGACTCCTGTTTTTTTTGCGACACGCCTTCAACACTTCATTTTTTTTAAGGTATTATGTGCTATTTGTATTTGATGTAGATGTTCCGTTGTACTCTATGTCTGTAGATATCGCTGTTCAGTTTTGATGGGCTTGAAGCTGGTGCCATTATAGTGATGTTCATAGTCCCCGATACATTTCAATACATTTGGTGTCAAAGTCCCATCTTTCCCTTTGATGACATCGCCAAATTTTCTAGAAGAAGTCAATATGTTGGTGTTGAAAATTAAATTTTAAGTTTGTCTTTTCTCCACAGTAAATTTAAAATTTGTCTTCATGGTTTCGACAGCACATTTTCAGTTGTTATCTACTGTTTTTACTGCAGGACACCGAGTGCTGCTTTTACCCAATGCTTTCATTCGGGAGCACTGTGCAGCTGGAGTGTGTGTGTTGGTAGCCCTGAGCTGGCTGTAGCCCGTGGGCTGCACCGCAATGAGCCGCCGCCGCTTTTGTGCCGCTGCGCTGTCTGCCGTGATTAGCACAGCCCCCCGGCGCGTAGGCTGCACTGCAGTGCACGCAATAACACGACGCGCCCAGCCAGCCGCGACGTGCTCTAAAACTCGAACGCTACCAAACCAGTAATCCACAGCTGTACTGACAATCCCCAACGACACGAGAACGTAACAATTCATATCGGAATCAGAACAGCACTTTATTTGACTGATCTTGTCTGTCCTATCATTGTGCCGAGCGTGGTGGGTGAAACGGTTAGCGTTTCTGGCCTCGCATTCGGATAGACGCGGGTTCGATTCCCCGTCCGGGCATCCAGATTTGGGTTTTCCATGATTTCTCCAAATCACTGGAAACGAATGCCGGGATGCTTCCTTCAAAAAGACCATGGCAAAATTCCTTCCCGTTCCTTGTCCCCGTCCTTTCCGCCTCTAAATACCACGACGTCGACGAGGTGTAAAAACCATAAGCAAAAATAAAAAAAAGCTAACCATTGCCTTGCAAGAACGTTGGTGGGAAAAATTTCGACACATTTGCAATATCAGAAGTGTTCCGCTTATCTGTCATATAGCAGAAAGAGGGTTTTCTCATCTTGATAGCTTAGGGTATGGCCTAAAATTTTTGGCATTTCCGACCACACTGCGAGATTTGGCGCTGGAGGAAAAAATGAAACTCTGTTATTAATCTAAAATTTTTAAGCGCCATATTAAGTTTTTTTTATTTTGATAAGCAGACGTCTACGGATGTGAACATGGAAATAGAATGATACCTCATATGTGTAACGATAATGCCGTTTCGTTCTGGTGAACCTTAATCTACGAGAAATTGGGGATAAAATTGTAAATTAAAAATTGCGGAGTTCTTATCAGCAGGACAGCCGTTAAATGATATTACTGCACAATGTGTTGCTAACACTGTTCAACCCATACGTTACATTATTTGTTTTATCTTCATATAATATTTTATACAATAAATTTTACCTTATTAATAACTGAAAAATATAGATATAATAAAAAAAACACCCGGCACTGTGGCTCACTGCTGTGGGACACCAGGGAGGTACAGTGGGACCTGGCACGAGCCCACCCCACGCGACGAATCCTCCTGACTGAGCTTACTTGCCGATTTCCTTCAGTCAGCTAGGCATGGAATAGTCAACCTGTTTTACCTACCGCCCACGTTTTTTACCTCTGCTAGTAGTAATGGTGATTTATAAAGCAGGGAATTAACTTTACGTTATAAAATTCATACAGTAGAGTTACAGCAAGTGAAGCATACATGTGCAATTACTTACCAAATACTTTATATAGGACTTCTCTGAGTTTGCAGAATACATGTTTTATAAAACAACTTAGTGTATTCAAATCTTATTATTCATACTTTGCGCATAAAAATGCATGAAGTCCGGCAAAATTACTTTTAATTATTTAATTTATTAATGAGATCCCTGATGCTGTGAAACTAAATACTTGATACCTGACTCGATTTTGTAAGGAACAACCGAAGGTCTCCTCTTTCTAAAATATTCAGACTGTTTCTTTCTTTGACCGTAATATGATTGGCAGCCACTAAAGCTGATTAAGTGATCACAGAAGACATGATATACGAAAGCGTATCAATAACTAAATGTCTTTTCCACATATTTGAATATAAGACAGGCATTTTTTTAAAATTTTGTCCGAGTTTTTCATATCCACCAATATGGAACTTATGTTTACTTTCTTCGTAATATCTAATTTCTAAAAGTTATTTGTGGTTGCTTGTATCAACCTCTTTAGAATTGCGGTAAAAGGATTTTTCATCCAGTCATACACTTTCAATGCCAAAATATCTTCAAATCTTTTTTCCACGTACAATTTAAGAATGGTTGGTGGCTACTGAATCTTTCAATATCTTATGGAGTTACATTATCTTTTATATACGATATTAATTCACTAAGCTGATGAAATTATCTTTTAAATAGGTTATAACGAATTAGTTCAAGTTTGTCAATAAATAATAACTCATTACGTTGGTAACCTGTAAGAGATTTTTAGCTCTTTGGAGTTGCAAATTAGCATCATTAAATATCATGAAATATTTTAACCCTACCAACGGGACATACAGGGGTTGGACTAAATAATATGAACACCTGACATTTACATACTACTGATTTATTAGTAGGGTGCTGGGCCAGCTTTTGCTGTAGAACAACTGTAATTCTTCACTGAATAGATTCGTAGAGTGTCTGAATAGTTTCCAACGTAATGTTGTCCCATTCTCGTACCAAAGCATCCACCAATTGCTTCAATGATGTTGGAGGTGGAAGTCTGCTCCTTATACTCTGCTCTAAACCTCCCCACAACGGTTCAATTATGTTGAGGTCTGGCGATTGTGCTGACAGGGAAGATGTTTGATGATATTCTGATGCTCCTCTAACCAGAACAGAACATTTATGGCTGTGTGTAGGGCGCATTATCATCTTGGAAGATGGCAGAGTTTGGCGGTATGCTAGTCATAGTAAGAACTCATATTGAGGATGCCGAGATATTCATTCTTAGTCATCCGGCCAGTGATGTGAATGAGAGGACCAGCTGAATACCACTATATAGCCGCCCAAATCATAACGGAACCTCCCTCATGCTTCACTGTAGGACGCAGGAATCCAGATCGTAAGCTTCTTTTGGGGTTTTCCACAAATAAACAATGTGAACGATGATTCATGGACCATACCACATTCTTTCAATCATCAAGTGTCCAGTTTTTATGATCGTGGCACCACTTTTTCGCAGCTTAGCGTTGGTTGCCGTTATAATGGGTTTTCAAATTGCAGCCCTTCCATGAATGTAGCTTTGTGGGCTCCCGCCGTATTGTTTTTGTCGAAACAGTGTTATTCAGGTGTGTGTTGAGTTCTGCTGTCACTTTTGCCGTGGTAGTTTTGTGTTGTCTGGCACAATCCTTTTAATGTTCGTCGGTCTCTGTCGGTTAACTTTGGTTTTCGTCCACTATTCCTCTTCGCCGAAGATGTTTTACCATGTTTTGTGTATGCTGTCATTACCGTGGATACTGCCACTCGTGAGACGTTAAACAGTTCAGCTGGTTTCGTCACAGACGCTCCCGCTAACCGAGCTCCAACGATTTGCGCTCTTTCGAAGTCTGAGAGATCAAACATTACACCGATCGCTTGTTATAACCGTCACAGAACAAAGCGTATAATAACCTGACCCATAACCTACAAGACATGTCACATAAACTACGTCTTACATGCGTGTTGCAGTATTCACACGGAAGTAGTGGTACCAACATGCAGCAACCCGTACTCTGTCGCGGGGTGTTCATATTATTTTGTCCAACCCTTGTATGTGTCCCATGAAATGGAATTCAGAAACCACTGGGGCAATAGTGATATGATAGTTATATGATGCTGTCCCACTGTTATAGAAGTGAGGATGAGAGATTTAGTTCCGACTTTTGTCCATAGAAGGCATCAGTTATGTTGTTCTGAAAAGTAAAACAATTTTTTCCCGCCAGTTGCTTTCCAGCGGTCGTGCAGAGACACCGTTCTGTGTTTATTTCGTGTTGTTTTGTAAAAATAATAATTGTCAATTATTCGTCTACAAGTGTATTACTTTTGTCCAATCAGAACCTGGTAAGTATATAATAATATTATATAATAAATTTCATCAATATTCGTTGGTGGAATATGTATGTCCCACCGGTACTGGACAGAGTTTAATTTCATCCTCAAGTTGGTTTCAACACGGTCGTTTCACGAACTTTTACGCCCAAAATAAAACTGGCTCTTACGATGGTTTTTTATATATTTTTAGGTCCCTGAAATGAGCAACAAAACAAAACTATTGAATGATATTTCACACCATATCACAAATAACTTCATTGTAACTTTTTTGTAAATACACCTTTGTAAATTTTGCCAAAATAAAATTTTTCTAAACTATTAATTTTCTTTTCTTTTCTTGGCTATAATACCACAGGGACATATTTGTCCCAACCAGTAATACCAGTGGGACATATATGTCCCAGCCCCCCAAAATTGCCTCCCCCCCACCTAATCACCTAATATGAGTATGCCCATGCACGAACAACTTTTACAAAGCCTACCAAACAAATATATGAGGGAATTTGTTTTACTTTTTAAGAAAACAAAACTGGTAGTCTAAGGGTTAAAAATATTCAATCATATTAAAACGACGAAAATGCTTCAGTAACGGAGAAAATCATTACAGCCCACCATTAAATCAGAAACGCTTATTAGTGGGCAGTAGCGGTCAAGTTGATGACCACTGGTCTAGGCGAATGCTGGGAACATCCCTAATCTCAGCCTCATAAATTACACAATTTACAAACAAAGCTACACCAAGTTACACGTTTAACAGACACAAGAGTTTCCTCCAGTAGAGATTAGGCAGCCAGGTGTAACAGGCCCGGCTGGACTCGGCCAGGACTGAGTTGATCCTGGCCCTCTCCCCTGACTCACAGGTGCTGCTAAGAGTCCAAACTGAAGGGAAAAGAATTAGCTACTTGCATTAAGGCACCGCAATTTCATGCTGAAGATTGTATGTTCGATTCCTTCTCGGTACTATATACATTTTTTCTACACATGTTCTATTTCGTTTGTATTCGTAGTACTGTTACTCATTCTATAAAAATTCACGTAAATACCAATTCATTTTTCGTACCTGTAGCTTTTTTACGTTAACCCTAACAGACATACCTTAAGCACGTCCATACAAACTCTGTCGAACTTTGTAAGGAAAAGTTAGTTATTCGATAAGTTAACGCGGAAACGAAAGAATCACAACTCAATCTCTGTATCTGCGAATGACCGCAGCAACCGATCACAGATCAATCTGCACTCCACTAGTGTTGTAAAAAAAAAAATCAGACTTGAAAAAAAACATAAAAAAAACCTGTGAAAAAAACTGAAAAAAACAACATATCTGGGACATGTTCTTTTTTCATAATTACTAAATTTCAAATTTTTAAGGCATTTATCGTTTAATATTACTGTTTTAGAGTTTGTACTAAGTGCTTAAATTAATTTTTAAATCTACTATATTTTTCTGGTTCAGTAGAAAAAAAAATTACAAAAATATTGGCAACATTGACTGAAGTTTTCTTTTACGAACGGGGACTTCCCGAAAAGGCTAGGTTGCGTGAGAAGGAATCCCCGTTGTTTGTATTGACACTTGCTATTTGAACTAGTGCTGCCAGCCCTACAAATTTATCTGTAGACCTACGGATCTTTTCAAAAAATTAGGAATTTTAAATTTATCTACGGTTTTTTGACTTTTTTTTATTACTTATTTTGCTTTCCTTATATTCGTATACTTGCTAAACTCGCAGCGTATAGTGATAGTGAGTCATTAAATTGTAAGTAATTATGAATCATTTCCTTTTCAACCGTTGGTATAAACCAACGATTGAAAAAGAAATAAAGCTTCTATTTTGTATGATAATAGATTTAAATTCGAACTTAAAAGACCTTAATACAGAACTATCGGCGCAATCTTTATGTATACTTTGCTCAAATTTAAAATTGCAATCTCAAAAACTTTAGCGTACAATACAACCAGTAAATGAAAATGTAATTATTTCTGAAGTTATGGATCTAGAGGAGACAGAATAAGAAACAGAAAATTCCGACTCCGACCGAACTAGTGTTGGTAGTACTGATACTAGTGAACGTGGTACTGACATAGAGGATGAATAAAAAAAATTATATTCCTATATAGATATATTTATGAATCATTATGTAAGAGATTATATGATTTAATAAGATTTAAAACACAAATGTAAAATGTAAGTTCCGTAAATAAAACTATAATTTTATCAAATATATTGTTTATAAACGTTTCTCGGGAAACAAACCGAGTAATATTATTATTGATGCACAATATTTCGATGACTTTATACTCCGTCGCCATCTTAAGGTGCAGTTGTAAGTCTTGAAGTCTGCCTTGAAGTCAGCCTCGAGCGTGTTGTTTGAAAAATGGCATGGCAACGACAGACGTTGTTATGTTGCCTAGCAGCATCTCAGACGTCATTAGACGCCCGCGGAACATAAAAAGCAGACCGTTGGTGATGAGCAGCCTCAATAACAGGAATGCATGCGTCACTTATCTGGAACCCACAATCCTGTTTACCAAATCAGACGCGAGGCGAATATCAAAAGCTTCTTTAGTGACGCTGTCCCAGAAGCCTCTCGCATGTGTCAGCACCTTAGTCGCTTCGAAATCGAAACCATGTCCTTCTGCCAAACTATGTTCCGCCACTGCTGATTTGTCTTTTTGCCCCAGGCGAACATGTCTTTTTTTAAACTGTTTAACGTCTCTCTAACAGCGAGGTCTTTAGAGACGGGAAAGGATGGGAGGCAAGGAATGGGAAGGAATTCGACCATGGCCTTTTGAAGGAAGCATCCCTGGATTTGCCTGGAGTGATTTGGGAAACCATGGAAAACCCAAATCTGTATGCCCGGACGGGGATTCGAACCGCCGTCCTCCCGAATGCGAGGTGAATAAGCTAACCGCAGACTTCAAGACTTGCAACTGCACCTGAAGATTGCGAAGGGGAATAAAGTCGCCGATATATTGTGCAACAATAATAATATTACTCGGTTTGTTTCCCGAGAAACGTTTATAAATAAACAACGCCGAGAAAAATTGCATTCATTTATAAATATATTGTTTTCTGAAAAAAAATTAGAAAAAAACAAGGGTGCTATGTTTTTTTTCATGTTTTTTCGACAAATCTGAAAAAAAACTTTTTTTTTTCAGTTTGCAACACTTCTCTGCACTGCACCTTCTCGATTGCGAAGGGGATCGCTACAATAGTCCAGATGAGTTTTCTCCTGCCCTTACGCCTCGTCAACGTCGAGGTCATTAGAGTCCTGACAGGAACGAGAAGGAAACTGGCCACTGTCTTCGTAGATGGGGGCTTCGAATCCCCGTCTAGCCATCCAGAATACCATTTTACGATTACATTCCAGGGAAATGCCAGGATGCTTCCATGAAAAATACATTGCCAGAATCTTTCCTGTTTGTCGTCATTTACCGCCTTTAATGACTTTCACGTAGACGAGGCGTAAGTTCATACGGAAAAAAATTGACTGAGATCTCGCAATTGCTTGAAAGTGTCTGTCATGCCCTTATGATTCTTGAAATTGACTGAGATCTCGTAATTGCTTGAAAGTGTCTGTCATGCCCTTATGATTCTTGAAATTGACTGAGATCTCGTAATTGCTTGAAAGTGTCTGTCATGCCCTTATGATTCTTGAAATTGACTGAGATCTCGTAATTGCTTGAAAGTGTCTGTCATGCCCTTATGATTCTTGAAATTGACTGAGATCTCGTAATTGCTTGAAAGTGTCTGTCATGCCCTTATGATTCTTGAAATTTGTAGCTGTATATTGATGATGAAGCGTAGAAAGATGTTCGAGGTAGAATTAGTGCACGGAAAGGAAAAAATGACCATGATCATAAGCTTGCACTTGATTCCAGGGACGAAGGTATGGGAAGATTCTCTTCAGTAGGTAAGAACATCAGGGATTTGAATAAGTTATTAAGAGGAGTGATGGATAATTTACTAAAACCCTAAAACAATTTAAAGATGAAGTTAATAGCGAGCCTAAGTTGACTGGAAAAGTTTAAGGAAAAAATGGTATACAGTGAAATTGTCAAATATTATTGACAAAACAAACATCAATACAAGAAAAATAAAGCGATTCAAATAAATCTCACCTGTATATAACCAATTCTATATTTAAATTAAATAAAATTACTAATGAGTTTAAATTACTAACGAAGAAATAAACGTATTAAAAACATAAAAATTATTGATATTCAATAGAATAATAAAGTTACAACAACAAAAGATCTATTTAAACTAAAAATTACATTCAATAAACACAACTATATCATTCAAAACTAAGCGAATACTAACAAAAAAAAAAAGAAACAGTTATTCGAATGCAATTAAATTAAATTAAGTGATATTCCTGCTTTTAAAGCTTCTACAGTAATAACCGTACGGCTCAGCTTCAAACCAAGTGCAATCCTTTAAGTTAATTACTTTTGAGGTGGAAAGAGATACGTAGTGACTGATTATAAATTTGTATATTCCTTCGATGAGTGTGTGGTGTTTTGGTGGAAGAAAGTGCTGTAAACGGACAGAATGTTGTAATTTGTTTGAAAGCATCGATATGAATGAAATATTAATTACAAGACGGGTATTTTAAATACGGTGCCAGTAAAATATGTATTAAGTAAGATTTCGAGTGCTTATATCTTTAAATGCTTGTGGATGTTCATTTGAAACTAAGGAAAAAGGAAACTGCTTTAGGCAATATAATTGTAAGGACAGGGAAAATGACTCATCACTCACCAAAGTTGACGGCAGCGACGAGAGGAGAACATATATAAACACACAAATAAACTCAATATTTTGGTTAAACCTTAATCATGATGGAGAAAAGTAGAAACCCTCGGCGTGTGCACACCTCCCGAGCCTCATGACTCATTTTCTCCATCATGATTAAGGTTTAACAGAAATATTGAGTTTATTTGTGTGTTTATATATGTTCTCCTCTCGTCGCTGCCGTCAACTTTGGTTAGTGATGAGTCACTTAAAACTAATGACGATTTGGAACTATAATTGTTTTTGTACGACTTCTGTTGATGGGGCAATTGTCAGCGCTCCAGGATCGTCGGATGGAGTTTTTAATGTTCTATCGAAAATTCTAGGAGCCTGTTTAAGCTCCAGAGATGGCGAGTGGACAACCTAGATCCGAACGCTGATAACACGATAATACGGCATTTGTTGAAGCAACGTGATTTAAATCTTCAGGGTAAAGTTTTTTGTATGTCTTGTTGAAGAATTTTGGACGAATAAAGGTCACTGTCACTGTCACTGCTGTCATTTGACAGTATGAAAAACCTAAGTAACATACTTAGGGAGAAATATATACCTCATGGCGATCGGACAAATCTTCTTAAACCAATAGAAAGCGATAACTAGCAAGTATTTTAACAAGCTTCTAACCCAAAGTGTATCTATCATTCCTGGGATTTGTGGCTTTCGCAAAAGACCAGCTGAGTGATTCTCTATCGACAAAACATCATATGTACCATTGGATAGAATGTTTCACGAAACCAAAAATATAAATGGACCGTAAAAAAAAAAACCGAAGGTTAGTTGGAACCTCCCGAAGGAGGTATACTAAGCCATTATGTCAGAGGTAGGAGGGCCAGTTCCTTTCCTCTGGGATCTACAGTTTAACGAGTAATTGGAACCACGGCACCATTCATATGATCAAATACATCTCTTAAAAACTCCTGCACCAGCCGGGATATGAATCCAAGACCGGAGCAGCGAACTTCTGAAAGCAAGCGCTTTAAGAACTGAATTACCAGACCGCATCCGAAGTAAAATCTTTTTTTTATGAGTTTATGGTACTATTAATGTCATACAGAAAATAAATCAACTGCTTTTTTTAAAAGGGTCATTTGAGGTGGTTTCTAATGACGTACAGCCACTATACCGTCTGTTTTAACAGGGCGTGTTTCATTTCTACCTCAAGTCCGAGAGCTGAGAAATTTGTGATAAAAGTGTCTGCAAGTCGGCACCCATTTTCGGTTGAATGCGATTGACGCGAAAGCCACAGGTAGAAATTTGGTGGGATTTCCAACAATGTACAATCCATGTATAGTCCCGGATATAAAAAACGGGATGTTTAGTTGGAACGTTGAGCTATTTCAGATAAAACTGTCTACAAATATGGTATTCATTTTCTGTTGAACGCGAGTCACAAAGTTACAGGTAACAGTTGTATTATTAATACAGAGTGATTCATGAGGAATGATAAATATTGGAGGTGTTAGTATGAACAATTTTGAGTAAAAAAAAGTTTATATAAACATGTGTGAGATTTCGATTCGTCTTGGATATACAGGTTCTGGAATGTTAGGCACAAAGTAATCCTCATAAAATGATCAAAAGCACACAAATAACTTACTGAAGTACTTAATTCATACATAAACACACGCATCTTTTACAAATGTTTGAATTCTTCGTAATGTATCAACTACAGTCTCTTTTTTCCTGAGATGTCGGGGACTGTACGTGTCGACTCAATCATCGATATAAAGTGCTTCAATTCGTCTATTGAAGTCGATGGTGCGATTTTCTAACATTTAATATAAACTTTTGTAAAATATGCGTGTGCTTTTGTGTGAGTAAAGTACTTCAATAAGTTATTTGTGTGTTCTTGATCGTTTTCTGAGATTTATTTTATGCATTCATTTCCAGACATTGTGTCTCCGAAACAAATGGAAATCGGACACATGTCTATATGAACTGTTTACCCAATATTGTCAATACTACCACCTCCTTCAGTATTTACAATTCTTCATGAATCACCCCGCATTTTGCGAAAATACTTTTTCTGAAATTTTTTTCAACTTATCCCTTTTTTATGTTTGATTTGTTTAGTATATTACAACAAGAGTGCAAGATTTACATTTTAAATAAAACATCGCTTTCTGTAAAAAAAAGTGTTCAAATAGTTTTTCATCTGTAATGTACATAATTATGAATTACCTATGGAAAAACACATCCGGTGAATGACCGCCACGGCTTTGGTGGAACTCCCATACTCTTCTGGTAAAATTTTCAATAACGTGGTATTTCGTTGATACAGCGTTCAATTTCGGCGTTTAATGCTTGGTTGGCCGTCGGATACTTGGCGTGTATCGGAAAATTCATAAAATTACGCAGTAAGAAGTTCAATGGTTTTACATCGCGAAATCTTGGCGGCCAATACTGGTCTCAAAATAAAAAAAAAAAACCATATGTACCTTTGTAGACTTCAAGAAGGCGTATGACTCCATCGACAGGAAAAGCCTACTCAACATCCTAAGGGAATATGGTCTGGACAATAAATCAAGAGAATTAATCAATCAGACACTCACAAACACCACAAACAAAGTAAAATTCATGGGAGAACTCTCCAGAGAATTCGAAAATAAAAACTGGCGTTAGACAGGATGATGGTCTCTCGCCAATCTTATTTAATATAGCCCTGGACAAAGTTAACAGAGAATGGAAGAAAACGAACACCCCAGTAAAATTAGGCAGAAACAGACTAAATGTCTCATGCTTGGCCTTCACAGATGATCTGGCTATTCTGTCAGAAAGTGAACAACAAGCTATCAAACAAATAGAATCCCTCAAAAAATTAGTAGAAAAAATGGGACTAAAAATCTCCTTTGAGAAAACGGTTTTTCTTGGCACACAAGCTGAACGTAAAACACTGAACACAAAATATGGAAAAATCAACAGATTCACCGAGCTTAAATACTTAGGCGAAATTATCAGTCCAACACTACTCGAAAAGAAGGCACAACAAAACAGACTCAACAAAATGAAAAAGGCTTTCGGACAGACCTGCAACATCTACAACAAAAAGAACATAGGAATTGAATCAAAAGTTAGACACTACAATACAGTTGTTAAACCCTACGCTCTATACGCCACAGAAACACTCACACTAAACTCTAAGAGGGATATCGAGAACATCAAAAAAGAAGAACGAAGAATAATCAGGAAAATTATTGGACCAACCAAAACTGAAGAAGGCTACAGACTGAAGTCAAACAAAACAGTAGAGTCCCACTAAAACATAGCCAACGACATCAGCAAACGCAGACTAAAATTCTACGGTCACATCTACAGGATGCCAGATCACAGATTAACTAAGCAGATATTAAAATTCATGCAACCATTAAAAATTCCAAACAGTTGGTTCGATCAAGTAAGACAAGACCTGGAAAAAGCTAAAATCAAGAGTTCGGAAATCCTAGATCGTAAAATCTTCAGACAAAAAAATACACGACTGGGTAGTGATGCCAGAAATCAAAGCCAAGAAGACCGGCACAACATGGACAGAAGAGAGAAAACTTGCCTTCAGTAAACGGATGCGAGAATACTGGAATGAAACTCAGACAGAAAATTACGTTTTGCGTGATCTGTATAGGTCTATTCGCATAAAATAAATAAATTAATTAAAAAAAACCCCAATGATTGGTCTACTTTCTCAACTCCTATCAACCTGTCACATTTATCGAGCTATCGAATAATAACAGCTAAAACGGCGCGTATTTCAACATCTTGTGCTCTAATTGAAACACACTATACATAACATTTGAAAGAAGGTCTCGCAAAACGAATAATGAAGTCTGTTTAATTTCATTTATTGTTTAATTTTTTAAAAAAATATGTTTACCAAAAAGTAGTGCTGGTGCAGTACTCAGTGTTGACTTCCGCAAGGCTCATACACGACCGAGCGCTGATTGGTAGCGACGGAGAGTACCACGTGACACACAGCACTTTGTTTGTACACGGCATGGGCCCTCGCTCCAATCAAATTAATTTGCAGTTTGCCTAACATGTGGAGAGTGGAGAGCGCACCTGAGGAACATTTCAAGTTTCCACTATAAACGGTCAAAAGAACGATCAGAAACCATCGGCGAGATAAAATCTAGCTTTCAGTCTAAAGTGACACAGGTAACTTAGCAACGAAGGCCGGCGCATGACGACAGTATTAGAGACACGATGAAACGTGACAACAGCAGCATTTGTTAGTATAACTAAGATTTAGGGCGGAGTATCTCTGGCTTTGTTTATTGCGGCAACCAGAAAATTAGCACCGCTATTTTAGTTTTAAAAAACAGATTATTGCGTTGTTGTTGAACTATTCATTAGTGATTATTAAACTTTTTTCTGTTTTCGGTGATATTAATTAATAAGCTTCTGTTTGAGGGCAACTTTGTGGCGGTATAAAGTTTGCCCCACATTGTGAATGAAGTGCTGTTAGCCTGCCGCATTAACTTTCATTATTTATAATTGTGATTCATTTTGTGTCTTTCTTCGTGCTTTTGGTAGTTTCTTATCGACGACAATTCATATTCCACTATGTCCAGTGGAATATATGGGGAAGGAGGGGGTAGTTCAGACTTTTCACTGGGTGATGAGGCAGTGAATAAACAAGAAGTTATGCATGCGGCCGGAGATGTCATCGTCGCAGCAAATCAGCCTGTTGAAGTCCCGGCAGCCATGGACATTGCAGATGATGATATATCGGAAGTAGACAACGCCATAAGAATTACTAGAAAACGAGTCTGTGAAACTACATTTGAAACAGCAGAGAAAAGATTTGTAGTTGAAGATGATGCCACCCGGACCGTGGAAGCCTCAGAGACTGCTACACTTTCTCCTATTATTGCAGTTCCTCGACAAGCGTCGGCCAAGCAGACGGAGTCAACACCACCTACGAGTAAGCCACCAGTCTTTCCAAGACCAGCAAATTATTACAAGCTATCTGATCCAGGTCCTTATTATGTGTATGTTGAGAGCAGCGATCGTAACCTAGGTAATTTACACCCAATGAGTATTGGTAGGTTTGTTCATGTCAATATCCCTGAAATAAAAGGCCATGTTGTAAACATCACTTCTGCAGGGAAGAATAGAATTAAAATTGAAGTAGACAGCCCTTCAGTAGCTAATAAGTTAGTTCAGTCTGCTGTATTTAAAAGCAGAAATTTGGAAGCTTACATTCCTACGTTTCTAGTTAAAAAGCAGGGTGTCATCCGAGGAGTAGACGTGAGCTTAAAGGAAGCAGAGATTATGGCCGATATTGAGTCTTCAGTTAACGTAACCAATGTTAAAAGACTAACAAAGCGTGTGGTAAGAGATAACTCAGCATCAACTGTGAAATTACAGACTTGTATATTAACTTTTGACAGTCAACAAGTCCCTCAATTTGTTTACTTATATGGCATGAGATGTGAGGTTAGCCCTTATATTCCATCTGTCAAACAATGTTATAAATGCCTTCGATTCGATCATATTAGTACACAGTGTAGAAGCAACCAGCGTTGCGGTAGATGTGGAGGTTCTCACACTCTTCAGCAGTGTCAATCCAATCAAACAATTTGTGTAAACTGTACAGGCCAACATGTGGCTACGGATCGGTCCTGTCCAGAGTATTTGTTCAGACAAAGGGTCCACGAACAGGCTACTATACATAACATTTCCTTTAAAGATGCTGAAGGTCTATTGAAGAAAAGGTCTTATGCAAATTCTGTGTCTAAAACTTTTTCCAGTTATCCTCCTCCATCACCTGTCCCACCTGCAGTAAAAAATATAATGGAATTCCCTCCACTGTCTGAAGGAAAGTATAGAACATCAGCACAGTCGCTTTCCAAGTATCAGAACTACAAAACCCTTAGAACCTCTTGTTAATGTTTCGCGGACTTTTCAAACAACACCCCCACGCTGGATAAGTATGGAGAGAGGAGCTAATGGTCAGAGACAATCGTCAAATATCAGGCAACTCTCTTCATCTAAAAGATACGCAGGTTACCAATAGTGAAATTGATCCTCGTGGTTTGCCGGGGAAACCTATTCCCAACAATCCTTACCCTCCACGGCCTCATAGTGAGGACAAAGGTAAAAATCAAATTGGTGACTCCATCATAGATAAGATTATTAGCCTCATTCTGCTTGTTGTGGATAGCTCACGGTCGAATGAAAACCTAGATCCTGACGAAATAAGAAAAATGTTATTTAAAATTCTTTCCTCATCTAATGGCGTTTAAAATTTTACAGTGGAACGCTCGTTCTGCAATAGCTAATAGAGAATGCCTTTTAAAAGAACTATATGATTGGGACATATCTGTAGCCGCTATCAGTGAAACATGGTTCAAGCCTCATATCCCCATTCATTTCAGGGGTTACAATGTATTAAGGAACGACAGAGATGACGGCAAAGGAGGCGTGGCTTTATTGATTAGGGCAAATATCTGGTTTCAACCAATTCAGTTAAACTCCGAGGTAAAAGAACTCCAGGCAGTAGCAGCTGAGATTAAAACCCCTATGGGTACATTTTCTATAATGTCATTATACAAACCTCCAAGAATTAAAATCAGCAAAAATGAATGGAATCATCTGTGGTCTTCTTTTCGTTCCCCCTTTCTGATATGTGGAGATTTTAACTCGCATCATTCTGCGTGGGGCAATGAGATTTCTAATGCTGACGGTCGCTCATTGTTGAATTCTATAGAAGATCTCTCCCTTATAATACTGAATGATGGCTCCCCTACGATGATCCCATCTCCTCTGAGACGTCCATCTGCAGTGGACGTATCAATAGCGTCGCCCAATTTCCACAAAATAGATAATTGGGAGATCAAAAGGTATTCACTGGGTTCAGACCATTTCCCAATACACATAAGTGTTGGTATTGAAACAAGATTGCCTAAAAGATATTACTCCAATAGCCAATGGAAAATCCAGGAAGCCTCGTGGTCAACTTATGGTTCTGTTATTTCAGAGGAAATAGACAAACTGAACCCAAATTTAACAATAAGGGAAAGATATAATGCTCTGATCTCAGCAATCAATGAAGCTGCTATCAAGTCAATCCCTCGCCGTAAAACAGCTGGTTTATGTAGAAAACCTAAAGTTTTTTGGTGGAATACAGAGTGTTCGAAAACGGTGGCGAAACGCAGACTAGCGCTGAATAGATATCGGAAAGAGCAGACTCTTGAACGATTCCTGGAGTTTAAACGTGAGGATGCTCGGACAAAAAAGTTTTTAAAGCATCGAAAAAAGGAGGAATGGGTAAAATACTGCAACAGCCTGAATAAAGACGCCAGTCTTTCCGATGTTTGGAAGAAAGTCCGATCTTTAAAAAAATTAAGTGTAGCTGAACCCTTCGACACTGATCCGGTCTGGCTGGAAGACTTCGTTGACAGAATAGCACCATCCTCTTGTTGGAAACGTCCTGAAGCTGAAGATTACTCACACCCTATCATGACACCTTTCACCATCCTGGAATTACAAAACGCACTCGCTACAACCAAGAATACATCCCCGGGAATAGACAACATCCATTATGCAATGCTAAAAAATCTCCCTTTAAAAGCACTGAATTTACTTCTTAGCACCTTTAACGAAATATGGACAAGGAATTGCTTAATGGTAGAATGGACAACCCAGTTAATACTCCCAGTTTTAAAATCGGGTAAAAATCCTTTACACCATTCTTCATATAGACCAATTGCTCTATCGTCGTGTGTGGGGAAGACCCTGGAGAAACTAGTTAAGAATCGTCTCGAATGGTGGCTGGAAGCTAATGACTTGATGCCTCAGACTCAATTTGGTTTTCGTAAAGGGAGAGGAGCAATGGATAATCTAAGTACACTAGTAACGGACATCTTCACCTCTTTCAAAAGGAGATACTTTACGGTCTCCTTGTTTTTAGATATCCACTCAGCTTATGACAACGTACAAATTCCTATTTTATTAAAAAAATTAAGTAGACTAGGATTGCCAGAAGTTTTTATATATGGCATAAGCAAATTCCTGTTGGAAAGAACGGTCTTTGTGCGATATGGGGATCAAATTATTGGACCAAGAATACTTACTACTGGATTACCCCAAGGTGCCATACTCAGTCCGCTACTATATATCCTCTATACATGGGATCTGGAAAGAGTAATAGGTCCTAACACCCGAATCCTTCAGTACGCAGACGACATCTGTATATACTCTTTGGCGGTCTCATTGGAGATGGCTTTAAATAACCTATCTGCAACCATGATAGAAATAGACAAATGGCTGAAATCAAATGGACTTCAAATTTCAACACAGAAATCTTCCGTTGTTATATTCACCAGAAAACGGATAGAACTTAATGTGGTCAAAATAGTTAGGTTAGGGAACTACTCATTTTCAGTGAAATCTAACGTAAGATTCCTGGGATTGTTGATGGATGCCAAACTCAGTTGGAAACCGCACATTAATCAAATAATTAACTCTTGTAATCAAGCGCAGAACATTATTCGATCTTTGACACGCGTTTGGTGGGGTGCAAATCCCAGTATACTTTTGATGATCTACAGAGCGCTAATTAGATCCAAAATTGACTATGGATGCATTCTGTACAACAGTGCAAGCTCCGGAATCCTGTCCAGGTTAGACAAGCTACAATATAGTTGTATTCGCACCTGTCTTGGGGCCATGACATCTACTCCCACCAACGCTCTATTGGTGGAAGCCCGGGAGATGCCTCTGCATATTAGAAGACAGTTGCTGTCCGACAAATTCATTGTTGAGAGGTTAGCATACCGGAACCACCCAACTATTTTTAAATGTAAAGAGCTAAGTAGCTTGTGGAATAATAGAGGAAGATCGCGACTCTCAGAGATCTATTACAGCTACACGGAGTGGGAAGAACAAACGGACAGAATAATTCCAACAAAGCTATTTCCACCATACGAATACCATTCCATCTTCAGTATGATTCAACTTCCGGTATTTTATATCACTCTTGAGGATAAGCAATACCCAAACCTCAGTATATTAGTACAGAAGTATCTTACAGAAAACTGGAATAACACCGTGCATATATATACGGATGGATCTAAAACTGCCCCAGGAAGTAATGTAGGATGTGCCTTTTTCTGCCCCTGCACCAAGTATCAAGGAATGTATAAACTTCCATCAACTACATCTATATACACTGCAGAAGCATTAGCTATTTTAGAGGCAGTCAGGTATTGCTCAACACTACCAGAGAGGAAGTTTCTCATCATCTCAGATTCTAAGAGCGTGTTGAACTCTATTCAAACCAAATATTGGGGCAAGAGAACTAATCAGATTATAGTAAATATAGTTCAACAGGTAGTAGAATGCTCAAGAAGAAACAGAGCAATCAATTTCCTCTGGGTGAAGGCGCATGCAGGGGTGGTCTTTAACGAAAAAGTAGATGAGTTGGCAAAGCAAGCAGCTAGAATAGGTGTCGCCCTCAAAACTCGGTTACCATATACGGACTATCTACCACAAATAAAAATCAAGGTAATGAACAAATGGCAGAGTGAATGGGACATCAGTAGAAAAACAAGGGGACAATACTATGGCAATATCCAGCCCAGAATTCCTACCCGTCCCTGGTTTTCCAGCTCCTTGGAACATAGGGGGGTTATCACCACGATAATTAGAATACGTTTCAATCACGGTATATTCGCACAGCACCTACATCGTCTAACCATCATAAATTCAGATATCTGTGAATATTGCAATACGGAAGTAGGTGACACAAACCATATATTTTTCGCTTGTCCAAGATATACAGCCCACAGACCTAAATTCTTGAAAGATCTTAACAACTTTGGTATACCTTTTCCAACAAGTATTTCTTGTCTGTTGCATGGCAACAATGTGATTGTATATAAATTGTTAGCCAGTTTTATAAAAGCAACAAACATTAAGATTTAGGCAAATAAGTCCTTTTTATAATGTGTTAATTCCTGTATATAAATAATAATTTAATGTGTATATAAAAATCTCCTTTATATTTTAATTATACTGTAATTATTGTTTGTGCACTGTTGGTACAGAGTCCTCTATTTAATTGTTTTATTAATCCTTCATTTTGTAAACATGCATGTATTTTTTTATTTGAGAAATATTCCAGCTGATGTGAAATTACTAGTTTATTATAATTATCCTGTAAATTTGTTTATCTGTACAATGCTTTACTCATTTGTACCAAGCCAAATATCTGTATAAATAGCTGATGGCTGTATAGTGCCATTTGGCGCTTCAGGCCAAATAAAATAAAATAAAAAAAAAACTAAGATTTAGTAATATCGCTGGATCTATAGCCATGGTTGGCTAGGTTTCTTCTGTATTTGGTGATGATGGGAGTCTTGTAATATTTACTTATTTATTGTATGATATTTTACAAGATATACAGCGTGTCCAGAAATAAAAGGATAATCCTGGAACCGCAGAAAGGTCACATCATTTCATAATATACGAATTTTTATTTTTTTTTATTTTTATTTTTTATTTTTAGTAAAAGTCTCACCATTTTTTATTTTATTTTTTTTCTAAACTTGGGACTTTGTCCAGTATATTCCATGCCATTTCTACAAATTAAGACTTTTTGAAGCCTATTTTTTTATGATTGAGTTTTCTAAAACAATTGTCTTTTTTACTTAAAACGTTGAAAAAATTTAAAAAAAAATCTTTTTATAAATCATTAACATCATTTTTTACCATATGTTTAAAATTCACAATGGTCTCTTTAGTAGACTGAACTACTATAAAATAATAATTTTAAAAGAAGTATAAAATAACTGTACCATTTAAGATTTTTACAAGTTTTTTTTAAAACGTTTTAAGAAAAAAGAACATTGTTTTTGATGACTCAAATATCTTTGAATGAATTTAAAAAAAAACAGGATTCAAAAAGTCTTACAGTAGAACTCCAATTATCCGAATCAATTGGGACCGGACCACATTCGGATAATCGAAAATTCGGATAATTGGATTTTTTCAGAAAAAGGTTCGATTTTAATTAATTACTGTATGTATGTTGAAAATGGGAGAAAAAAACTATATTTAAAGGAAAAGTGCTTTTAATTTATTGAATAAAAAGACAACACTTTTACATGTTAAGCGCAGTTGCAAGTGTTGTATGTTAGTACAGTACATACAGTACGTACCATACTGTAAATAAAAGTCATTGCTTGCTGAACATCTCTGTCAAAGTAAGCTGTTTGACTGTAGTCACCTGTTTTCTAGCAGCAAAGTCGCTCATCCGCTTGACAGTGAGAAGTTTCATGTGGTATGTAGGCAGAATCATTATTTTTTGAATCGCAGTACGTTTCCGTTTTAATTAAAAAGCGATTAGGATAATCGGAGTTCGGATAATCGGAGTTCGGATAATTGGAGTTCTATTGTAATTTGTAGGAATGTCATGGAATAAACTGAGCAAATTCACATGTTTCGATAAAATATTTAAAAAAATCATATTTCGAAAATTGAGAATTTTACTAAAATAAAATTTTGTCATATATTATGAAATGATGAGACTTATCTGGGGCTGTAAGATTATCCTTTTTTTTCCTGGACACCCTGTTTTGTACAAAAAAAATGAAGAGAGACGGGCTTATCACAAGCTTGTACAATTATACATCTCGGAATCTAGTGTTGGTATCCAATCAACTGCACTGATCGACGCATCGCGTAGTTCCGCAATTGTTCACTTGTAGGCCCGAAGAGGACTGTCGGAAACGGTGTGGTGGATTGTCTGTACGGTGGCTCCACAGTCACAATTTGCAGAATCTACCCATCCCCATTTGTGTAATGAGTAGCTGCATCTGCCTTGTCCTGTTCGAATCCGATTGATGATTCTCCACTGCAGCCTGGGGAGATCGAATCCTTGTAACCGTACTGAAGGGTCCTCAACTAGATGTTTATTGGCTACTGATGACTGCTCCCACTGAGTTATCCACTGTTTGTTGGTGTTGAAAGAGGACTCTGTAGAGTTGATTGCTGTGCGCCATAGTGGTTTCATCGATTTCAAGCGTTGGTGTTTTGCTTGAGTAATGTCTTGATGGATAGGCAGCTGAGGGTTCTTCAGGATGTTTTTCCAGATCTTTAAGAGAGCTTCTGGACTTGTCTGTGCTGGAGGTGGAATGTTCCATAGCACTGGAAGTCATGCAGTGTTCGCACTCCGAATGCATCCCGTAATTATCCGCATTGCCTGATTGAGTTGCACGATTGTCTTCGTGTGGCCACTATTGATCCAGGTCGGGTAACAGTATTCAGCAACAGAGGATGACAGAGTTAAGGCCGTGGATCTTAGGACATAAGCACTGGCTCTCCAAGAAGTACCCGCAAGCTTTTGAAGAATATTACTTCTTGTGCCAGTAAGATAATAACCCTCAAATGTAGCAAATGTGGGTGTGTCCAAGGCGTATATTGGTGACGAGGCATGGAAATATATTGGTGTAAGAATTAAAAGTAATGCATTGAAGGGTAAAGATGACCACAAGCTGGCACTCGATTTCAGGCACAAGGGTGTGCGAAGATTCTCTTTTTTAGGTAAGGGTGTCAAGAAATGATGAATAATTTACCAAAACCGTTGAAATAATTTAAAGTTGAAATTTGTAGAGGGCAAATGTAGGTGGGTGCAGGAAAGGGTGATGATGGGTGTGTAGGAAAATTGCCACCGAAGCGTGCGCTCCATTGCATTTTAATTAAATATTTGTAGATATACTAGCTGAGTTCCCGGCGTTGCCCGGCATGATCTAGATTGATTTACACACACAGTGAATATTGAAGCTCATAAAATAGGTAAGTTTTTTGGGATTCTACGATAACCGTGGAGCTGCAATTTGATGATGGAATCCTATGTAACTCGATGAGTCAAATTAAAAGTAAAGAATATATATGTATATATATATATATTTGATATCTCGCTTAGTTCTCGAGATATCGTATTTCAAAATTGACGTGGTTAGGTTGAAATTCAGCTTGGACCAAAATAAAAATTTCGCCTTAGTCAAATTTAATAATAAATTCGTATGTAACTTGGTGAGACAAATCGAAAATAAAGTATAAATGTTTTTGATACCTCGCTTAGTTCTCGAGATATTGCATCATCAAACCACTATATCTACAAGGTGTAAAAGCACTATAGGTGTTTTATTTTCTTCCTAGTGGTTGTTGTTTAGTTAAAATACATCCTGGACCAGAAGAAACGCACAAGGAACTATAACTGATTTTTGACGTGTTAAATCTCGAAAACCAAGTGACATATTAAAAAAATGTTATTCTTTATTTTAGATTTTTTTCACCGAGTTCTATAAGAATTTATCATCAGATTTTGGCGCCACGATAATGATAGAACTGCCAGTGTTTTGCACTTGTGTATTAAATTTCATGTCAGTCGCTCCATTCTTCTATACGTATTTAAAAGGCAGGAAAGAGATGGGGTTGGGGCTGATTTATTCCTGCAATATTTTTAGCCATGATGTCAGGAACATGTGTACTAAGTTTTATCATAATAACCACAACAATTCGTGCAGCAATAGAAACAAGATTTTTGTTTTCTTCAGGAAATGTAAAGACAGAATCGCTCATCAATAAATTACAAAAAAAAAATGTAACACTATGTCAACACTAAAGGTTTTAAACAGTTCAATTTAATGTTCAAAGCCATCAGTTGTGCATTACTTTACTATTAACAGCGAGAATTTAATTCGCATCCAGAGACAGTAATTTCAAAAGCAATAGATATCTCGGAAGGTTCTTCACTAAAAGTTTTAAACAGCTTAATTTCATGTTCAAAACCGTCAAATATGCATTACTTAACACATGCATTAAAATTTCACAACGTCAGAGATTGTAGCAGTGCGGCCTCAGATAGTAACATCAAGAAACAAAGAAGATATCGAAAGATTTTTTTCATTGCATTATTAAAATTAATTTAAATATTTTCCACTTTACGTAGTTTTCTCTTCGCATTCGATATAACTATGTATGGGGTTTAAAGACTAAAAACCAAAATTTAATGAAGTAAACGTTACATACGATAACATGGCTATTATTTTTTTTACGATGTATGACTTAAGCATCGTATTTCTTTTATTTTTTGCTTCGGGCTGTGCGTTAAGATTTTCATTTACCACACCTGCGTTTTGTTACGTTGGAGCATAAGACATTCCAAACACTTCAATTGAGATTCTAAGCTTTAAAACGGTGAAAACCCCATCGAAATCTGCTCTGTAGTTTCCGAGTTTTTATATTTCAAATATATCCGGTTTTCGTTTTATAGATATAGATAGATAGATATGTTTCTCGGACGGCTAAAATGCAGCTAAAAATCAAAATCACATTAAAACAATGCCAATAAATACAAAATCATTCACAATCATCATGAAACAAGTGGGAATGAAAATTGAAGATATTTACAAGTATTTACATACAAAATTCAATCCAAACCTTCGCAAATTGTCCTCCAAACATCTTAGACCACGTCAATACTTACAATAACAAACTTTTAATCAATTTTTCATACATAATACTGTCCTCGACAGCCGATCGTATTGCATGGTAGTCACATAGTTTCTTTCCATAAAACTGTTCTCATTTACACAAATTCACAATTAATTACAAGAAAAAAATTGAAAACCGTACTTAATCCACTGACAGTTTGCTAAACATTAATTCTTAAAATAGAATTTCATTAAAGGTCTTTGAGTGCTGTTATAAATGAAAGAATTTAAGATAAAATTCCCAAAAAAAACCCGCAGCATACGCTCTGTCGCAGATAAAAAATTAAACTAAAACATTAGAGAGAATGAAGGTTTGATAAGAAATTATGAGAATTTATAATCGGAATATAACATAAAATTACTGGCAACATCAAAGATGGTGGAGGGCAACTTTTCAGGCCTGCCTCGTACTAAAGTTGAGGCCACTCCACGGTGTATTTCTCGCCCATTAACAAAAGCGAGCGGCTGTTTACGTTTTGTCCTGGAAGCCGTACAGAGAGGAGAATGGTCGATAATCGATATCTGCACTGTTACCAGAGATAACAGTAGTCTGTTCGGAGGCTAATTACCTACTGATACCCACACGAGACAAGGGGTGTGTAACATGCGCTGACGAGCACTGCAGCTTGTCTTGCAACACATTACACTGCACTAATGTCTTACGTAAGCAGGCATTTATTTACGATAATTTCATTATCGTGTTGGGAACCTTAATTTATGACGAAAAAAAGAAGCATTTTAAAATGAGAAAAGGCCCCTAAACTTTCGTTTTTAAAATTCAACTTGCCACTTGTAACTTTCGAATACTAGTTACAGTAATTAGACACCAAGCGTGGTGGGTGAATATGGCCTTGCATTCGGGAGGACGCGGGTTCGAATCCCCGTCTGAGCATCGAGATTTGGTTTTTCCATTGTTCCCCAAATCACCAAAGGACAATGATGGGATGCTTCCTTCAAAAGGCCATAGTCGAATTCCTTCCCATTCCTAGTCCCTAGTCCTTTCCTGTCTCTAATGACTTCGACGTTGACGAGGGGCAATGCCATAGGAAAAAAAGTAATTATATGACTAATATTATTGTTATTACTTAATTAAAAGTTTGTCACTGATTGATTTGGTCTGATTGAAATAAATATTATGATTTCACTTGGAAATTGTAACTATTTTGGCTTATATTATATTGTATGGGTGGTATGATTTGTTTTCAGTCTTTGGCAAAACACTAATATTACACGAAGCTTTAGTTCCTTTTAGTCACTGTACACGGCCCATGAAAATACGTAAATAAGTCCTAATACCGCACAGAAAGTACTTTCAACCATCTTCGTTTATTAGAAAGGTTACTAGCATAGAAACGCAAAACAACAACAGCTATTAGGAGCATTCAGAGAATACACTTTTATTATTATTGAAGTTGATGGTTTTATACACTGTTTGCCGAGGTAAGCCACCAGATAGTTTAAGATTAGTTGACCGGATTTCTTCACTAAAGACGCTCAGTAGAGAATTGGGAAGCACGTGCAGCCAGTATCGCTTTAGAGTCTAGACTCACCCAGTCACTTGTTTGCACACGTAAACCGTTTACGGTTTATACACTCGAAAAGTTCACTCCCCACGAATTTACAGTCCCGGAATATTCATTTCACAGTACTTTCCCTACAGATCGAAATCTTCTTTCGCTTCTCTTCGTCACAGTTCCTCACAAGATCGCATATAGCGTCTGCACGCTACTTAATCTACGTGTTGACTCTCCGCCATCTTGTTGCTTTCAGCGACCGTATTCGCGTCCTGCCAATATCGATAATTCAGCGATACTACGGTATCGTTACATACTTTTATTAAATACAAGTAACTAGACAATAAATGAAGGATTTTGTTTACAGGAAATAACACTTTCTAACACTTTTTCTTCCGTGAAATAGAAATATAACATCTGCTTCTGTTTGCGCTTCCGTTACATCTCTAGTGTGTAGAGCTGTAGTCGCAGCAACAGCGATTACTGCTCCGGCACCTAACTTTTGTGCCAATTGACTGCGCTTTAATTTCGTCGTTCTTATTGGTCAATTTCAGTATCCCTCAGTAATCCCCGCTAGAAGTCTGGTATATGTCTCTCAGATATAACGGTTATGACAGATACAGCAAAAACGGTCACATCTATAAAATCAAAATCTCCCCAAGTTTCGGTTTATGATAGGTGCCTTGGCGTATTGCCCGATTTTGCCAGTAGAGAGCAGTCAAAACAAGATGGCGTTCAGTGGTGAACAGAAATATTTCTGCGTCTCAGAATTCCCTCATTTCGAATTAGCTGTCACGGTACAGCGGAAATTTCGTGCGAAATGTAAAACAGAACCAGCAGCAGGCAAAACAATCGCTGCGTGCTATGAACTTCAGTACATGATCGATTTTTGTAGGTGCACATATCGAGCACCTGTAATTTAATTTTCAATTTCAAAGTAGCACACACGCAATATTCCTACTCTTCCCCTTCCTATGCTATGATTTTTTATTTCCTCCACCAACGATTGCCCTTTTCGAATGGTAACTTCAAATTCGTTCATTGTTATTGGTAGACCGCCAATTATTTACCTTGGTAAATTACTCCAGTACCTGACTCCATTGTCTTCAAAATAAAATTTTATCAGTCTTTTTCGCCTGAGTTCAAGTATCAGATTATGATTGTGGTCATCTCTTCCCCTGTATATAGAGCTCCAAATCCATCCGCATATTATCCCGATTACAAACCTTAAAAAAAAAATACTCTCGTCACCAGTCATGTGTCTTCCAGTGACTCCTAGCACGGCTCCTCCAGCATAACAGTTACCGAATGCATTCTGCGGCAGTTTCGCAAACAAATCTAGCTGCTCTCCTTTGTACCCCTTCAAACTTGTGAATTTGACAGCCTTAATGAGGTCCTACACCACTCCTCCACAGTCAAGTAGTGGTATCACCAAGGTTCCGTAACCCACTGCCTCAGTTCCCTGGTACATCCCCTCATCAGTGAATGAAGGACTTTGACACCTCTTCTTACCACCTGTCCAATGTGTCCTGCCGAATTCTGTTTACTATCAGAGTATTATTATTAATTTCATTACTCTGGAGCACACACCACGCTGGCAATTCCACCAGTCATTTAATTATCCTTTTTTTTAAATTATCTTACGTAATTTGACTTATAAATTACTCCCCCATGCACTTTTGCGATTTACACATTTTAATTTTTAATTCTTTCAGCGTTTTTGGTAAAATTTTCATCAATTCACTTGGTAATTTGTGCCAATCCCTGACAACCTTACAAACAAATAACAATTTTACCACTCTCTTTGTATGAAATCCAGCGCTAGGTTATGGTGATGGTCGTCTTTCCACTTCCATGCACTATTCCTTATTCTTTGACCAATATCCCTCCAGGCCCCATCACCAACATATGCGCTGTACATTCCCAGCACTCTCTTCACCCTCCTCCTGTCTTCCAATGAGTCCCAGTCCAGCTCCTTTATAATATCAGTTACTGACTGGGTCCTGCGATAATTTCCACAATCAAATCTAGCTGCTCTTCTTTGCATGCCCTCCAACTCCTCTATTTGATAGCCAAAATGTGGGTCCCAAACTACACCACCAAATTGAAAGAACGGTCTGACCAATGTTTTGTAACCCAACTCCCTAACTTCTATGGTACATCCTTTCATCACCCTCTCCAGTAAATGAAGGATTTTGTAACCTTTTCCCACCACCTGTCCAATGTACTCTTCCCAGTTGAGTTTATCATCAAACGTAATGCCAAGATATTTACATTTCAAGCCTTCAACAAGCAATGCTGACCTCACCCTATAATCATAAAGAAGCTTTAGTGTTTTATCTGTGTACCTAATAACAAACTTAAAGACATTCAGAGTTTAAAAATGTGAACTTCTTTTCTCTATCTGTCTGTGTGAGATAACTTTTCTACGTAAGTTTAAAAAGGCGGTAGGATCATTTAAAGTCTCTCGTCGTTAGTATTAACTGTTATATTTTTGGCGACTGTACATACCTGTCATTCTATAAAATGAATATGACAACCAACGAGTTCCATAACGCCACTGCGCTCAATCGCAACTGAATTAAATTAATTTATACGTGCTAATGGTAACTGAATATAATAATGAGTGAATACACCGGGGCCAAAACATTACGACTGCTTAATAACGTGTTATTCCACTTTGGAACGCAATATAGCAGTGATTCGACGTGATATGGATTCTACAAGTCCTAGACAGGTTTCTGGAGGTATCTGGCACCAGATGTCTACGCACATTTGATGAAATTCCTTTAAACAAGGACCGGTGGTTGCTGGGCGTGGCCCCTGGGAATGAGCATCTTGGAAACGACGAGGTTCGTCGGCTTTTCCCATGCTGTTGTAGTCGACGTGGAAGCGGCATAGACGGCCATCTGTAACAGATCTGACGACAGAGTAGGAGGCTGGTGTAAGCAGCCAGAGCGCACGAATCGCTGCTGCATTGCGTTCTAAAGGTTAGGCTACTTGCTATTAAGGTACGCGCACAATAGGGCGGGCCGCGTCGCATCGCATTGAGCGAAAATGATGCAACACATATCTGGACGCAGCGAGTCGCATTTCTTTTATCGTCACCGTCTTCGGTTCTCGACGATTAATTCAACCGCTCCTGCAATGCAAATGGACACATTAAACTGGGGTCCCCAAAGTGGTCGATACCGACCCCTTGGGGTCGATAAGAGATTTCCCGAAGGCGATTAATACAGGGGGTCGATTAATACTAAAGAGGATCAATTAAACTGTACAGGAAAAAATAGGAATGTTCTACTAAAAGTCAGGTCAGTAAATAATAGTAAAGCCTACCCTCTCAATTCTCTTCTGTTTGCGAAGTCATTTGCAGCAAATGATGAAACTTTTAACCAATTACTTTTGTTCACTGAGGTAACGTGGTTGTCAAGAGGTGATAGTTGCAGAGTGCCTTAGGAAGGTGGATACATCGCTAAGTGACAAGTTAAAACAGAACAACAACCGACTGTTCTTTTTGGCAGGTCTCTATTTGAAATTTATTCCATCTATTCATAGCTTTGTTCCTATTATTTGAGTTTATAATTATAGTGGAAAGTATCTTGTTTTTCTGTTAATGTTATTTGGTGGATTTTATAAATTCTTTCGTTGAGTTGTTATGCAGACCTCCTTATTGCTTAGCATCAGAAATGCCAAAAATGGTTTAATGTTTTTATTAAATACTTGTGGGGATCGATAAGAAGGCAAAGGGTTCGACGGAGTAAAAAGTTTGATGACCCCCGCATTAGAAAAAGAGCTCTTTTTTTTTTTAGATATTCATTGAAAAAAATTAAGTGGAAAAGGTTTAGTTTAATATGGAATTTTCCGCATTGCATAACTACATTGGTTGGTAAGCATGTTGTAACAGTTCTACCAAATTGCGGTTTACTTTGTTTTTAATACAGAAGAATAAATGTTTCTCATGGTTATACTAGCCTTTGTAGATGCTGAATTACGTTTTGGTATTTTGGTAGTCGGGGGATTAGGAGAAAAATTAAGATGGCAAAATATTTAGCCGCAGTAAGTTAGTTAAGGCACTGGCTGCAGGAAAACTGAATTTACACGATGATAACTTCATCCAGGGAACTGAGTTAAAATGAAGTATGTAATAGTAGTGGATGAAGCTTTTCCACTTTCAAGATGAGGCCTATTCCAGGATATCAGATAAAAGTAAATGAAGAGAAAATAACTTTCAATTACAGGCTCAATAAACTAAGGGGGGTGAGCGATAACGGCTTTGGTGTTACAGGTAAAAGGTTTCGAATTTACGAAAGAAGATTATCGATGTTACCTAATAAGATAAATAATGTAATACTAGCCACGTGCTGCATTCATAACCTTTTCATTAGCGATATCTGAATTGGGTTGCAGAAGTTACTGATAGAGAAATTTCAATACTTGACTTACACAGGTTTCTAAGCAATATCAGAAATCATTAATATTTGCAATAATTTCACGAAATATTTTTAAACAAAAGCTGGCTAGATTAATTGGCAACACACGAAGCTTTACTAGCGGGATTCAAAGAAAGTGATAGAAAATTACAATACACACGTAAAATAAACAAAATATAAAATACGAAACATGACATTATAACTGGTTGTTTTGCTGGCCTCGGTAACGTAGGGGCTAGAGTGCTAGCTCCACGTGCCGAAGGTCGCCGGTTCGAATCCGGCCGCGGGCATGGATGCTAGGTGTTGTATGTCTGTGTGTGTGTCCTGTCCGTCCTGTGGTGTCCATACTTAGAAGATACAATATATAAACACTGGATGACTACTGGTTCACTGGAAGCTATTAAAAAAAAGTTTTTTTAAAAACTAGATTCCTATTTCCTTCCACATATTTTTTTAATATTATATTTTGCGTCTTGTAAATCATAAAACTCTTTGAAAGTCATTACTAATGAGATGAAGTGCTCTTTATCCATTACATGACCATGACCACAAGGTGGCACTCGACTTCAGACACAAGGGTGTGGGAAGATTCTCTTTTTTAGGTAAGGGTGTCAGGGATTGGAATGAGTTACCAAGAGAAATGATGAATAATTTACCGAAAACTTTGAAAGAATTTAAAGATAAAATTTGTAGAGGGCAAATGTAGGTAGGTGCAGGATAGGGGGAAGATGGGTGTGTAGGGAAATTGCCACCGGAGCCTGTGCTCCATTGCAATTAAATTAAATTAAATTTGAATAGTTTAAGTGAAAACATACAAGCAAAGAACAAGTGAGTGGGAGCGAGAAATTTTATAATTCTTTTTATCCTTATTTTAAATGGAGTAATCTGTATCCAGTTGTTTTTGTGACCTTGTAGAGAGCCCATACGTACCGCGGCGTGGGCGGCAGGCGCGTGTGGCGGTCTCCTGTGTCGGGCACTGAGAGCCGGACCTCAAAGGCGCCGCCTCAGGGCTGCACACACCACACACGCCGCCCAGGTGGAGGGGAGAGGTCTCCACAACGTGTCACAGGTGGGCGAGGTCACGGTGGAAGTGCCGCTTTAATTAAATTCTAGACTCAAAAAATTGCTAAATGAGTTTTGTCACAACGCGGAGGGAGAGGGTCGGGGGGAAGCGACCACTAATAGTGATGTCATGTGACAAGGAGGGGGAGGCAGAGCCGGATTAGAACAGCGCGCGGGGCCAGTAGCAAATGGGGAGAGTGTAAAAAAAAAAAAAAAAAAAATAAATAAATAAATAAATAAATAAATAAATAATAATAAAGGGGGGCACCAATCTGGCCTAATTGGGAGGTCCCCCCCCCGAAGGCGTGAGGCCCGTAGCGTTTACTACACTTGCTGAGTGGGAGGATCTTGAAATTTATGTGACGTTAATTGATGGGTGGCTGCTAAACCAGCTATACACAAACGAGCACGGAGGACATACAGTTAAGAGAGCTATCATACAGAATAGGTCACGTCCATTTTTACGAAGGTGGACTATACTCCGGACACATCACTATACTGCTTGCTATCTGGGCTAGTGTTTCCCACCGGCGGCGCGTTTCTGTTCCAAGCCAAATGTGGGGGCGTTGTTAAAGTTCAAGAAACATCTGTCGGAAGCGTTTGTAATATTCTGGAAAGCATGGGGGCGACCAATCACCGCCCCTATACTTTCTTATATTATATCCGGCTTTAAGGGCTGTATCAACCAAGTTTTTAATTGCGTTCCCATGATCATATTTAGCCAAAAGAAGATTTACTGTAGTCAGCCATTTATTAGCTTAGGAAAAAAAAAATCAATAGTGGAAGACGGCAATGTAAGATTGCTGAAGACAAATAAGACACAAAACAATGAAAAATTATTTACACCAAGGTCAGCCGTCTGATCAATAATATTTTTCCATAATATTTTTTTATTGGTTATGGCTTTACGCCTTGTTGACATCGAGGTAATTAGAGACGAGAAATGAGTGTGGACAAGGAACGAGAAGGAATTCGACCATGGCCTTTTGATGGAAGCTTCCAGACGTTCGCCTGGTACGATTCGCGGAAACCATTGAAAACAGAAATCTGGATGCCCGGACGGGGATTCGAACCCCCGTCTTTCCGAAAGCGAGGCCACAACGTTAACCGTTCACCCACCACGCTCGGTATGTATTTATTAATAAAACTGTGAAAGATACACCAATTTTATTTATATCTTGCAATAAGGTTATTTTAGAAACAAGGACATGTGATAACGTACAGTTCACATAAGAGTGGCGGCATCGAATCAGTGTTTCAAAAAAGTTGGCTTACGAGCAAAAGAAATTGGAGCACGTTACATTAATGACAAGAATGGAAATCGTTGCGTTTTTTCTAAAATGACGGTGCAGACCAATTTTTTTGTTTGCAAATGGGTGATTTGAGTAGTTTTCTTTTCAAAAAGGGAACGGTAGACGAAAAAAGTTTGGGAATCTATGATATAGTCGGTCGTGACCAAAGGAATATAATTGTACTTGAAAAATAGTCTTTAGCTGTTCCAGTTTATTTCCATAAAAGATAGAAAATTTAATTCTATATTTGTTTTTATTATACGACACTCTCACAATACTGAACTACAAGACTCCTTGCATACGTAAATACTGTTCAATACCGTTCGCGGAAAACAGTTTCAAACTCTTTTCTGCCGCTCGCTTATATAAGTTCCATAGAAAGTTACAGAATAATACAAAGGCTTCCGACAGATGTTTCTCGAATTTTAACAATACTTAAGCAATTAAAAACATATGAAAAACAACCAAAATCAATACGTAATCATTTACAATGATTACCAAATGCCCGGAAATGAAAATTTAAGATATTTAAACACAAATTTATCAACATAACTCATTTTAAACTATCGCAAATCGTCCTCTAAACATCGCAACTCACCATAATGCTTGAAATTACAAAAATTTAATCAATTCTTCTTGCATAATACTGTCCTTAAACATGTGATTATTGTAGGCCATTTCTTCCTCAGTTGCTTGTTAAACTAATAATTATTATTTAGTAAATACGTCATTGCAACTGTTGTTTAATATTCTTTATCTTTCGGATGAGTTTCGCCTCTCGTCGAGGTATCTTCAGCGTACATAGAAAATAATGTTTTTTTTTACATATAACGAAATTATTTTATATATACGAAGCATAATATGACTTATATTTACATACCAGTTATGAATTATCATATAGAACTTTTGTTTACATAGGTGTAATAGGATAGGATTGATATTGTAACTTACATTTATTTTTTGAGGTGTGTTAGTTGGTCTTCTGTGATCTCAACCAGCATGCTGTTTCCACTATTGTATTTAGTAATTCAGTTTGATATAGTGTGGTTCTTATGCCTCCACTGGTAGTCAACTTTGAAGCACAGTTTTATGCACGTCATTATCAACCTTCAGTTTTCGCGTGCGCCTTGCTGCTGCTCAGCTCTTTCTCCGGCGGTGATCTGTCGGAGGTGTCGTGAGCGGAGAGTTTGAATTGTGTAATCTCATTCGTGTGTGTGTGTTTTTAGTTCCTTTAGTCAAAATGTTCATGTGTGGTGGATGGGGGAGACGCAGAGTGGTGTTAAATTACTGTTGTGGTGAAGTTTTTTTAGTATTTAATGCTGGTTTGTGTCAGTTTCGATGTTTATCAACTTGAATAAGGTTTGGTTTGTTAAGTTTACATGGTCATTAAGTACGTGTTTTCCTGAGACTATTGCTTTTTGAATTTGATAGTTCTCTTCAAGAGTTAGAATATTGTGTTGTTTGTTGTTCGGATTTTCAATTCTGTATTTATGTTTGTGGGAAAATGGTTATTGTCTAAGAGGTGTTAAGCAAAAGTTGAATGATTGCAGTATTTTAATGCTGGCAAGTGTTCCTTATACCTTGTCTCGAATTGTCTGCTTGTTTGACCAATGTACACTGCATCACAATTCTGACATGTCAGTTGGTATATGCCACAGTTATGGAATTGTCAGTCAAGACGTTACGTGTAGACCGACCTTGGGCCGGCCACCCAGTATTGCATACATGAGATAACGGCGGCAGACAGCAATGTCCAGCATACTTGGCGAAATAAAATTATCCGTGTTTTATTAATAAATTTAAAGCGTCAACCTATCATATTTAACCCCTACACCAACACCACAGACCGTAAAATTACTCGAAACGCCATCAAAATTCCGTTCATACAGACACAATTGCGTCCAAATAATGTTAGTTTTTTCTCGTAGTCGCGATATTTGCAGCATAGCATAAAAAGAACACCAAGTGGTAGCTGGTTATTATTAGTTAATGATTAGTCAGGCGTTCTCTGCATTATAAAGTTAATGAATAATCGGATAGGTGTTAGTGTACAGATAAACCCCACATGTATGTATTTTAATCTGACATCTGTGTGCAACGATCATACGTCAATCCAATATATTTATGTTTGTAATTATAAAATAATGTATGTAATTATTATTAACTAGTTTAAACGCGCGTCCAACATAACAGGTATCACTATAGTGGTAGAAGGAATTTGTTCTGTAAAACTTTCTTAGGTAAAACGAATAACCATGAATCATTATCTTTTTGTTAACATTTTTAATGATTTGAGTAAACTTTCTGTTATTAGATTTGCGGAGTACGAGTATTTGGCTAGGATGTTTTGACATAACTGCATTCGATTTTGAATGACGGAAATTTTCATTATAAAAAAAGTTTCTAAGCAAACCATAATTAAAATAAAAACGAGTAACTATTATTTATTGGATTAACATATATTTCGTGATTACTTTCGCTGAGTTCCAATCAACTTCCTTGTTTCTTAGCTTTTGTCAAAAAAATTCTTAGTTTATGTTGTAATCTGTTTCCAGTAACTGCTACAGAGAATACGAGGCACACACCTGTAATTAAAAAAAAAAAAAGCAACATATAAATCTAAACGAATGTCACTTTACAATTTCTTTTACATATTGCCTCGCATTTTAGTTTATATCTCTGTTACATAACAGTCTATTCTATTATAACTTGGCAGCGCACTCACACCTTATTTAGTAGTGTAAGTACTAATAAAATAAAATTCGATTATTAATTTGAAATTTAAACTTTCTGTTAGCAATATAAGAGTAAATAATGTCAGTGCAGTTATTCATTTGAAATTTCCTGCTTAGCGAAACAGTGCTATGGTGCCGGCCAGCGTAACTAACACTTCGAGTATCGTCGGACTCGCCGAACTTTCCCGAGTTATTGAGTTGAGGTCCAGTCTCCAGGTTCAACGCATTTTACTAAAGTGGATACACATCGTAATGTGAGATAATCTATATATATATAACGATGAATGTATTTTGTTTGTTTGTTCTTCATACAAATCCACAGTTTTCAGCCGACCTCGATGAAACTTTGCACACTTATCCTTTAAAACAAGGAGAAAAATACTCTCTACCTTTGGTAGAAAAATTATCTGTATAAATAATAGCTGTTGTCTTATAATTTCTAAAAATTACTGAACGGCGATAGACAGACGCGTTGAGTGCGTTTCTGTATTGCGTTTCGATACAGCAGCGGTCGGGTAGCTCAGTGGTTAAAGCTGCTTGCTGATGTTTGGATCGCGGTCTTCGGTTCAAATCTCCGCGGAGGCAAAGATTTTTAAAAATTGTTTCTGATCGTAAGTGCTGGTTATTCGGATTGAACCTTAAACTGTACAAATCACAAATTTAGGGGTGCAATGCGAGGCAAATCGTAGGTACTCTTGTAATGCTGTAGGTGTACACTTTTTTTTGCGTTATATTGATCCCTCAGGGGTGATTTGCAGTCAGTGTGTGGGTGAACTGCAGTAATAATACTATAAATGCGAAAGTAAGTCTGTGTTTCTTTGTTACGTTTTGACGACTAAATGCCTCTACCGATATTGACGGAATTTGACAAGAAAATCTGTAGGGAGGGTACAGGACATTTTTTTTTTCCGGTATGATTAACTGTTGTAGCCACGAATTTTTGAGAACTTATTGAATGGAGACAGAGAGTCGGATGTGTGTGTTAGTCTGTAATGTTACGTCGGTTGCTCAAGGTGTGGTGCTTCTTGCGCATTATGTTAGTGTATAATTTGTTAATAAAATTCGTTTAGAGAAAAAACGTATTATTTAGTGTAGATGTAGATATTCTCTGTCCTATTACTTTGTGTCTGCCTAAATGTTTCTGGCACCAGTTTATTTTGACATGCCTTGCGGGCGTAAACTGGCCTAAGTTGTGGCTCTAGCAGAGCACGAGCAGCTAAAGTTATTGGAACCCAAGAATCGGATGCCCATGCTGAAGAAAGAAAAAAAGAAAAATCTGAAATAAACCTGCCCATAGTTAACACCCCCCCCCCCCCCCCCCACATCCCCTCACCTTCGTTTGTTTTTCTGTTTTTAAATATATTGGAAATTGGTTCTCTTTAAGAGACAGGTTCGACGGTAGAATGATATAGTGATGACTTTCCGGTCATATTATGCCTACTCGGTGTTGTTTTGGACCAATCCTTCGTTACTAACAACTTTCTATATTCAGTTCTGGCAAAGAAATTCTTAATCCACGTGAAAGAAGCCGCGGGTATCAGCTAGTTAATGATATTTGTGTGAATATCTCTGGTTGCAGAGAATAACCTGTCGCATCGAAGCGGATGTAAAGCGTGTCAAATAACAACAGGAATGGAGACACGCCGATCTCGGTAGCTTAGGGGCTAGAGTCCGTCTGGGGACATGATTGTTTAGGATAAATGTCATCTGGTTTGTCTCATGACCTCTACTCCCTTGAATGATAAGATAAATACACGAAGACGCATTAATACATGAACGGTGACCAAATACATACATTGAGGAGTGCAGGCTGAATGGCTGCAAAAACAAACTCTTTTTTTTTTAAAAAAAAAAAAAAGAGACATCATAATAAAAGAATAGGATGGCTGTGAATACGGCGACAGCTTGGATGGAAACGTGTTACTGCGTACAAAGACCTTACAACCTGTTGCGCCTGCATACATTGCAGACAACGACCCCAAAGTTCTATCCCCGTTCTAGAATACTTTTACACGGGAGCTTGTCAGACAACGACCTCAAGGTTCTATATGAGTTCCAGAACATAATGCCTCTGGTCAGTGACGCATCGCTCACTGCCGACTAAAGCGCTGCCCTGCTTCGTACTTCCCTCGGAGTAACGGCCGACCACAACCGCCGCTCCACACAATTCCCAACAATTCTTCCAATTCTAAAATTGGTCTATTACAGTGGTGGCCAACCCAAATGATCTTGCGGACCACTTTTGAAATGCACCAAAAAACCGCGTGACGCATGTAATATTATACATATATCCCCATATTAGATTTAGACCCACTATAGACATTTTTTGGGAGTGAAAAATTGAAACCTTATGATTTATTGTTATTGTGTTTCCTATTATTCCTACATGTAAACATAGGTAATATAATAATAATGATACTCATAATTTCGATATATATTGGTTTCTGAATACATGGATGCACAAATAGTGTATTTTTTTAATACATTGGATTTAACTACTTTCGCCATTTTAAAATAAACATATTTTGTAAAAATGTGATGAATCTCGAGGGACGGAAAAATGTTCCAGGCGGGCTGCCCCTTGTCTATTAGAACGAGAAGATGTGAAATAAACTTGTGAAATAAGCTTGTGTTAACCATCATTAGGAAAGTTACTGGTGATAACTTAAATGACGGTTGTTTTGAAATAAAGTAATATGAAGTAAGGAAAGGTAGTATAAACATCTTCTTTTGCGATACTTGGAACTGTGTGCGGCTTCGAAGTCTAGAAGCCATACGCCAGTCACCAACAGGCGACTGCGGCACAGCATCCAACACTTCAGCCTGGGTTGCAGGTACGACAGTCGATATGGGAGAATCTGTGATAGGCTTGGCTATATCAGTTTCCCCAACATCACATCTGCTGCAGCCTTTTACGGCAGCTTCCAGCTGCGTAACTTTCGCTAACACAGCTGCAAGCTGAGCGCGCAGATCAGCCACCTCAGCTCGCGTCTGCACACAGCAATCACAGTCCCTAGACATACTGCTTTTGAAAAACGCAAAAAGAAAGGAAACAAAAAAAGTACAGAAAAAAGGAACAGAAACTCGAAATAACCTGTACTTCCTACAAAATATATACACTCGGAGATTGCACTAATCAAATCCCCACACCACTACAGATAAAATATAACAATAAAACACGCTACTGCACTCGGCAACTATTCAAACGCTACTAACTAGTACTGTCTACAAAATGTAAACACTCAGAGATTACACTATTCAAATACCCACACCACTACAGATATAAAAACAACAACAAAATACGCTACTGCACTCGCTGACTGTTCAAACGCTACTAACGACCACTGTTTACAAAATGTAAACACTCAGAGATTACACTATTCAAATACCCACACCACTACAGATATAAAAACAACAACGAAATACGCTACTGCACTCGCTGACTGTTCAAACGCTACTAACGACCACTGTTTACAAAATGTAAACACTCGGAGATTACACTATTCAAATACCCACACCACTAGAGATATAAAAACAACAACGAAATACGCTACTGCACTCGCTGACTGTTCAAACGCTACTAACGACCACTGTTTACAAAATGTAAACACTCAGAGATTACACTATTCAAATACCCACACCACTACAGATATAAAACAACAACGAAATACGCTACTGCACTCGCTGACTGTTCAAACGCTTATGAAAGCGTCACAGAACTGATTAGTAGATTAGGTTGGGAGTCTCTGGTAGATAGACGACGCACGTTTCGTTTAAACTTATTGGAAAACATGCGTACTCCAACTTTCACTCATGAGTGTAGTGAAATACTTCTTCCACCAACCTATTTGAGTCGGAAGGACAGGAAAGATAAAATTAGAGAAATAAGGTGCCGGACTGATTCTTATATGAATTCTTTTTCCCCTCTTACCATTAGGGATTGGAATGCACAGCAAAAAGATTAGCTTTGGTGCTGAGCACCCTCTGCCACCCACAATTTTGTGAATTGCAGAGTATATATGTAGATGTAGATGTAACAGGAGAGGTGGAATTACAGATCATAACAAGGCAAAAAGATGACCTAACATGTTCTCATCCTCTGTGGAAACTGATAATTAGGTATAGTAAGGTAAAGAATGTGGAATGGAAGAGATGAACATGATCATAAAACAACACTTGATCGCATGCATTAAGAGAGAGAGAAAATATTCGCTTGAAGGTTCGAGAGTCACAGAACGAAATAAATTCCCTAACGAAATTCTGAACAAGTTATCCCACATATTGCAGTAATTTGAAGAGTAATTCTTGTGGGACAGAATGGGTGTGCTGGGTAACTGCTCGGTGGCGTATGCTACAATGTACCACATATGTTGCAGTTTATGTAATTGTATGTAAAGACGTCGCAGCGACATTCAAAATATAAAAAATAAACGGTCGTCAATATAATTTAACTCCCTTTAAACAGAAGAATAGCAATACAACTGACAGAGTCCCGATACCGGAAACTCACTTTGTCCATATTGTTCGAACATGCAGTTATGCGAGTTGAAACATTTTATTTCATTTTTTAAAAGCTTTTTTATTGTAATAACACCAACGAGATAAACAGGTGCAATGAATCAATGACTCTTGGTAAATAAATGAGTATGAATAATTTAAAACTCACAACGTTTTAATTTGATAACACAGTGAAAAATATGAGTTAAAACATATCTTTCGTGTTTTTGTTTCCACTGTAAACACAGACAAGAGACAAACGTCATTCGAAATAGTTTCTGGACTTTAGTTCAGCCTTCATTGCTATTGGTTATCTACTGCAACGAATATGAGCTTCACTACAGCGGGAATCTTAATAATTAAACAACTTCATACGCCGACGAAGCTCTCTAGGTGTATTCATTACCGACGAATGACTCCGTTCTAAATCTGACACAATGGGTTTAATGGAGGCATTAGAGAAGGTCCAAAGAAGAGCCGCCCGATTCGTGACAGCTAAATATAGTTGGAGAGAAAGCGTAAGTGCGATGTTGAAGGTTTGGGAAGACCTGGAACACCGAAGGCGTTGCTCTCGACGGAAGCTAATTGAAAATTTCTCGACTGACATATTTCGGAATGACAGCAAACAAATATTGCTACCAGCAACATTCATATCTCAGAATGTCCGCGAAAATAAGATAAGAGAAATCAGGGCCAGAACCGATTCGTTGCTGTACTCATTTTTCCCACGAGAGATTAGGGAATGGAATAGAAAGGTTTTACCGGGCGATTAAACTTAAAATCCGACAGGAGTAGCTTTAGATAAAGCACTCCGACCATCCTGAACTGAGTTTTCCATGGTTTTCCCGGATCACTCCAGGCGAATGCTGGGATGGTTCCCCAAAATAACCCACGGGCGCCTCCTGCCATATCCCGTATATCCCTTCCAAACCATTACCCTTTCAGATAGGAGCCACACACTTTTAGTAAACCGCGGAGTAATAATAATAATGGCTTAATAGCCTTCTTCAGAGGGTCCACCCAGCCACGGGGTTGTGGATTAAAGAAAATAAACCCATCACCCAGAAACATTGCGGGCACAAGAGCTCCGATGAACGCAAAAACACGAGACGAACTCAAGTGTCCTATTATGATAACTTCAATTGAAATGTATCTTTTCTAAAAGTCGTTTCCTCTTCATTAGTATGACTGTATATGCGTACACTGTATGTGCCGTCGTATTTTGCGAAATAGAATGCAGTGGAGATTAGTTTTAAGCACCCTCTGACACCAAAAAATTTGTGGATTGCGTAGGGTACAGTTAACGCAAAAGGCACAAATGAACAGTAGTCGCTGAGGTAAAGGGTCGAACTAAATATCTCGTTCGACTATCTGAATCATGAGCGACCGAGCGTGGTGGGTGAGCGGTATCGCTATGGCCTTGTTTTTTGTTTTGTTTTTTGCTTGGGCTTTACGCCTTGTCGACGGCGAGGTCACTAGAGGAGGGATGGGATTGGGGAAAGGAACGCGAAGGAATTTGGCCATGGCCTTTTGAAGGAAGCAACCCGGCATTCGCCTGGAGTGAATTGGGGAAACTATGGAAAACCCAATCTGGATGCCCGGACGGTTCTGGCCTCGCATTCGTGAGTTCGCGGATTCGAATCCCCGTCTGGGCATCAAGATTTGGTTTTTCCATGGCTTCCCCAAATCACTCCAGGCGAATGCCGGGATGCTTCCTTCAAAAGACCATGGCTGAATTTCTTACTGTTCCCTGGCCCTAGTCCTTGACAGCCTCCAATTTCCTTGACCTCAAAGAGGCTTATAACCAAAAGCAAAAAAAAAGTGACTTCTAGAGCCACGGGTAAACAAATGTATTCAATCATATTAACTGGCTGGTATGGAATCTTAAAAATTCGTTTTTCTGCTTCTGCTACAATATTAATACTGGCACGAAATTCGCTAATTACTATTGTAACAGGGGCACAAAAAGGTGATGCCTCGTCTAGGTCGAAGTCACTAGGCCAGAACCTAATATTTCATGCGTTGACATTGAGCACCGAATTTTTTAATTCAATGTCGGTGAGATTAAAAACACCATTTCGGCGTTTATGATGCGAAACGGTGAGCGGAAAAGTTAATTTCGTATAACATCGTTGTTTGCTGAAATTAAATCTGATAATAATTCCGCGTATCCCATTTCGGATTAATTACGGCGAGATGCACGTGAATTGATTTTCGTATTGCAAAAAATTTAGAGTGCACAGGCAGGCTGCAATGTCATAGGTATTATATAAAACCGTATGAAGAATGAGGATGCAAAGGAAGAGCACTGATATAAAACTTAAAGCAGCCGGTTGTTAAGATTTCTTTGTCCACGAATCGCGCAAAAAATACGAACCGATTTGTATAAAGTTTTACATTTTGAAACTTTAGGATCTAACTTAAAAACTGAGGTATCTTATAACTTTACGCGGACATTGGGTGGAGCCATAAATAATAATCTACTCATAAACTGGAAAAATAAGCGCCAAAGATCACACTGTATCAAACATGATTACCATTTTCGTAACCTCAATAGTGTAACATAACCACTAACCGCAATCATTTTTTATAATTAATTTACAATTATTATTATTAATGAATCATGTAGCAATTATGAATTATAAGTATGTTAATGTTTATATCTTGATATGAATTATTGTTGAGTTTCCTTAGTCTGTAGTTTGCTTAGTAATCAGGATTGTTATATAAGTTGTGTGACAGTCTTTGGCGCTGGGCAGTACAGCTGGGCGGCAGCGCTTGTTGGCTGGGCGCCTGCATTGTAGCGGAGCAGGGCGCGGGCAATATGAGTGTCGTGGCGCTCGGAGAAGATTGTATATCGTGAACACAACCCGTTCATTCACTAGCTAAAATAGCTTGCGAAATGTGTGGGAAACTTGTTTCAGTATAACGTAAGTGTCTTAAAAGTTGTGTCAGTGAGTAATATGAATTAAAATCTATACTATCTCCACCAGAACAATGAGTTTCTCTTTTCTAGACTGTGTAAAAATACCTCTCAATTAGTTTATCCAAGCTAACTGCTTGCATGTGTTGAGAGAAGAGAATTTGTCCCGATCTCCTCTAAATAGCTCGCCGCCAGCAGTGCACCGGAGCCCCCACGCTCAGGGGGCCCCTGAGCACAGGTAAGGGGGCCCTAAGCGCAACCCAGGGGCCTCCAAGCACTGCCCACAGAGCCCTCGGGCTACTGCTTAGGGGCCCCCAAGCACAGCTCAGGGGGGCCTGAGGGCCCAAAATAATTTTTTTGCAACGGGGCCCTTGTTGAACTAGCTGCGCTACTCGGTCAGAGAAAAGATATGATAACTCGCAATAGATATGAACCAAAGAACACAGTGAATCAAAGATAACTACTTCAATCTTTGATTTATGGTAACATTTAATTGACCTCGTAACTTTGATTATTTAGTAACACGGCACGCGTGTAAGCTTAAATTCAGCTGAGAGCAACAGCAATGATGTCAGTAACACAGCACACAGGAAAAAAAAAATGTCAAAAATTAAATTCATGGTCCGTTCTACTGATGGTCGAAACAGGAATGACGTTTAAAGCAGAATAGCACTAGCAAAAAATAGAAGTATAGGACAAGGACTCAGAAAGGACTAATTAAAATTCTATATGTGGAGCACAGCGAATCATGGACTTTAGGAATACCAGAAAAAAGTAAAATTGAAGAAGGATGCTGAAAATTAAGTGGACAGATAAGGTAAGAAATGAATATATTTCAGAAATGATGGGTGAGGAAAGAAATTTGTGGAAGGGTCTTAGAAAATGAAAATACAAAATGGTAATTTTTTACGACATGCGGGATTGGTTAAATTTTGAGTGGAGGGAGTAGTCGAAGGAAAACACTGCAGAGGTAGACATAGGTCAGTATATACCAAGCAGATTAATGATCAGGAAGAAAATAAAAAAAATGTAGGTACCACTTCACGAAATTTACTAGTAGTTGTTGTGTGATTTTCATTCAACAAAACATGAATCGTAACTTGTTGACAGTTTTTTTAAAAAACTTTTCACTGAATTAACTAGTGCACTCCTGATTTAATTTGAGGAACCTGTGACGATTGCGTATGTCAACCTTTTCCAACTGCCCACCCCTTGGAGACTACCCGCGGAATCATTAATAATACTACTACTACTAATAATAACCTCTACAACAAAACATCCATGCCATGGCAGACCAAAATTCGGTCCTGTAACACCGACATAAGACTCTAAGAAGTCAAAAAACCAACAGTCCTCTATGCAAGCGAATCGTCGACTCTTAACAGAAAAGACGAACTTGAAGAAATCAAAAAAGAAGAGAGATAATATATTGGGAAATTTCTAGGAGCAAAACAGTCTATAGTTGGTTACAGACTGCAATCAATCAAAACAACAGAAAAGTTTTCAAATATCGAAAATGGCATCAAGAAAATGCGAATGAAATTCTTAGGTCACCTTAACAGATTACTAGAAAATCGATTGACAAAAAGATGATAGATTATCTAACCTCACTTAAAAATTCAACACCTTGGCCGGACGAAATTCGAAAGGATCTCAAAATCGCAAACATAAGATCAACGGACATTTTATAAAGTGATACCATCAGACACAGAGTAGACAAATGTGAAGTTACAATTGAATAACCAAAACAAAACAGACCAAAGTGGTCGAAAGAACGCAAACAAGCTATCTCGAAAAGAATGAAATCCTATTGAAACAACAAGACAGTACAGAGCAGAGCCGAGGTCATGTCTCATCGCATGGGAAGCATGCCTCCCAAGACGAGTGGAAAAGCAGCCGAAAAGGTCGATTCTCGCCTGGATGCTCTAGACAGAATGATAGCGGAGGCAAAGCAGAGTCCACTGACGTTCGGGTCGGCCGCGAGTGCGGTCCCAGGGCCTCCTTTACCTTCTGAGAAGAAGAAGATCGCCGCCGACCCTCTCAAGGATGAGGGTCAGTACAGCTGAACCTTCCTGTTACTTAACAGCAACCTACTGATTTACGGCTGTTCCAGTAATTATTACTATTCGTCCGGTTAATCAGGCTTCCGACTCGTCGCAACGAGGTATTCCTATAGAGGTGCCTAGAAGAGGGGCCTGTACCACCGTTACATGTTGCATACTGGGTATGCCTGCTAGGCCTGCTGCAACAGGACACTATACTTCCCCTGCTCGCCTGGCCGTCAGCAGATGGACGCATTCTGCTTGTCGGACCTAAATACAATACTCAGCAAGCTGCAAGAACTGGAGGTAGCTTTCAAAGAGCTTCTACCCCCCATCCAACAAATCAAGAAACAAGGCTACAAACACCAAAGCCAAGAAACCTTCACGAGGACCTGTCCAATGCTACAGGTGCCAAATATTTGACCACTACGCTCGGCAATGCACCTCAAAGCTGAGGTGCGTCCGCTGCGGGGGTGATCATCTGAAACAAGAGTGCCCAAGACCTAAGCACGAAGCCACCTGTTGCAATTGCGGTGGGTCCCATGCCACCTGATTTCAGGGCTTCAAACCTCCAACACACAAACGACGCCAAACTACACGGAAACTATTGCCAAGCACCAAGACCCGGAAGTCCGCGCACGCAAGCCAAGGGGGCATCCATAAATTCCGTGAGGTGTTTTTCGGATTTCCGGACCCCCCACCCCCACACTGGTGAGACTACGTGAGATCTGGTCCCACCCCCCTCCTCTGGTGAGATCTGGCCCTTGAGACCCCCACCTAGAAATCGCCCTCGCAATTTTTTGAGACCCCCTAAAATCGTTTTCGCGTCATTTTTAGACCTCTCTTTTTTTTTTCTTTTTAGCTCTACACTCGAACAAATATTTCTAAAACCTCACGTGAGATTTCCGTTGACCCCCCTCTCTCCTCTTTGGTGAGATTTCGGCGGACCCCCCCCCCCGTATTTTACCTCACGTAATTTATGGACGCCCCCCCAAGTCATCCAACCAGCCGACAAATCACCACGCTCACCACTGTAACTGGCGAGACACAGTTGACCGCAAACATCATCCAGATTCGCTAAGATTCGAAATGATTAAGACACCCACAAATCAAAACAACGAAGAGCAACCGAAAAGTCTCACCGAAAGCAAAGAACATCCACTTTAGTGTTTGAAGGAAATGTCAATTGAAAACAACCTTCGCCAACAGCAGCTCGATCAAAAAAAGTGACCAACGATTTGCTCTGACGTGCGGAACAACAAGAAGAAGGAAACTTGATCGGGTCATTTGCTTAATGTCTTCCATTTATTTGGAGAATGCACCACTAATAATATTAATAATAATTGGAAATTTGCTATTGTGGCCAGAGTTCGCGTGTTCTTACTCCTCTATTTATGTTTTCATAATTATTAATTTTATTTTGTCCGCGGAACCGCTTAGGATAGGTTGGGTGCCGCGGGCTTACGTGGTGGGCTTCGTCGGTTTAGGAATGCAGCGCATAAAACAACAATGTGGTAAAACATAAATCAACGCAGTTTTTCTCTGCGTGGTTTATTTATGAATGTTTCTCGGGAATCAAACCGAGTAATACTATTATTTATACACAATATTTCGGCGACATAAATCTCCGTCGCCATCTTCAGGTGCATTGTAAGACTGGAAGTTTGCCTAGAGCTCGTAGTTTAAAAACTGGCGTGGCAACGACAGACGTTGTTACGTTTGTTTAAATCGACAAATCCGCGATGGCGGAACATAGTTTGGAACAAGGATATGGACTCGAGAGGCTTCTGGGACAGCGTCTGGAAATCGCATCGCGTCTTATCTGGTTAACCGGGATTGTGGTTTCCAACTAAGTGATGCTTGGATACCTGTTATTGAGGCTGCTCGTCAGCAACGCTCTGTGTTCTGTATTCCGCGGGCGTCTAATGACGTCTGAGATGCTGCTAGGCAACGTAACAACGTCTGTCGTTGCTACGGCAGTTTTTACACAACGTGCTCTAGGAAAACTTGGAGACTTAAAACTGCATCCGAAGAAGGCGACTTCGTAGATATATTGAGTATAAATAACTGAATTAATTGTTTTATTTTTTTAGAGAAACATTCATAAATAAAGGTGATTAGATGGTTGTAGAAACGTTTTGTTCGAGTAATTTGCAAAGAACGGTGCAACCCCCTCTGTGTAACACGGTTTTAGGAAATAGTGCAAGACATCTAGTGACAGTAATAGCAAAAGGTTCATCTAGCGTTCCAGGAACATACTCATTCTTCTTTCCTATGTTCATTAGTCAAGCATTCGATTTTACATGCGAGAGGTGTTAAAAACAAAATTAAACATATCAGATGAGGCATATGACGAAACAACCACTCAATGGCTCTGTACGTGATTGCATTGGAATATGCGTGGGACTCTTTACTGTTGCGTCGTAAATGCTACCGACAATAAAGTTGTAAAACCATTTATCAGCGCCGAAATAGAACATACGTGATTATACAATTGGCGGAGCAGTATTTTGTCCCCTGGTGACGACGCGCATCATATTGTTCTGCAGCTTTTTTCCCCCCGTTCTGCATTAGTTTCTCCTCAAGGAAGTGTAATAGGACCACTTCTTTTACTAATTTTTATGAATGATCTCGTTGACAACGTTAATTGCAGGATGCAATTCTTTGCTGGCGATGCACATATCTATAGGGAAGTGAGTTGCTCTGATGATTGCTTGGAAATTCAGCGCTATCTGGATGTTATTTCGGAATGGTGCCATAAATGGCAACTTACACTTAAATGTAAAAAGTGCAAGGCAATGCAAATAAGTAATAAAAAGACCCCGTTTTCTCACGAGTACACTTTTACTGCTTGCGTATGTATTGTAGCATCACATTATGCACAAAAAAACCGACCATTGTAGTAATGACGCTCAAGTAGACGACGCGAGTGTACGGTCGGAACAGAAATGAAGTGAGACGTTCGCCCAAGCAAAGGGGCTGTTCTGCAAGAGATGGAAAGGTGTTCCCCTCCACTGTTCCGCGCCACTATACGCGCCTTTGAAGCCGCCGACTGGCGATGGATCGAGGCGTGCCACCACAGGCCAGCACGGGCCGCTACGGAAGGGTCTAGTCTCACAGCTAAGTTGGTCCGAGCGCGGCCCGTAAAACCACGCGCCGTGGAGAGCCCTGCCTGTTTATCCCTTGCGACGACGAGTGGCTAATGTCTGAAGGGGGGGCTGTCAGTGCGGGGGTGGGATTTCCGCTAACTTTCGGAGCAGTGAGCGATAACGCGAGGACCTTAGAAGCAGGTATTGCGAATTGCTGCACCTTCCGAGCCAATGATCGACGAGTCAACTACCGCGAAATATTGGCAGCCAATGAATATAGAACCGAAACGTTAGAGGAAAAAAGAAGCCAGCTTGCAGGCCCGAATAGTGTGTATTGTGTTTGGCACACAATTAAAAAAATTCCTCAGATATATAAAAGTGTAATGGCTAACATCAATGACGTTCCACCAAAAACTCGAACTGGAAAAATGCGGACTGGAAAAATTCAAGTACCCGGGTCTGATGATGATGAAAAGTTGTTTGGACTCAGAAGCAATTCAGGAAACGATACGCAAACTCGAAACAGCCTATTAGAGATTGTAACATCACAGAGAGAATTACAGTGCAATAATATCGCAGGCACGCGGGAGGATTATCTCAGGAGTTAGAGAACAAAAGAGGTAGACGTTTGTTTGGTTGGGGAAAAGAAGTGAGAGAGCGTATGCAGTATCAGAGTGGATTGAGAATTAAATATATATATATCTGGTGGTTTGCGACGGTCTACGGTATCTGAGAGAACTAGAATGGAATAAAACAGTAAATGAATAAATGATAGATTCTTTGATTTATGTTACATGGCTCAACGTGATAGGACGAACCTGCAGTTAAAAGTGGAAATTACGAAGAGTGTAATTAGCACGAAAACGCGCTAAAAAAAAAGAAGATAAGTGGTGAAAGAAAAAGGAATCGTTTAAGACAAACCATAATTGTTGAGAGTATAAGTTGCTCCAACGAACTGAAGGTCAGCGACCGTAAACCGAGTTTTGGAAGGCGGAGGAAAGCAGAGAGGTTGAGCGAAGACTACACTATACTCGACGGTGGCGGCGCTTGGTGGTGGCTGAAGGAAATACTCAGTCGACACAGGAATTCATTCTGCGTGGGTGGAGCCATTGCTGAGCGGTAATAGCAGTCCGAGCGTTCCAGATAGCGGCGACGTCTCATCAAAAGGAAAGAAAGACCATTTTATTGATGCGCGCGCAAGCTGACTAGCAATTACATCCCTAAAATTTTTCTCTTACGGAAAAAAAAGAAAAAAAATTCTATGAATCATTCTTTGACATCGTATCTCATCTTGTTGTCATCAGTGATGACAGATTAGCCTTGTCATAAAACTGACAAGGAAATAATTTTTTTCTTTTGAGCCATAGACTTTTTTTTTTTACTGCTTAGGAAAGTGCTTGTGTAGTCAAGGAGTATATTTGCATAGCTTGTAGTGTTGGTGTAGTTCCTTTTTTCAGTATAGCTTAATATTGTTCTGGGTAAAATGAATAGTCAATCAGAAGAGGTTACTGTAGCACAGGAGGAAATTCCTGAGCATAGTGATGTGTCAGTAGTGGACATGCTTCGTGCATTTCAGGAAACATTTATGAGGTCCTTTCGGGAAGAGAATATTGCCTTTCAAAAGTCGCTTAAAGAGGAATTGATCCATTATAGGGAACTTTTTGTTAAACAAAATATTGAACCCTCTTCCAAACTGAACCAGTATCATTCTGATAAGGCGGAAGATTACAGTCGGGATTTGGGAGAAAATCTTACGGGGAAGTACTCGATAGCAAAAGATAAGAAAATTTTTTGGTCCAGGAAGCAGCTCATGCTTCATCTGACATCTTGCCTGTTAACTCTCAGCTTATGATTCAAATGAAACCAGTTAGTGTTCAACCAATTTCAGACAAGACTTGCTCAGCCACAGATATTCTTATAAGTAATATTGCTGGAATTTCTCTAGAGAAGAGCAAGCTGGCAGTAGGCGTTGAGAATTTATCATGCCAGGTGGAAAATTTAAGGCATCTACGACAGTGTGGGTGAGTGATAGGTTGCAGCTGCAGGTACCGATTTCTGTGGAGAAAGAGGTTGAGAAAAGTTTAAAGGTTCTAGTGCCCGAAGTTGTGAAGGAAGAAGTTGCTAAATGTCAAATTGCCCTAAATGTTAATTCAGTCAAGGCAGAACTGAAGAAGGTGACACGCGGCAGAGAAGAAAAATCAACCGGGATACGGGTAGTCTCGTGGGGAGACGCTAGATCCGTCAAGCACAGAAAGGAATGCTTTGGTTTGGAAATAACCCGTGACGTGATGGAACAAGAGACGGGCGATCAAGACATTCTTGATGAATTCTTCGATGTGTTTTCCGATGTGCCCGGACGCATTAGAGGCTACAGTTGTAAACTAAAGGTATAAGGACTGTTTCTTTATGTCTTTGACTTTGGGACGTCGCAAATATAGCTTGGTTGTATTTCCGAAAGTTACACACTGTACACTGCAGGCCATGCTATGTCAGTTTGCGCGTAGCGTTTGCGTGTTCAGTGGTGCGTGTTCTGATATTTGTGTTTTTTTATTTTTTTAAATATCATATTTGTGTGTTTTCATGTTCTGATTTTTTAAATTGGTGCTGAGTTTTCTATTTTGAACTTAGAATTAAGGAATCTGGGGCTTAATGTAATAAAATGTAGCCACGCAACCACCAGATATTCATCTTTGAATGTTATACCAGTTATTCAATTTTACATATTATACCAGATGTTCATTTTATGTATATTGTGATGGGTGTTTTATGTGAACTACACTCAGATGTTAGCATTTCAAAAAAGGTTTAATTTCGTGACGAAGTTTTGGGCTTTGTCAAGCCCGTCATTCGTCAAACCGCACCGGTTGGGATGTAACATCACAGAGAGAATTACAGTGCAATAATATCGCAGGCACGCGGGAGGATTATCTCAGGAGTTAGAGAACAAAAGAAAGGTAGACGTTTGTTTGGTTGGGGAAAAGAAGTGAGAGAGCGTATGCAGTATCAGAGTGGATTGAGAATTAAATATATATATATCTGGTGGTTTGCGACGGTCTACGGTATCTGAGAGAACTAGAATGGAATAAACAGTAAATGAATAAATGATAGATTCTTTGATTTACGTTACAAGATCTACGACAAATAAATGTCTTTCCCGCAATAGGCCTACTCAGATACGTCAATACGAAACAGTAGTTTTTTATGCGACCGAAATCTTGTTCCAGAATGCCGATAAAGAATTCCTGGGAGAAATCGTGAGAAAACAGTGAAAAATCATTATTGGATTTCTAGGTTCCAACTTAAAGAATGGTATTCATCGAAAAAGATCCAACAAAGAAGAATAAGATGAAGAATGAAAAGGGAGAAAACACTGAAACAATCCGCAAAAGATGGGCAAGATTCTATGGTCATCTCAAAGCAATGAAGGAAAAGATACTTACCAAAAATCTTTTTGTGAAAATGAAGTTTTTCCGGTTTTTTTTTGGTTAAAAAATCTTTAATTTCTTTGATATAAAACCCTGATTTATAAGTATCGAAGAAAACCTTCATTTGTTTGGATTAAAACACGAAGCTGTTTGTGAGAAATATTTTTTTGCTTATGGCAAAAGGAAAGGATGGTAGGCATGGAACTGGAAGGAATTCCGTCATGGAATTTTGAAGGAAGCATCCCGGCATTCGCCTGGAGTGATTTGGGGAAACTATGAAAACCCAAATCTGGACGTCCGGACGGGATTTTGAACCAGCGTCCACCCGAATGTTAACCGTTCACCAGCCACGCTGGGTCTTTTGATCGAAATCTCTTTCGGGAGAAGATAGTGACACATGAGATAAACTGAGATGAACAATCCAAAGCGAACAGGCCCAATCAAAACGAAAGCCTAAAGTTGTCCTAGTTGGCTCCAAATAACGTACATACATAGATTTCCGTGTCATTCACCAATAGATCCAAAACTTTACAAATGGCGAATGAAAAAGTTGAGCTTCCACCATCATTTGGAAAGCTGTCGTAATTAAGAATCACGACTTAGCCAAAAGAGAAGAGACCTACACTTACATGTGCCTTTTTTGCAAGGAAATTCATTGCAATCATCTGTAGGTACATTCCCGCCCCTTTCGAGATCTTAAGTGGACTTGGTTCTCCATATGAGATGGTCAAACCGCGTAGAGACAATAAGCTTAGGGCTTCGAAATTTTGCTGGAAGGATTGCTGGTTAACTGAATGGTAACTGGATTCCATCAGAGGGTGTGGAACTCAACTCGGGTTTAATTGGTTAGAGCCGATGCTAGAAGAAATTTTTACCTTTCAGGACATGGTCAACAGAGTTGGAAGTGGTACTGCATGGTGAACCATGAGGGTGGCTGGAGCTGACACGGGGTTAGATGGTTCCAGTCCTGGTGGCGGATTTTGCCAACAGGGTAGGTGCACACTTCCTAATCACCAGATTGTGCATCAAAGAGCTGGGTTGAATTCCAAACCTCTTCGCAGTGCGTATGGGGTGAGGTTATTCAACGCTGTTGATGGGAATGTTAAGTTTGTATGTGCCTTGCGATCTTTCGAAAGAGTGGGTGTATTTCACTAACTGGGTTTTTTCATGTCTCATTCACGACATATAATGACACACTACAATGAACACGTGTTTTCCCAGGCTAGGAACGATAGGCGGGTGAGACAGAGAATGAATGAGCACTGGCGGAATGAGAAACGTTAACAATCAAGGATGCTGTGTAAATTAAGGCCATAAGCAAGGCCGGCTTAAGGAATTTCTGGGCCCCCTGCGAAGTTTGATTTCGGGGCCCCCTACTTCTTTTCTAGATGTACTTTAGCCTACACTGTTGATAATTTACATGACTTTATATACACATACATACATACACACACTTATATATGCATCTCATATGGATCTCGCAACTACTGCAACTTTTACTTCTGGCTAAGCTCTGTTGCCTATTGTGTCAAATGATATTGTTTTTGTATTCAATTTTATAGCTATTATATTTATAATATACTTTTTGTACACGACATTTCTTTTCTTACCCTTCTTTGCTAGTACACATATGTCAGATCGGGAGTATGGGGCTACGCTACTAGATGGCGCTACAGACGCAGCGCAAAATTCCAGCGCCACGGCGACTGCAGTGACACCTTTCGGAGCTACTTAACCGCAGTGCACAGCACACGGAGCTCTCTTCATGCCGGACCTTCGAGGCGACATCACTCCGCTATCTGTCATTGTGTATTGTGACACTGAGTCTAATAAACCAGATCCTTGTATCCGCGGTGTTCTAGTCGTTACTCTCCACTGTACGAGGGATATCCACAGCCTACCTTGGCTAATGAGCAATCTACCACGAGCAGGAACGCCATTCGATACACCCGAATTCTAATCTTTCCCGAATGGATTCGATATATAGGTCTTTGGGGCTGGAGACACGTGAGCAGGCATACGCATTTTAATTCAATAACTTTTTCTATGAAACGTCAAAAGAAGAATGAGTTTATTCGAACGAAATTCCATAAATTGTTGAAATAGGTTCAGAGAAATACACATCTTTAAGTATATAGGCCTATTGTAATTACATCAGATGCGACTTTCTCAAAACTAAATCTGATGAATGATTTCTCATGGATCTCCACGCTTCTGAAACGTCTATTGTGAACGCAGCTTGTTAACATTCTAAATTTGTAGATTATTTATTTTAGCAGGAATATTGTGCGCTGAGTAAGGACAAATTTTGAAGGGGATCGTGGCGGGGCCCCCTCAAGCTACGGCCCCCCCCGCGACTGCGGTTCTTGCGGTAGTCTTAAACCGGCCCTGACCATAAGTGGCTGAAACTACAGTAAAAATAATAATAATGAACATATGTATGTACAGTCACTATCGCGCTCATAAACAGTAACATTTTTACAGGTGGAAGTCAACGAAGTACTATTTCACTTACATCGTCTACAAAAGGTGATATGAATGCATGAAACTGTTTACGGCTATCGCGTACGCAATGATCCTTGTACCTCATCTTGAAACGTTATTTAAGCTGAGTCTGGATACTTGCTGCTTAGCAGAGGAATGAAACTTGTTATAGTAGTACCGATACGTAAACGAGGGGTGAAAAATTAGGTAGAAAATTATAGGCCAATTAGTTTGACATCAATGCTGTTTAAATGAATTGCGAGATTGATGTACAACCACATCAGAAACATATTTGAGCAACGTAAGTGTTGGTCAAGTCGACAACATGGTTATAGACAAGGATTTTCATGCGATTCTCAGCTAGTAGGCTATATGCAAAATATTTTGGATGAAATGGTAAGTAGAGATCAAACAGATAGTGCAGCACTAGATCTTTCAAATAATTTAGACCGAGTGAACCATGTGATGATTGTAAATAAGGTAAAAACCATTGGTGTAGCTGAAAAAGTGTTCTACTGGGTAGTAGAATTCTTAAAGGTAGAAAGCAAAAAGTCAGTATAGGAAACGCAATATTAAAAGAAGTGGAATTAAGAATGGGAGTACCTCAGGGTAGTGTATTGGGACCACTGTAATTCGCTATTCTAACGAAAAATTGTATTAATGGTTTACTGACAGAATTTTGGTTATTTCCAGATGACGTAATGCTAGATAATAGGATCAAAACCGTATAAGACTGTTAGCAGCTGCAGGGTGATCTGGACAGAATAACTAGCTGGAAAGGTAAACATGGGATGAAGATAAATACAAAGAAACGTCAGCATATTAGTTACACGGATCAAAGAGTCAAGTTTCATTACAGTCATAACGTGCGGAAACAATTGCTTGTTGAAGACTTGAGATGTAAATACCTCGTCATAAAATTCGATAACAAACTCACCTGGGCAGGACATATTCGAAAGGTAGTAGGTAAAGGTTTCAAAATTTGTCATTCATTGGACAGAGGGGATGTAACAGAGAAGTAAGGGAACTAGGTTACAAAACTTTGGTCATTGCTTGAGTATGTTTGGAATGGGTGCAAAGAAGGGCTGCTATATTCCTTTGCCGAAATTACCGCAGAACGCAATCATTAGCCAATATGATAAAAGGGTTAGAATGGGATTCATTGGAAGACAGGAGGTGGGTGAAGAGGGTCATGGGAGTGTACTAGGTATATGTTGGATATGAGGCGTCGAAATATATCAGTGGAAGAATTAGGAGTATTGCTTGGAAGGGAAAAGATGACCATGACCACAAGTTGGCACTCGATTTCACGCACAAGGGCGTGGGAAGATTTTCTTTCGTAGATAAAGGTGTCAGAAATTTAAATAAGTACTATGAGAAATGATGAATAAATTACCAAAAACGTTGGAAGAATTTATAGTTGAAATTTGTAAGGGGCAATAGTAAGAAAAGTAGAGGAAACGGGAAGAGTGTGTGTATAGGTTTTTTTTTCCTATCTGCTCTCTAACAGCGAGGTATTTAGAGACGGGAAAGGATGGGGGACAAGGAATGGGAAGGAATTCGGCCATGGCCATTTTGAAGGAAGCATCCCGGCATTTACCTGGAGTGATTTGGGAAACCATGGAAAACCCAAATCTGGATGCCCGGACGGGGATTCGAACCGCCGTCTGTGTATAGGGAAATTGCCTCCGTAAAGTTTACTCCATAGTAATTAAATTAAATGATTATGGGTTTGGAATTTTCCTGCATTGCGGAAAATGGTTTCATCTGATTAAAAGCAACTATCAAAAAAAGTCATGTCAGCTCGCAGTCGAAACATGTATAAAGTTATTATATATATAATTGAAGGTAGTTTTTAAGTTATCGTGTCTTTATTTAATTTAGTGGTTTTGCTAGTCATTACCGTTATAAGTCAAATAAACATTTAAATATAAATCAAAGCCTGACTAAATTGATTAAATGTAGCAGAAATGTTATCAATACTAGTAGATTAAATACAAAAATAGTATCGGATACAATAGGAGAAGTAAGTGAATTCTGTCACTTAAATTACAACTGATGGCTGAAGCAAGAATGATGTTAAAAGCAGAATAGCACTAGCAAAAAGAACCTTCATGAAAAAGAGAAACATTTTGGTTTCGAATATTGATCTAGGAATTAGAAAGAACTTTGTAAAACTCAATGTGGGGAGCACAGCACTTTATGGTAGTGAAACATGGACTTTAGGAATGCCGGAAAGAAAGAAAATTGAAGAATTTGAAACGTGATGCTAAAGAAGAAAACTGAAAATTAAGTGGACAGACAAAGTGCGAAATGAACGAGTTTTGGAAATGATGGGTGAAGAAAGAAGTTTGTGGAAGAAGCTTACAGAAAGAAGAGACAGGCTGGTAGGTCTTGTTTTAAGACATGCTGGATTGGTTTATTTGCTGGTGGAGGGAACAGTCGAAGGTAAGACTTGTAGAGGAAGAAAGAGATTAGAATTTATGAAGCAGATAATTGAGGATGTGGGTTGTAGGGGATATATAGAGATGAAGAGGTTAGCACACGATAGGAAGGGATGGAGGATTGCATCAAACCAAAGAAGTTTGAATATTATACACTAGAAGGAGCAACAGCGCTAGTGTTCCTTCGCAAATTGAACGATGCGCGCGCCGCCATACTGATGGTAAACTGCTGGTTTGAGTGTGTGGTTCTGTACAGTTGAGACGTGCCGAAGTGATCGAGTGCTCGTATTTTTTTTTTTTTATTAGAAGTGTTTGCTACCATGGTTAAGTCTTGCGTTGCATATAACTGCACCAACCGTGCTACAAAAGGCACAAATTTATCGTTTCACAAGTAAGTATGCTTTTAAATAAGTTCCGAATCGTCTATCATAACAGATGGATGTTATGTTCCGACGTGTTGGTCACAGGTTTAATATTTTCGTTGGATACAGGTTTCCGCTCCGAGATAAGAATAAATTGAGTGAGTGGTTAGCTAAAATACGCCGGGACAGTTTTACTTCCACGGAACATAGTTTTATATGTTCTCAACATTTCGAGAAGGAATGTTTCTGGAAAAATGGGAATATAAAGATTCTGAAACCTTCTGCAGTTCCAACCATTTTCTACTTTCCAGACAATAAATCGATGGTAAGGATTATAAGCTTTGCAATAATCTTGCCACTACTGGGACTGAAGAAAACAAGTCCAAAAAGGTAATATAGTCAGTTGAATTTCAGTAATTAGCCTGTGATTTGCCATTTTATCTTCGTTGAGCAAGTAAAGGCCCTTAACAGCATAAAAGTTTCAAATTTTGCAGTGATTTGTTATATGACTGTACGAGGGTTTCGAAGTTCCCGCGATCACTCGCCACTAGCATGGCCGTCTTCAATTCGCTAAGAACTCTGGGATCCTTCAACACGCGATAGGAGGGGCCCGCATCAAACCAATCGAAAGACTGATTGATGACAGAAAAAAAATCATAATGTTTGAAAGATTAGTTAACAATAACCAAACCAGACCGTTAACAAAAATAAATAAAAGAAAAGCAAAAAAAAACTTACTATTCGAATGAACAAATAATAAAAAAATAATATAAGCGTGATTGTTTATGAAACTGGATAAGCCGATAAATTATTTAACTTAACTGTCTACCTCAAGTGGAAACAAAGGAAATAGTGAATTATGAAGCCATCATACGAATTTTTTTGCTGTCATCAGTCTCGTGATTGGGGTGTTGCAATCCTTCAATCTTTACTGTCTTGTGCTAAACTCTTCATCTTAACATAATCTTTTCAGCTTAAATCTTCAGTTTTCTGCTTAAAATATTCTTCCTGTATGTCTCAAAATATGACCAATCATCCTGTCTCTTCTTTCTGTTACACTCTTCCACAAACTTCTTTCCTCATCCATTATTTACAAAACTTCTTCCTTTCGTACTTTATCCGTGTACTTAATTTTCAACATCCTTCTATAGCATCACAATACAAATGCTTCAATTTCCCTACTTTCTGGTACTTTCGCTACCATAAAGTACTGCACTCCACACATAGAGATTTAAAAAGTTCTTTCTGAGGTAGTTGAAACAAGATTCATCTTCTTCAAGAAGGCTCATTTGGCCAGTGCTATTATGGTTTTAACATCATTCCTGCTTCGAAAATCAGTTGTAATTATACTTCGTAATTAAGAGGATTGACTTAGGCCTACTTCTAATATTGGATCCTATCCTATTTGATCTCCAGTGTTATATGGTTTAATGTGCCATGTCGTCTAGTATTGTTTCATTTCCAGGAACTGCCAGTGAGTCAGTTAAATAATTTTTCATTAATTTTGAACAGATTTTGCATTTTGGCCAAATGAAAAATACTAACAGATTATTTAAAAAAGGATAGCTGAATTAGCTAATTACGCATTCAAGTTTGTATTTGCACTGATATCTGCAAAAGGTGTTTAAGATATGAAAGGCTTAGAAAGAAGCTTTCGGCACCCTCGAAAGATGGACAAGGGCTTATCATCGAAAGAAAATGGTTTTTTGGTACTGAGCGTGGTTGGCGAGCGCTCAAGTATTCGGAAGGACGGTGCTTCGAGGCCCGATGTAGCAATTTAGATATGAATTTCCCTTGGTTTTACCAAACGATGGGATGGTTCCTTCAAAAAGGCAATGGCCGAATCCTTCCCGTTCCTTTCCCCCACTTCTTAAGACTAAGGAAAAAAAATTAGGCAGTCACTGGAGACTGCCGACAGAAGTGAAAACTAAAAAAAATAAAAAAATATGAATATCAAACTCTCAACACGTCATACGAGTAGCTACAGATATACTAAATAATTCCGTGTGGTCGTAATGACCTGGTGACAGGGTTTCTATTGGTTGCGGATTCCCTTCCTGTCTTAACAGCCATAACCTAACCCGGTGGTGCTACAAGGTACAAAGGACCTACAGTTTAACGTGGCATCCGAACCACGGAAGCGCTCTGGCATACTTCACATTACACATCAAACTGTTCCAGAGGTGAAGTTCGGGTTAAGGTTCTATGAATATCCCCGCCAAAACAAGGAATCAAACCGGGGACCTGTGGTTCTCCAGTCAGACACCTTAACCACTGAGTCACCAGACCGCTGCAGATATACTGTTAACACTAGCATGTCGGTGACATGGACTCATAACATTTTACCCATCCAAAAATCGCCCAACGCGCCTAAAGAAGTTTTCTCTACAAAGACTAAAAATCCAACTTACTCCACTACCCGAAGGCTGGTTGAATACTCCAGAACGAGACGTACCAAGCTATTGTTTCAGAGGCAGGAAGGCCATATTCCTTTCCTCAGGGGTCTACAGTTTAACGTGGAATCAGAGCGTCCAAGCGTAGCTCATATAATCAAAAACAATTCCTAAAAATTTCTCCTTATTACGGGATTTGAACCCACGATCGGAGAGAGAAGCTTTCTAAATGAAGCGCCTTAACCGCCGAGCTACCACACCACGTTGTTCTGAAGTAGATATACAACCGAGCGTGGTGGTGTAACGGATAGCGTTCTGGCCTCGCTTTCGGAAGGACGGCGGTTCGAATCCCCGTCCGGGCATCCAGATTTGGGTTTTCCATGGTTTCCAAAATCACTCCAGGTAAATGCCTGGATGCGTCCTTAAAAAGGCCATGGCCGAATTCCTTCCCATTTCTTGCCCCCATCCTTTCCCTTCTCTAAACACCTCGCTGATGAGAGACGTAAAGCAGAAAAAAAATTAGTAGATATACATGTGCTAAATACTATCAACATCGGATTATATGAACAACGTTGACAGAAATTGAGACGAGGGTGGGGAAGGGGGAGAGGAGGAGAGGGTTCAGGTTATTGTAAATCAAACGTAAACAGTAAGGTCGCCGGTTCGAATCCGGCCGCGGGCATGGATGTTAAGTGTTGTGTGTCTGTGTGAATGTCCTGTCCGTCCTGTGGTGTCTATACTTAGGAATCATAAAACGTACTGGAGAACTAATTCACATGAAGAGATATCGTAAACACATTGAGCTGGCTGAATGGCTTAGTCGCCGAAAGCCATTAAAAAAAAAAAAAACGTAAACAGTATTTTTCTATTTGTTTTGAAGTATGCGTATGCAAAGTTCCATCAAATCTGATTAAAACTATGTTTGTATGTAGAATATCGGCAAAAAAACTAACATTAACTTTCATGTATTGGATACTGGTATAGTCTATACTTTCATTGCTCTCCAAGCGCAATACGTCATACTCATAGCTATATATATACTGCATGTTGGTGACGCGAACTCATAAGATTATAACCATCCAAAAACCGTCCAACGCGCATGTCACAACCAGAACAGGTTACAGCATGTCGGTGGCGGAAAGTCAAGAACTCATAACTTTACCCCCATCAAAAAATCTCCTAACGCGCTTCCAGAAACTTTCACTTAAAAAAAAGCAAAACAATTCATGGTTTTTGTATATTGGCTTTGGACCTACAGCTCAACGTGAAACCTGAACCACGTACGTAGCGAATAATATGAAAAACCTCTGAAAGCACCGGGATCTGAAGCTGGATCTTTGATTTCTATAGGCTAACTCTTCATACATTCAGCTATTTTTTTTTTTTTTTTTTTTTGCTGTTTGATGCAATCCTCCATCCCTTCCTATCCTGTGCTAACCTCTTCATTTCTACATACTCCTTACAGCCCACGTCCTCAATTATCTGCTTCATATATTCTAATCTCTGTCTTCCTCTACAGTTCTCACCTTCGACTGTTCCCTCCCTTAACAAATTAACCAATCCAGCATGTCTCAAAATATGACCTACCAGGCTGTCTCTTCTTTCTGTAAGCTTTTTCCACAAACTTCTTTTCTCAACCATCATTTCCAAAACTCGTTCATTTCTTACTTTGTCTATCCACTTAATTTTCAGCATTCTTCTGTAGCACCACATTTCAAATGCTTCAATTTTCTTTATTTCCGGTATTCCTTAAGTCCATGTTTCGCTACACAAAAAGAGTTTTAAAAAGTTCTTTCTAATTCCTAGATCAATATTTGAAACTAAAAGGGTTCTCTTTTTCATGAAGGCTCTTTTTGCTAGTGCTATTCTGCTTTTAACATCATTCCTGCTTCGGTCATCGGTTGTAATTTTACTCAGCTACCTGTCAATAACAAAAGGATAACGCGATTTTAATTTATTGTTTTGAAATTTGTGTCACACTTTTAGAAAATATTTGTGGGTGACTGTTTAACCGTTCAGAATAGTCATCCACGTTATTTTGAGGAAACCTTGATCATTGGCGTTTGGATATTTATGAAAAAAAAAAACTAAGGAATATATATGTAAATATAACCTTAAAAATGGGTAAATATGACCTAAAAATGATAATATATAACCAAAATTTCTCCAATATGATTTTGAAATGTTCAATGTTCAGTTTGTTAAGTGGTATGTTAGTGGAGCCCATTATTTCACATAGTTATGTAGACAAAATTAACAATTTGGAAGATGACGAAGGTATCAACAAAAAGGTCGCAGTCTGCTTTGTCGAGCCTGTTACCGCGATTCATTGATCAAATCGCTTTGCTGAAGTCACTTGAATTTCACATAATTACAGAACAGAATTCTTTCATCATTACTAAATTATTCCTTTCCAAATTCCGTTCTTCACACTTTCAGAAAAATTTTCTTTTCGGCATGGCGGGTACTTACCAATCCGCTACAGATTTAACACTGGCCGTTAATTATTTTCAAAAGCATTGGCAACAGCGAGACATTGATTAACGAGGATTGACACAGGCGTGCTGCTGCTGCATTGTCGAGATTAAAAGGCGGGCGGAACATTACGTTAAGAGAGTGACAATAATGTAATTTTGATTTCTGAACTATGACCACTTCAGTGCCAATTAGCTTTGTTTTTTCGTCCAATGGGAGTAATATGAGTGTAATATCTTAATTTCTTCTCATCTATAATCTCTAGGGAAATTCCGGGTACTATTAAAAAATTAACAGATTTTTCCTAAAAATATGACCATAAATATTATCGTAATATGACCAAAACTAGGAAAATGGCCTGAATATGCATTTATATGTTATATAAAATACATTGAATTAACATTTCGTTACTTTCATATTGTTACTGTCAAAGTAATAAGAATAGCAGGACGTTGCTATGAGATTATTATATTGTCACCGATTCTTAATATGTGTGCATAATTTCAAACATTTCGGATATCTGAAAGTGTGTGAAATTGAATTTACAGATTCAGTAACTTTCCTATTGTTACTGCCAAAGTAATAAGAATAGCTGGACGTTGCTATGTGATTATTATATTGTTACCGGTTCTTAATATGGGGAAATGGTTTCAAACAATTCTGATATCTAAAAGTGGGTGAAATTGAATTGACATATTCCGTTATTTCCCTATTGTTACTGTCAAAGTAATGAGTACAGCAGTACAGGGCTATTAAATTGTCGTATTTTGATGGGTTCTTTATACGTGTGCAAATTTTCTAACAATTTGATCGTCAGAAAATATGTGAACATTGAAATGAAATATTCCATTGCATTCGAGCTGTTTTCTATTGTTACTGTCAAAGTAATGAGAATATCAGGACATAGCTATTAAATTATTTTATTGTCATCGGTTGTTGATATGTGTGCGAAATTTCAAACAATTCGGAAATCTGGAAGTGGGGGAAAATTGGTTTGATAAGTTCCGTTACTTTTCTAGTGTTACTGTCAAAGTAAAGAGAACAGCAGGACAATGGTATGAAAATATTGCATTGTCACCGGTTCTTAATACGTGTGCAAAATTTCAAACAACTCGGACATCTGGAAGTGGGTGAAAATCGAATTGAAAAATTCCGTAATATTCATGCATACATACATACAGGTCAAGCTAATATATAGCTTGTAAAATTATCGCTTGTCGTAAAGATACGAACCCTACTGATCATGTTGTCGCTGAACACTGCTGCTCAGCAATCAGCGAGCGCAGGGTCCGTCTGGCGCACGTTCCTGGTTTGAATTGCAAACTGCCCTCTCCCGCCAAAACAGAGAGGATTCACTTAACACACAAGCTCGTCTCCACTAATCAGGACCGCAGAACTTTGCATTTTCGCTATTGCACTGGGCTGAATACTTGTTAGTGCTGCTTATTTCCGACATCAGCTTGCTGGGAGGTCTAATTAAAAACCCTCCCGTCCAGCAACACGAGCTGAATATTGATGGCGAATCCCGTGCTTGCCTCAACGTACACAGCAGCGAAAAGCTGTCCACAAGTTATCAATCATATGTTAGCAACAGGAACTTAAGATATGACATACGTAAAGTACAAAAAAACCTTGAAAATCTGACACAATGGTGCAACTTGTGACGGATCAAAATCAATTAAACCAAGCGTCATGCAATAATATTTTCTACGAGGATAAAAATTCCAGATGACAAATTATATGTAAAAATGGCATAGAACTAAATTGGGTGGACCAGTTGAAGTACGAGGCATGTTTTTTAAGTAAGTACCGTTTTGAAATTAAGAAAAGACGTGCAAATATATCTCAATAGTTTTATTTTTACATGAAAGCCTGTACCTTACTCTACTTTTCTACATAATTCCCTTCAATATTGAGGCACTTGTCATAACGTAGTACCAGTATTTGAAAACCCTCTTCATAGAAGTCTGCCGCCTGACTTGTTAACCACTGCATCACAACTGTCTTCAAGACGCTGACCGCCCAGGTGTTTCTTCAAGTGCAGGAACAGATGGTAGTCAATCGGCGCCAGATCAGGGCTGTACGAAGAATGATGATCGAAAAGATGTGATGAGATCTTTGGTCTGATTAGCCACATGTGGACGGGCATTGTCGTGCAGCAAAACGATGCCCTTGCTCAACTTACCACGTCTTTTGTTCTGGATTGAACGGCGCAGAAATTCCACAAGCAATACTCCTTTTCTGTCCCAAATAACTGTGCACATGATTTTCCGGGCAGAAATCGTTTGCTTGAACTTCACTTTTTTGGGTAAATTTGAATGCCGCCATTCCATGGACTGTTGCTTTGATTCAGGTGTGACGTAGGCCACCCATGTCTCATCGCCCGTAACTATTTGGCTTAAGAAATCATCATCATTGTTGTGGTACCGCTCAAGGAAAGTCAATGCACTGCCTAAACGTTTGGTTTTGTGCACATCCGTTAACATTTTCGGTGTCATACAAAACACTACGAGAAACATTAGGAATGTCATCACACAAGGAGGAAATCGTAAAGCGTCTGTTTTCTCTCACCTTATTGTCCACTTTCTGTACAAAACTTTCATTAACGACCGAAGGACGCCCACTCCGTTGTTCATCATGCACATTTGTGCGGCCATCTTTAAATGCTCTCACCCACTTTCTCACCATTCCATCACTCATAATGTTTTGTCCGTAAACTGCACAGATCTCACGATGAATATCGATCGGTTTTAGGCCTTTAGCACAAAGAAATCTTATAACAGCCCGTACTTCACAGTCGGCGGGACTCACGATTATCGGAGGCATCTTAAACATTCAGTGAGCAACGTAAACAAGGAAGAATTAGGCTGTAATGGCGTCAGTGCGTAGGCAAGAGATGCAGGTACCCAGTGCGCATGCGCGGAACCTCCGACTGTAGCGCTGCAGCCACGGTGTGACAAAACGGTACTTATTTAAAAAAATACGCCTCGTACTTGGGACTGCGTCCAGATAAGGCTCACGTGGAGTAAATATATAGATGATATAAAAACAAAGCCAGGGCAAAGCTAGCCAGCCTCTATCCCATGGTGAGAGGCGACGGACTATCCACGGCAACAAAGATCCTCATTTACCGTGCGATTATCCAACCCACCTTCCTCTACGGGTAGGAAATATGGAGCATGGTGGCCGACTGTCATGTCAAAAAAAAAATGCAAGCACTGGAAAACAGAACGCTGCGCATCATCATTGACTCACCAAGATGTCTCAACAACAGGGAAATCAGAAGGGCACTCTGCTTTCAACGCTAGCAGAAACCATTAAACAAAAATCTGAGATATTCTACCAAAGATGTTCTGTTTCTAAATACGACCTGATTTCTGAAATAGGTAACGAGTACGAGGAGATGCGTGACATTAAGCGACCAAAGCTCACACTTACAACGCAATTTAATATTTATCCACTCCCCTATCCTCTTCAACCCCCAGACCACCGTTAGTGGTAATAGGCCCCTCTGCAGTTATGTGAAGCCCTAAATGACTATGAAAGAGACTCTCCATTAGTAATTAGTTAGGTCAATCAACTAAACTGAATCCTCTATTAGGTTAAGCAGTGTAAATAATAGATACCCTTCAAAATAAAGATAATGTAATTCACTTCCTCCAATATGCTAGATAGGTCCCTTGTAAATATGCTATTATATATAGTCCCTCCAATAGTTTTAGCACAAATATTTAAAACAAATATATAAAATTAGCTTTAGGAAAATATGATTTATAAAATTATATTGAAATAAAAACATGTAGGTGCTCTGGCTTTACGAGGATGACGGGATTGCCCAACCAAACTGATCACTGCACAAGACATAAGGGCTGCTAGATTTGTTTCTGGAAATTATCGCAGAATGCAATCAGTGACAGATATGATGAAGGAGCTGGAATGGGATTCATTGCAAGACAGGAGGAGGATGAGAAGGGTCATGGGAGTGTACAGGGCGTATACTGGCGATGAGGCTTGGAAAGATATAACAGTAGATATGAAAAGTAGTTCAAGGAAAGGAAAAGATGACCATGACCACAAGGTGGCACTCGATTTCAGGCACAAGGGTGTGGGAAGATTTTCTTTTTTAGGTAAGGGTGTCAGGTATTGGAATGAGTTACCAAGGGGAAAGATGAATAACTTACAGAAAACGTTAAAAGAATTTAAAGTTAAAATTTTAGAGGGCAAATGTAGGTGGATGCAGGATAGGGGAAGTTGGGTGTGTAGGGAAATTGCCACCGGAGCGTGTGCTCCATTGCAATTAAATTAAACTAAATTGAACAAAAGCCATGCCCAAGAACCCGAAAATCAGACAACAGTATTAGGAACATCCTGTAGCTGTTAACAACATTGTAGCAATGCTAGCCGGATGAGCTGTGCTGTGCTGTGCAATCATAAACGGGTTTGTACGAAGAAAAAAAAAGCGTTACATATATATGAGCAATACGCAAGTATGTGTCATTAATTATTTGTACCGTAATTCAATATCAGGCGGAATGGTTGCACCAGTGAAACCTCTGCAGAGGAATATTCATCACAAACAGCAGTGCCAGTTTATGTTCGACCAAAATACAAGATAAATTATTCCCTTGCAGTTACTATCTGAATCATGATATCCTCCACAGAATGAGACAGTTGATTTTTTGTCTGTAAAAATTATTGCCGAATAACACATGAAGTATTCGCGGTGTTGTTTAGAGTTAAAATTCTCCCGAAAATCTGTGTTGCACAAACGGACTCACTCGACCATTTACCAAAGAGAATTTTGTCTATTATCGCAGAAGTCACCATTTTGTTAAAATTATTATTTAGATATTTTAGGAAAACCGTTAACTTCAGGAAAAATCTCCCTATTTTTCCTGTAACATGGGAGACTACAAACCACCGTGTAAGGGGTTCGGTGGTTCTTGTTTATTGTTCCTCTTGGTGTTCCTCACGTTTTGGGCCAAACAAATTCAGTTATTCGGCCACGAACGATTAAAGAATATTTATTTACACATTTTCTTATGTAGTATCTGTTGAAGGCTGATTATTTTTTTAGAAATCGATAACGCAGTAATCTTGTTATGAACATTTATTCTTCACACGTTAAACTATTCAGTACACCATTACGCAAAACATTAAATATTGCCTGTCGGTTACCAATAGAGACTGAATTCTGCCGCTTTTCTGCCTGAGGCAGGGTCGCAGATGTTTCACACACCCTTTTTTTTTTTGTCTGCTACAGGCCTCACTGTTGCGAGCACTGGGACAGACAATTTCAAATCACATACATACTGAACAATCTACTCCGAACGTGAAACCTCTCTAATATACAAGGGGTAATCAAATGAAAAGGTACGAAACGACACGGTGGGTACAAATGTAGACTTTATTTAAAATATACCCCATAGGCCTGAGCACAACGATCCCACTGAAGAACAAGCCGCAGGATTCCTTGTTCCCAGAATTCCTGTGGCCGTGACGAGACCCAGTCTTTCACAGCGTACTTGAGTACGTCGTCCGAGTTGAAGCGCTTCCCTTTCAGGTGTTTCTTCAGTGGAGCAAACACATGGAAATCGCAGGGCGACATTTCCGGACTGTAGGGTGGATGTTCCAACGTCTCCCACTTGAACTTGGCCAGTTCCATGTGTGTGACTCTGGAGACGTGTGGACGCGCGTTATCGTGGAGCAGAACCACACCCTCCGTCAGCAGCCCCGGTCTTTTGTTCTTGATGGACCTGCGTAGGCGTCGGAGTGTCTCACAGTACACATCCCCCACCTGTACGCCATCCTGTCCTCATACGGACTGCCGCATCATTTGGACGCCGCTTTTGATAAGAGCCTCTGCTCTCTACTGCGCATGCGGGCGCCCGCGCATGTTCCGATCTCAGTCAGAGACTCCAATCGCATCCCGAGATGTCTCGCTACGTTCTTCAATGGCGGAATATGCAAATATTTAACTGTTACGTTTTTACGTCGTTTCGTACCTTTTCATTTGATCACCCCTTGTAAATAATACATATAACTTTTACGATCTATATATACAGATACGTCACAACTGCAGACGTTGAATGAATTTCTGGATTAGTCGCTTCGAAAATAAATAGTAATAAAAGTACATTTTTATGGGTTTTTTTCGGCAAAAGCTTCCAGATACCGCGAACTAAAATACAAAATGTAAACGTACTGACAGTCGGGGGATTGGCAGATTTCACTTCATACCCTCGAAGATCATCCATAGGAAATATTTTCTTAAGCTAAGCGCCTAAATCGCAAATTTTTTAAAAACTTTTTTATTTTCACATAGGTCCAATCCTTACTTATCTATATAGATAAAATTGAAATGCTGTTCGTCGGTAACCGCAACACTTTAGAACGGCTGCACTGAAGTGGCTAATTTTTTTTATATGTTCATAATAGTCAAGATACTGTTTTTAGGGAAAGGAAAAGCGGAAAATTACCCCGGAAAATTTTAACATTCGGGGGTCAATTTGGCTATTTTTTTTTTAATGTTGGCAATAGTCCAAATAAGGTTTTCAGAAAAAGAAAAATTGACGAAAATTCTTAACGTGCTTTTTTTTCTATATACCGAATTTGCTGTTTCTTTTTTTTTTTTTTTTTTAAAAAAAAAAAAATTGTCAGATTAGAGATTAGAGAAATAAAAATTTGAAAAATTGCTGGGAAAATTGGAAAAGTCAGGAAAACTAAAGTGCTTTTTTCAAAGGGATTTTTTTTTATTTGATGAACTCAAGACAGTAACTCATGATTCAAACAATGGATATGCGTAATTCTTTTTTGTTTTGTTCTTTATGGTTCCAGGATGGAAATAACAGAATTTTGGAACAAATCCGCATGATCTCAAGTCGATCACATCACACATTTCCAGCACTTCAATGGTGTAATATCCGCATAATACATCTGAGCTCAAAATAAAAATCCATGGACACAGTCTTTAATAAACATAATGATCACTCAGAAATACTTTTTTTTCTCGTTTTTACTTTGTTTACACATTTTAAATAGCTTTTCACGAATTCGCAAAGAAATTTATTGAAATTCGATCAGGGCAACGACTGTCGGGTCTGTTAGTTTATTATATACACAATTATACTTTCCTTTTAACATCGCTGCTGAAAATATATTGTCTTCTAACTAAAGTAAAATTACTTCTCTACGATCAACACACAAGGTTTATTAACTCTTACAAAAAGAAAACAATTTTCATTTACTTATCTTACTGTTCCTTTTATAATATATTATTCTATATAAAACCTAAATATTGGAATTCATTTGTACTATTCCTTCTTCATTGACCTAGGGCTTATTTTCTTGATTGGATGGTCCTATTAATTTCAGTTTCTCAACCCATCATCTTTTCATTAACTTTTTTAGTAATCAGAGATCCAGCTTCACTTCCTTCAGTTTGGTTTGACTTCCTCTGACCATGAAAAACTTTAAGGATAAAGTTACTGTATATGAACTTAAATTATTTAATGACAAAAATATGATTTAATAATAAATCACACGATACAAATTCTTCCTGGTTTTTCTGCCAGATAAGTTCATATGCCATACACGATGTTTCGACAGCTTACCCCGCTGTCTTTCTCAGGTCGATGTTGCTACTGCGACGACACGTCACCGACGAGGTATGCCTCATCACAGCACCGTCACTGCCTTTTCTTTGTAGGCACTGGTAGAGTGGAGGATGTTGTCCGAAGCCATTGCTTCCTGCAGTAATTGGATGGTTCAAGACTTCTCTGTCGGTTTATTTAACTATGGTGTCTGGTTATTGGCGTAATTTGTTATGACTTCCGTCAGCAACTTGGTTTGTTGATGAAGTAGCTGCATGGTGAAGCTTGAGCTTATACTTTTGGTGTTCGTGTAGTCCGCCTGTTGTCGATGGTGGTAGTGGACTACTTCGCCGTCGCGAGTAGCTCCGGGTTGGTCGCTGCAGGTCTACGACTTATGCTGTTGCCGCTGTTGAGCTCCCGTGCATAGGTCGTCTTCTGTGTCCGCAACTTCTTGCTTCCGTGGCTGTTGTACGACTGGGTTGCTCTGCTCTCGGTAAGGCTGGTTTCAAGGTGACATAGACTATTTTTCTACTCAGGAGTTGCATGATGGCTTGTGGTCTCCGGTGGCGAGGCCCTGGAGTCTTGTGTGCTTGTAGTGGTCCCGCTGCGCTACTGTGGATGCCTCTTACGTTGTAGCTTCCATGCTCTACAACCTCTGTAAGAAGCTGCGTGCCCAGACCCGCAGTTGCAGCAAATGGATTCATCGCGGGGTTTCTTGCAGGCGGCGAGTTCGTGACCGCCTCCATAGCGAACACACCTGGCAGGTTCGGTGTATTTGCTGTTGCTGTGCAAGAAGTTCTGACACTTGAAGAACTGGACCGAGTTTACGTGAGGGCGGTCGTTGGTTTGTCTGCTGTCAACATGGTGACATCAGACTTCTTCTTCACAAGACCGGGAACCATGATGTCACGTGACATAGAGTTTTGCTGCAAGTGTGTTTGCCTCGCAGTTCTGGCTCATATAAATACCCTTCGGTCGGTGGACGCATACGAGATGCCAGAACTCCTAGTTATACTTAACGTGACCATTTATCATTTTCGTCATAGCGGGACGCCTGCAGATATATATATATATATATATATTTTTGGTCAGAGTGGGACGCCTTAGCGATTTTGTAAAAAAATAAATAAAAATCTTTTTTACTAGTTTTTATTAAAAAAACGAAGAACACTTATAATAAGTTGGAAGTATTACATGTTAGCTGAGTTATTTAGCCTTAGTGTCTCACATCTGACAAGGTAGTTGTTTTGCATTCATCGGCGGGACAAATCAGTTTGAAAATATCGTGTCTAGTTTTCAAGTAGGAATGGAGCCCATTACATGATTTTTTGATATTAGTCTTGTTAATCAAAATGGCTTTCATTACTGCGACATTAACCGCGTTTTGTCACTTGTCCATATTTTATTTACTACAGCGAAAACAGTATCGATAGGTGTCCTACCTCAAAGCTGGCACATAACATGCTCAGTAATTCTACATCTACATCAACATTCATACTCTGCAGTTCACAAACATTGTGGGTGGCAGAGGGTTAAAAGCACCAATCTTAATTCTGCGTATTTCAGCCACAGCGCGAGGAAAGAAGGAATACATAAAAGCATCCGTACGGCATCTTATTTCTCTAATCTTATCCCTCCGGTCATTACGATCTAAATAGGTTGGCGGAAGAAGTATTTCATTGCAGTTGAAATTTAAATTTTTTCACATATTCTCCAATAAATTCGAACGCAAGCTACGTCGTCTATCTTCCCAACTATCCAAGCCCAATCTATGTATCAATTCTGTGACACTTTCATAAGGGTCGTAGCAACCAGTCACGAATCGGGCGGCTCTCCTCTGCACCCTCTCGATTGAGTCAATCAGAACCATGCGATACGGATCCCAAACTCCACAACAGTAATCCAGATGCGGACGCACTAGTGTTCTATACGCTATCTCCTTTGTATGAGCATTACAATTCCTCAAAATACGACCTATGAATCGCAATTTAGAATTCGCCTTGCCTACGACGGAAGTTATGTACATGTCCCATTTCATGTTGCTTTGTACTATCACCCCCAGATACTTCAGGGAATCAACCGTGTCAACAGCTGAATTGCTTATTTTGTATTCGTGAACAAACTGATTCTTTTTGTTACTTATCCGCATTAAATACCATAGCCTTGTCGTGGCTGTCTTCAACTTCCCGTCCGTCTTTTATTAGAACTGGCTTTTTTCCCCCACTACAACTAACTTTTTATACATACGACCAAAATTTCTTAGGGTTTTCAGTGAGGCTCTTAGAGAGAGAATTGGCACGAAAGTCATTAAAGGCCTCACGCATCGTATTCTTAACATGTCTCCTTATCTCCTCTAATTCATCTAACTCAGTCCGAAGCATCGTCCTTTTTGATCGTGCATGTATCTCCCTTTGCTTTTTGAGTAACCTTTTAACCTCCCGTGTGTACCATGGGGGATCTTTCCCTTCCCTGACTGTCCGTTTCGGTATATGCAAGTTCATACCTTCCCCGACTATACGTAAGAATCGAAGCCACCTCTCTTCAACGGTGCCTCCTGCTACTAAGAAGGTAGTTACTAGAAAGTTACTACAGTTGAGAGTGTTAGCACGGAAGTGTTGAAACTGTCTTCAGCAGTAATATTCTTGGCGTTCCACGTAATGATTTTTTGATCTGTGGAAATAAGCGAAAAGTCGTGGAACATTTCCAAGTCTTGTCTGTTGCCAATAAATGCTTGCGTGATCAGCAATGGTCCGTGCGTAGACTCGACCGCAGTGTGGCAGAAAATGCATCATCCGTTTTAGTCCTTAGTAGGTATATATATTAAATTGTGGTTTTGTTTGTGAAAGCGGTACATTTTTACTCTCGCCGGGGACAGTGGGACAGACAGTCTGAAAGCGGGACTGTCCCACCCAAAACGGGACGTGAGGTCACGGTATTCACAGTCGGTTCCGTGTCGTCAAAGTAGCAACTTCGACTTTCAGTTCATGTGAGGACGACAGCGGAGGAACCCGTCGAAACGTAGTGTATGGCAGAAGAATTTATCCGGCAGAGCAGGTAGGACGAGTTTTTATCAGCAGTGTGCCGGGAAGGAATCAATTATCTCCGTATATAATTTACAATAGTCTGACAAGAGAGAACGCAACAAAATGTCAAAAGGGAAAAATGCTTCGTGCTGCGTGGGAGGGGGGGATGAGGCAAAAGCCGCATCAGGCTAAGTGGAGGGGAGGGAGATTTCACAGGAGGCCAAAATGGACCTACGTGGTTTATGGACGCTCCCTAAGCAATGAGGGTTGACAGATCGATTATACGAGCGACTTGTCTATGAACCGCTTCGCTTGTTGTACAGCGGCCTGCGCGCGTTAGACAGAGAGAGCTATTATACGAGCGACTTGTCTATGAACCGCTTCGCTTGTTGTACAGCGGCCTGCGCGCGTTAGACGCTAATTTGAGTGCGTCGGTCTAATTAGGCTAATTCCGTCGCGGCCAGTGTTAGGCTAATTGATTTGTGTTTGCGGGAGAAGCTGCGGTCGAACGAAGATGTCGGGGATGTGAGTGGGTCAATGTGGTAGGAGACGGATTTCCATGAAACTAACGCAGCTGACAAGGTTTTCTGGGATTGCGTTGTTGGAGGTGAAGTTAATAAATAACCACTCATAAAAGGCCACCTGGGCCACCGTGTCCACGACACTGCGACGTCATACAACCGGCATTCTTCGGGGAACCAAGAGCGGCCACAGAAGTTACTACTCTCCGTCCATAGATAACGATGTCATAGAAACTTACAAATGAAGGTTGCATTTTTTCTTGTTTCTATAACGGTTCAATATGTTTTAAACTGCAAACCAATCAAAAAGAAACATACACTTGTCAGCCAAACATTATGACCACCTGCTTATTAGTGTGTTGGTCCATTTTTGGAGCGCATTGCAGCAGCGATTCGGCGTGCCATGGATTCGAAAAGTCCTTGTTAGGTTCCCGGAGTTGTCTGGCATGAGATGTGTACGCTCAGGTCACGCAGTTCCTTAAATTACGGGCTGCTGGTTTGTGGGAACGAGCATCTCGTAAACGGCGAGGCTGGTCGGCTGTTTGCGTGCTACTGTAGTGGGAGTCTACGCAGAGTGGTTGAAGGTCGGCGAAACCACGACTGTGGTGGACGTCCACGCCTCATCACAGAACGTGGAGGTAGGAGGCTTGCCCACTCCATAAAGCGGGATAGGCGGCGATCTGGGGCAGATCTGACAGCACAGTACAATGCTGATGCAGGCACCAGTGTTTCGGAGCACACTCTGCTGTCAGATCTGCCACAGATCGCCACCTATCCTACTTTACAGAGCGGGCAAGCCTCCGACCTCCACGTTCTGTGATGAGGCGTTGACTTCCATCACATTGTCGCCCAGTCGTGGTTTCACCATCCTTCAACCACTCTGCATAGATGCTCACTACAGTAGCACGCGAACAGCCGACCAGCCTCGCCGTTTCCTAGGTGCTTGTTCCCTGGTGCCGCGCCCACAAACCACCGGCCCATAATTAAAAGGAATTGTCTGACTTGTGGGTAGACATCAGGTGCTAAACAACTCCGGAAACCTAACAAAGGCGTTTCTAATCCATGCCACGCCGAATCGCTGATGTATTCCGCTCCAAAGATGGACTAACACACTAATAAGCAGGTGGTCATAATGTTTTAGCTGATCAGTGTCTTTATTGCACTCAGATTAATTACACTGTTCTACAAAGAAAAATTTATTGATATGGGAATATGTGTTGCAATACAGCATTTTTGCACGAAGAATTCAAATCTGAAATCAGACATTACCCGTCAGGCACAGAATTTTAGTTATATGAAAAAATATATATTTTAACTTCCAAATAATTTTTTTTTCCATACAAAAGGAAATTTACAAGAAGACAGTTGGCAACATCAACTGTAATGGGGATTTTAACTAAAAAAAAAAAAAGATAATATTCTTTAAAAGTACGTTATTAAATGGCGGCTGTTGTAGCGCAGCTGAGCGAGATTGCTGACAAAGTTGTATCAGCAGAAAGCGCGCAACAGTCACCCGTGAAACAAAGGGTAGTGAACGAAGTAAACATGACCAAATGGAAAGAGGTCTAAAGACACGGCATCCTTCTAGAACATTCGGGAGGTCACCGACGCGAGTCACGCGCCGACGTTATAGTTCCTTCGGTGCAAAGCTCCTTCACTTGGTGCACCCTGTTTGCATGGACGAGGCTCTGGCGACTGAAAGATTCCCGGTATAAGGAGTCACCCACTGGTCGCCAACGGCCTCCGAAAGGAGGGCGGAAGAGCGGGGAGTGGTTCAGGGCACCCTCTTGCCCTTGGGGTTGGAAACGACCCCTAAAGGCGGATGAATCAGAAATGATCAACGGCATGGGGTTGCAGAAGTCAACGGGAAACCACTGCATTAAAGACCCAAAGGGTATCCCGTCTGGTGTAATGGCGTGTGACTTACGCTATGAAATCAAGGCTGCAGAGTGCCTTGACCTCTCAGTTGGGAAACACACCTTCGCTGCCACTATGTCGGGTTAAGCATTGACGCCGAGTCTCGCCTGGCCAGACGGGAGCGGAAGCAGAGCTAGTAAGCCAAGTAAGAGCCATAGTACAGAGGGTCACCCACAATTCAATCATGCTGGCTTACAATCGACCAAACCCCATAAAAACGGTCGGTTCATCTACATCTACATCTACATCCATACTCTGCAAGTCACAAACATTGTGGGTGGCAGAGGGTGCTAAGCCCCAATCCTAAACCCGCGCATTCCAATCCCGAATAGCGCGAGGAAAGAAGGAATATATAAAAGCATCCGTACGGCATCTTATTTCTCTAATCTTATCAGTTACACAACCTATGCATTTCACTTGTTTTAATATTCAGATTTTGGTACCTTTTATGTACTTCTGCAACAATTTTAAAAAGTACAAGTCACTGATAGAGATTAAAAACTCATGTTGTATTAGACTGACTACAGAGGATTGGAGACTTTTTTTTTACAGATGCATCGAAAATTAGTTTCAAGGCAGTTCTGCTCCACAATGGGAACGTAATTTCTTCTGTCTAAGATGCCTACACTAGTATTCGTATAGAGTCATATGATATTTTGGCATATATTCTCACGTGTATTAAATACAATGAGCATAAATGGATGATAGGTGGCGACCTCAAAATTATTGCCAAAATATTGGGTATGCGACAAGGCTACACCAAATGTAGGTGTTTCGTATGCGATTGGAAGAGTCGTGACAGAAATTTCCAATATAAGAAAAAGTGATTGCCTCGTCAAAAATGGAAACTGGAGGGAAAAAAATTGTCAGCGTAAGAAACTGGTAACTAGTGAAGAAGTGTTTCTTCCTCCACTTCACATCAAATTAGGCTTAACGAATAAATTTGTAAAGACCACGGATAAAACTGGAAGAGAATTTATGTACCTCTTAAACAAATTTTCTCTTCTTACAGCAGAAAAGGTAAGGAAAGGTGTGTCTGTTAGCCCCAGAATAGACAAATTGAAAGAGATCCAGAAACCCTGACAGAAGAAGAAAAATGTGCTTGGATATGTTTCACGAATGTCAGCAATAATTTTCTGGGAAAAACTAAGAGCTCATAAAGATTTGATAAACGAGACGGTTGCCGTATAGAAAAAAAAAAAAAATGGGATGCAATATATCGCTGAAGGTGCATTTTCTGTACTCTCACATGAATTACAACCCGGAAAGATGCAGCTGTGAAAGGTTAAATACGGACATAAGACTTCACTTTGCCTGGAGTCCGTTGTTTAAAAACTGGCATGGCAACGACTAACCCCGAAGATGGCGACGGAGTTTTATGTCGTCGAAATATTGTGAATAAATAATAATATTACTGGGTTTGTTTCCCGAGAAACATTCATAAATAAACAACGCCGAGAAAACTGCGTTGATTTATAGTTTCAATGTTATTACACATTTCCTAGTTACTAAACTGGAGTGGGTAAACATATTTTGTATTTTTTTTTTTAACTAAAAGAATGTAGGTGCTATATTTTCACAGCTACACGTCAAGAACGCAGTTTAATTTGATGTAGAGGTACGACTTATCCCACTGTAATTTTTTATAGCAAAGTTGGTAGGCGTGCAGCAACCGCCACACAAATCCTCGCTTTAATTGCCCCATTTTAGCAAAATTGGCCAAATTCAAATTAATTGGCTATATAAGCTCGGTTTCAGCAATATATAATTATGAACGAGGAAATATGAACTGCAGTTTTATTGACTTTATATAAAGTAATGAAAAAGATGGCGGTAGCATCGCGGAAGAAAGTATGTGCCGTGTAATGTTGGGGCTTTCGTTTGTACTCGCTTGAATCATGTGTAAGTTTCTCTGACGTGGTTTTGGCTGCACGGCATGAATTAACAGACTGAATGCTGAATGGTAGCTGGCCGTAGACAAATGAGGCATTCCATTTCGAATATTTTTCGCCAGCTCCTTGATTCACAATTTCAGGAATGTGCAATGAATAGGTAAAGAACTTAAACCAGCGAGAGGAACAAAATGTAACAGGTGGATCTGCAGAGACACGGAAGATTTTTTCGGAGGCTGGACGCTGATTAATCTAAACAATCAGCGCTTTGGAGCAGCGCATTTGAATCACGGTTCAAACAGCATCCCTCGCATTGAGAAATTAAAGTGAAAGCAGAGTTCCCAGCTAACAACGAATGCATGTTCGCATAAAACTCGAAACCTTTAGTCCTGTAATTGTAAAAAGAGAGCGGTGGTAGCTACAATAAAAATTTACGAACCATTTTTATTCATTCCATTATTATTATTATTATTATTATTATTATTACTAATGTCATCTGTATATCGAATGGTTTGACGCAATCCTCCATCCCTTCCTATCCTGTGCTAACCTCTTCATCTCTAAATACCCATTACAACCCACGTCATCAATTATCTGCTTCATATATTCTAATCTCTGTCTTCCTCTACAGTTCTTATCTACGACTGTTCCCTCCACTAACAAGTTGACCAGTCCAGCATGTCCCAAAATATGACCTACCAGCCTGTCTCTTCTTTCTGTAAGCTTCTTCCACAAACTTCTTTCCTCACCCATCATTTCTAAAACTCGTTCATTTCGTACTTTATCTGTCCACTTAATTTTCAGCATCCTTCTATAGCACCACATTTCAAATGCTTCAATTTTCCTTCTTTCTGATATTCCTAAAGTCCCTTCTTCGTTGCCATAAAGTGCTGTTCTCCGCACATATAGTTTTACGAACTTTCCTAGATCAATATTTGAAATTAAAAGATTTCTCTTTTTCATGAAGGCTCTTTTTTGCTAGTGCTATTCTGCTTTTAACATCATTCCTGCTTCGGCCATCGGTTGTAATTTTGCTTCCCAACAAACAGAATTCACTTACTTCTCGTATTGCATCCGATATTATTTTTATATTTAATCTACTAGAATTGGTATAATTTCTGCTACATTTCATCACTTTTGTCTGGCTTTGGTTTATATTTAGTCCAAAATCTTCCTTCAGTATTTTGTTCATGGTCTTCAGTAACTTCTCAATATCCTCAACCTGTTCTGCTAACAAGATAATGTAATCCTTGAACAGTCATGCCGCATTAAAATCTTTCTTTCAGTTCCTTTATGGCTGCTTCTACAGCTACTTGATTCCAAGGAACCCACTAAGAACAAGAATCGCACAAACTATAAAACGTAAGTAAATCGTTGGTCGAACATCTATGGTTATTTACACCTGTTATTTCTGTGATTCTTGTCATTACAAACAGAATGAAATCACTTGTGATATGGAACAACTTACCTTTTAGTAAACAATAAACAACATCGTGCAAGAGTATTACGAAGAAATAGGTTGATGGCTTACATTTTATAGCATGCTCGTTGTTTACATTTCCAACAGGGAGATTCGCTTGAGCAATGAAATGTAGAACAAATGAATATGTCACATGAGGAATTGGTAAGCGACTGAAAGAAATGTCGAATTGTATGGAACTAGACAGGATACTGCAGATTTCAAAGAGTGTCACTTGTATGAAAAATAACAATTACAGAAATGGTCCTGTCAATGTTCCGGATCCTTGGATGTGTAGTGACAAAGATATTGCCTAGCGTCAAATCAGAAGTGTAGAGAACAGTCGCTTTCCCAGAATCTACATGGCAGTCAAAAAACTATAAAAATAGTCTACTGTCGTATATTTGCACAAGGTGATTTTTCATGATAAACCCCTTTTCCCCATTCAAACATAACTGAAATTGATATATAAGTTACCATTTTAAATATTATGTACTGACAAACAGTTAATTTCGAATTACACATTGTGTTTTTTTTATTTATCGTTGGAAATTTTGTATCAGTGTCTTTGAAAAGTGTCTGTTAGTTGAAAAGAGCTCCCACAGGGAACAGCACTTCCTATATTGTTCCGTGTGGCTTGTGGCATCTGCTACCACCCCAATTATTCAAGTAATAGTTTTGTAATTATTATTTTATTGTAGGTACTGCTAGTATAATTAATTTATATACCTTTATGAAAATGTAATAATGTGTGTATGGTGTATTACTGCTCTTGAGTTCCACAGATTATAATTGATTTTTTTAATAGCTTTCGGCGTCTAGGCCATACAGCCAGCTCGATAGTAATTTTTTCCAGCTAATTAGACACATCACAGGACGGACATGACATTCACAGGCACTTAAACACCCACGCACGCGGCCGGACTCGAACCGGCGACTAGCACTCTAGCCCCTACGCTACCGAGGCCGGCATTGCGTATCTTTGATTAGATCTGTAAGAAGTAATAATAAGGTCTTTGGTCAGCTGAAGCGGACATAGAGAGTAGTTGAAGTCACGCCGTGTCATGGAGGAAGGAAGAGAGTGGAGGAGAAATAACGCTAAATCTGTGAAGCCTCATATAAACACTCGTCTCTTACTGCGCATGCGCGGCGGCCATTATAGAAACCCCAAAACATTGCGCTGTTTGCTCTGTATTTGCCTCTGTGAATATTACATTTTCTAATATTTCAAAAACATTTATAATGCAAACTTGTGTTGCATACGGTTGCACAACCAGATCCTATAGGATACAAACTGGAATAACGTTTCATAAGTTAAGTCACATTGAAATTATTGTTCTTAAAGTAGTAGGCCCTATCGCTATAAATTTATTCATTGCTCTCAATAGGATGATGTCGTTCTCAAATATTTGTTGGTATAGTGTAGACAAACAGCATATGTAATTACTTCGCACATTAAAGGCTAGTTTTATTCTAAACAACTGTTGCAAGTCTAATTTAAGCGGATCACGTTTACATCTTGATACAGTGAATATGATATTTTGTATGCTTTAGTCCAGTTTCACTTTACACTGAAAGTGTACGATGAAATTAATTGTGATAATTTGTGCTGTGCGAACTACGGAACGTGATGAAGCAAACGTTGTTGTTACCCGAAATGTAGTTCGCGATGCATTTCATTTGTTTAGGCGTGTCTACATAGTTTGATTTTGTAGCGGCAATATCAATGGAAATGCAGCCTCACTCCAGGTCCATTGCGTCGCCTCCACTATATTCCTTTCTGCTTGCGCTGTGTTAGGAGTTGGAGGTATACCGCTGACCACATACAAGGCGCGGGTGATATACGTTGCATGCTGTGGCTTGAATGATTTGTTTTTGCGTATATAACGCGACTAGCACTGAAGTACGTGGTTACAGATTTCAAGTAGTGCATTTATCATTGATTAAGAGTAGCAACCTGGCCTTGTACTAGATCTGTTGGTTAATCAAAGCATAAATTTATATAACCTCCATCCCACATGCGCGAGACGGTATTTAGGGCCAAACCATGCAAAGAGCTATAGTAAAAAGTGGCCAGTAATTAAAAGCCAAACTTAATTAGGAGATTATATTAGGCGACTTTCTGCTTGAAGCGCTTATATGAGGGGGGGGGGGTTATAGGCTGCGTCTTCGTGGCTGTTTTTCTGACCAATAGCTATAGCACAGGACAACAACCTATCACCTATATACTAGAAAATATTATTCCGCTTCTAACACTGTCATTGTTTCCATGAACTGGAAAGCAGAAAAATAAGAGCGAACTGTTGTGAAATTTAATTGCGTAGGGCCCGCTAGTATGCTGTTATTAGCCATGTAAATGGTGTAATTCAGAGGTTTAAATAACCTTCACTCACCTACATTTGCCCTCTACAAATTTTATCTTTAAATTCTTTCAAAGTTTTCGGTAAATTATTCATCATTTCGCTTGGTAATTCATTCCAATCCCTGACACCCTTACCTAAAAAAGAGAATCTTCCCACACCCTTGTGCCTGAAATCGAGTACCAGCTTGTGGTCATGGTCATCTTTTCCCTTCCATGCACTACTTTTCATACCTACACCAATATCTTTCCATGCCTCATCGCCAGTATACGACTTTTACACTCCCATGACCCTCTTCATACTCATCCTGTCTTGCAATCAATCCCATTCCAGCACTTTTACCATATCTGTTACGTATTGCATTCTGCGGTAATATTCAGAAACGAATCTAGCAGCCCTTTTTTTGCACCCCCTCCAATTCCAACAAGTGCAGAATTTTGAAACCTTTTCCTACTACCTGACCAATGTGTTATGCGACGTTAAAGTTGTTATCAAATGTAATTCCGAGATATTTACCTTTCAACTATTCAACAAGCTATTTTCCCCACCTTATAATCGTAATTAACCTTTAGTTTTTTATCTGTGTATCTAATAAGCTGACTATTCTTTGCATTTATCTTTAGTACCGCGGCTCTGGAAGATTTCTTCTGTTGCGTGTTCCTCGTGCATAGAGAATCTTGCGCATAGAAGATCACCGTAATTTCCGGGTCCTTCTTTCTAGTACCATTCAATCAGTGTGGTAAAAACACTATTCCGGATATTTTGGATGCTTGTGGAAATCTAGTTAATGTCTTGAATAATGTATTTAGTAGTAAGCGTACGACAGAATAAATATTCAAGCCACGTCAGTGTATGAGTACTAATCACCTTCAGAGATAAGTTTACGATACTTTCCTGGTATCTCGTCTTAACACATCAGCACATCATGAATTCTGGGGTAGCGTTCAAAGGGAACAGCTTACGTCTCACCTAAATTTATGATGATTATGTTTAATTGATTATGATTTTAGACTTAATAACATTTATTACAAAGAACCCGATAAAATAAAGAAACCGGGCGTGGTGGGTGAGCAGGTAATGCTCTGGACTCGCATTCGGGAGGACGCCGGTTCGAAGCCCAGTCCGGGCATCCAGATTTTGGGTTTACATGGTTTCCCCAAATCACTCCAGGCATATGCCGGGATGCTTCCATCAAAAGGCCATGGCCGAACTCCTTCCCGTTCCTTATCCCCAGTCCCATACAGCCTCTAATGACCTCGACGTCGACGAGGCGTAAAGCCATAAGTTAATATATATATATAAAGAATGAAAGCTTCATAGCTGTATAGTGGCGAAGAATCTAAAGCGGCCCCTACACGGTCAATATTATTGCACAATATTTACAGTTGCACAATAATATTGAACGTCTGTACGTTAGATTGAGAGGTTGTGCAATATTATTGAGTGAATCTAAACAGTTTGAAATATATTGTGCAACCTGAAATACATTGTGCCGTCTGTGGGTGATATTCCGCAATATCCCCTCAGTTGGTCTCGAAACACGGGCGCTTGTATTTTGTTACTGTAACATTTTTTAACTGATTTTTTTCTTCTGAAAATGAATGCAAAAATGAAGTGACTGCAAGATTTACCAGCATTATGGAATGTCAAAGCGTCTGAGTATAAAAACAGACAGGAAAAAATAAGGCTTACGAAATTCTGTTGCACAAATATAAAGAGAAACATACAATTGCTACGAGGGAAGATGTTACAAAAAGGATCGATTCTTTGAGGACCAACTACGGAAAAGAAGTAAAACGAATTAAAGATATAAAAAAAAAAGAATAGTTGTGGGTGGAGATGAGGTGATGGAGCCTACGTTTTGGTACTTCGACCAGTTGAGTTTTCTTGAAGACCAAGATGTGGTGAGCTCAAAACATACAATGGGACCACTGGAAGAGCAGAGAAAATTACTGAATGATTTAAGTATTTATTATTTCAGTTTTATTACTAGCCACATTATTATTGGAACATTAAAAAAGCCACCATCATATACACGAAGACACATACATTCGATGCGACGTCTACCACTAAAAACTTGTAATTCGCGTTTACTATACCCAACACAGCAATACTGAAAAAGTCTTTACACTTATAAAAATGAATTCAGAACCAGGAGGTATCTTGATAACTAGAAGTCTCCTGCGTAAAGCACCAAGACAGTTCGAAGACAATTCCCTCTTCACATACCAATTCTTTATCCGCCTTACATTTTTTTTCCACGCAGCACAGTAGAGCAATAGCAACAGCTGCTACGTCCTGCTCGTCCGTCATTTCGAAGTCAACTAAACTATTGTGCAATAATTATTGAGCAGTCTAGGGAGAACATCAATATTACTGAGCAATATTATTGCACAATAATATTGATCGTGTAGGGGCCGCTAGACGCAGACATAAAACGAGAGGTCGCAAGTGAGGAGAGTAAGCGCAAAGCATGGAACGGAGCAACACGGTCTAAACTTAAGAATCACCCTGTAGAAACTAGCCTCCAAGTCCTTCAAAAATGGCGGACTGAACGCAATGCTTTCACATGTCATTTCTTGGTGGTCGCTTAACTGAATAAAATCATTATCAAATAACGTTCTTAATGTTCATTTGATGATGTAATCTTGTGCACATTTATTTCTACATCGATACAATATAAATAAACAAATAACTGGATAGCCCGCACGAAAATGTCACGAATAAAATACGATGAATGATGGGTTAGTGGTATTCTAAAGGATGAAAGACGAACTGCCTCTAATATTTTAGTGTAATAGGTATGTAACAAAATACTCATAACATATCCCGAAGAAATTACAAAAAACATTTGGACGCGTAAAATTCTTAAAATGATACCTCATTTTTCGGTTTCCGTTGGGTGTCAAGGGAGATTAAAGGCTCGTGACACAGAAACGCGTTGCAGAAATATTGATACTTTTGCCCTTTAAGAGACCAATTTAGAAAAAATTCCTTCTTCAAATATGATATGACCAAAGAAGAGAACTGAATCTTTAAAATGATAACTCAAATCTCGATTTAGGCTAGGCATCAAAAGAGATTAAAGGCTCGTGTTCAAACAAAAAATAATTCTAGTAATACTGATACTTTTGCACCTTAAGGATCGAATTCCGAAATGTCCTAATCTTGAAATATCATGTGACCAAAGCGGAGAACTTAGTCTTCAAAATGAGACCACATTTATGTATTTTGGTTAGGTATCAAGGGAGATAAATGGCTCGGAATAGTAGGTCTGAAAGGGTCAGCACCGCGTTTCACCCACTCCCTTCTTTCATATCACATCCGCGACACAAACAACACTGGATAAACACACTATCACAGTCAGCCACACTTTACTAACGAATACAGTCACACCGGGGAAATGGTACTAGTGCATCTTACCAGACGATGCCATCGAGGGGTAGACTCATTCCATATTTACTTCTTAAATTTATTCTTAAGGTACAAAGTAAACTGCCATATCTGCAAACAATAATAGCCATTTTGTCTTTTTTTTGTATCCTGTTTTTGGAGATAATGTTTTCCATTGCCAGTAGAGCCAGAATTTTCCGTGCAGAACCAGGTAAGCTAGATCAGTGTTTTTTGTTTGTTTGTGTTTTTGTGTGTTTTTTGTTTTTGTGTGTTTTGTGTATGTTTTAACGGTATAACATGATGGTGCTAAACTAAGCAAAGACACATGTGAACGTAGTGACTCAAGGTGAAGAGTAACCAGTTATTGATGTAGTCGATTCTGTGAAATATTTTGGTGTGACTTGAAAGTGATATGGGAATTGCACATCAACTCGGTCTTAGGTAGAGCTAATAGGTCACAATTTACAGGTCGAATCATGAAAAAAATATGTATATATAGAAAAAATATAAACCTAGTGTTGTGCCATTTGGGATCCGTTTCGTAAGGGGTTGATTGACAGCCAGTACAGAGAAAAGACGCTCGATTCGTGCTACAGAAGAAAACCTCGTACGCTGGTACGCGGACAAGGCGCTCATAGAAAGAAGAAGAATAAGAAGTCCAATTGCCTTTCAAAGCTGAAGTCGTCTTTTAGCATGTTTTCTATTACAGAGAATACAGTTGAATAGTTAGATCCTTTCAGTGGCAGGGTATTATCAGCGATAATATACGAGCACCCATTTTACGGTTAGGAGGGGTGTCACCTAAATAGCCCTGTGTGCTGGCGTCGTTCTGGTCTGGTGGACAGTATTTGGCGTGAGCATGCCACCTTTTCAATACGCGGCCGTCCAATTACGTACGTACGTAGGGGGCCGGAATGCGGGCTGATTGCGGGCCCCAAGTTCATTAGCGAGGTGTTCGCCGCGCTCAGTGCGTTGCCTTAATGAGGCCCTCAGATGTATTAATATTTACCGCGCCAACCAGGCCCTTTCCTTCTGGCTACACGCCCGCGACAACGGCAACCAACAGCGACTTCGCACTCTCTGAAAAGTCAACGATTCGATAATGCGTTGCTCCTGCTTCTCGGGAAATGTAACAGTTTGAATTGGGGTTGTAATTAGGGTTGCCAGATACAGGATTATAATTTCAGGGACATTTCTGGCATTAAAAAGGTTTTTAGTGATACAGGATTATAATTTCCGGGACATTTATAGGCTTAAAAAGGTATTTTAGTGGTATATTTAAGGAATGAAAAAATATTCAAATTAATTAAAAGAAGTATTTTAGGTAAAAACTATGCTACATAACATATATAAGATTATTAATTCAACTTTGCTTCATAATCACTACGTCATAGTTGAACAGTCTATATATATTGTCTCTGGTCGTCGGTAAGGTGGATTACTCCTCTACCTCCCGCTGGGAGCGTGGCACGGCCACAGTGATATCTTAAGTTTGAGAAAAAAACTGGAGTACGGGATTTCCAGGACAGTAACGCTTAATTCCTGGACACTGGACCAGACACAAAATTCCGGGACATTCCCGGATTCCCCGGCCATCTGGCAACCCTAATTGTTACGGAAGTCATATTTGCGGATGCGAATGCAGATGCGGATGTTCTGTGCTTAAATCCGCGAATGGGGGATGTTTTGCGGAAGCAGAGATGGAAAAATAGATTTATAATTATTTAAATTTTAATATTTTATCATAAATAAATTTAAAATCAAAATAAGTATATTTTTTCCCAAATTCTACATCATTTTATTAGTCTATTTCCAGATAACAATGCCATATTTATATATATTTTTAAAGATTTTTCAACAACAAAAAACGTGTGATAATTAAATTATTTCCTAAACTACGCAGACGTCAAAAAACAACCTTTGTCTTATGAGTCCGCGGCTCGACTAATTCAAGCGTCAAGCCCCAGGCCATGCCATCGAATGTCACCGTGCCCGCCACCCGCCTTTCCACCGCTCTAGTGGTTCATTCGCAGTGCAACTTGTAGAACCTACGATGATCCGATTTTCCTATAATCGACTCTTGTTGGTCCGTGAAAGTGGTTAAAGAACTACACTGAGGACGTGCTGTATGTTGTTGGATTCCCATGTACCAACACGGGTCATTACCGTCCAATGAGTTATGGCGTTGGATCGTGATTTGAGAAAACATCCTACGAGTGTGCGATAAGGACACTGGTGTGCCGCGAGAAAGTACGAGTGGAAAGGAACATTTTGCTGGACCCCTTCTACACTCCTGGAAATTGAAATAAGAACACATTGACGCCGGTGTGTAAGACCCACCATACTTGCTCCGGACACTACGAGAGGGCTGTACAAGCAATGATCAAACGCACGGCACAGCGGACACACCAGGAACAGCAGTGTTGGCCGTCGAAGGGCGCTAGCTGCGCAGCGGTTGGGCACCGCCGCAGTCAGTGTCAGCCAGTTTGCCGTAGCATACGGAGCTCCATCTCAGTCTTTAACACTGGTAGCATGCCGCGACAGCGTGTATGTGAACCGTATGTGCAGTTGACGGACTTTGAGCGAGGGCGTATAGTGGGCATGCGAGAGGCCGGGTGGACGTACCGCCGAATTGCTCAACATGTGGGGAGCGAGGTCTCCACAGTACATCGATGTTGTCGCCAGTGGTCGACGGACGGTGCACGTGCCCATCGACCTGGGTCCGGACAGCAGCGACGCACGGACGCACGCCAAGACCGTCACATCCTACGCAGTGCCGTAGGGGACCACACCGCCACTTCCCGGCAAATTAGGGACACTGTTGCTCCTGGGGTATCAGAGAGGACCATTCGCAACCGTCTCCATGAAGCTGCGCTACGGTCCCGCGCACCGTTAGGTCGTCTTCCGCTCACGCCCCAACATCGTGCAGCCCGCCTCCAGTGGTGTCGCGACAGGCGTGTATGGAGGGACGAATGGAGACGTGTCGTCTTCAGTGATGAGAGTCGCTTCTGCCTTGGTGCCAATGATGGTCGTATGCGTGTTTGGTGCCGTGCAGGTGAGCGCCACAATAAGGACTGCATACGACCGAGGCACACAGGGCCATCACCCGGCATCATGGTGTGGGGAGCGATCTCCTACACTGGCCGTACACCTCTGGTGATCGTCGAGGGAACACTGAACAGTGCACGGTATATTCAAACCGTCATAGAACCCATCGTTCTACCATTCCTAGACCGGCAAGGGAACATGCTGTTCCAACAGGACAATGCACGTCCACATGTATCCCGTGCCACCCAACCTGCTCTAGAAAGTCTAAGTCAACTACCCTGGCCAGCGAGATCTCCGGATCTGTCTCCCATTGAGAATGTTTGGGACTGTATAAAACGTCGTCTCACGCGGTCTGCACGTCCAGCACGAACGCTGGTCCAGCTGAGGCGCCAGGTGGAAATGGCTTGGCATGCCGTTCCACAGGACTACATCCAGCACCTCTACGATCGTCTCCATGGGAAAATTGCAGCCTGCATTGCTGCGAAAGGAGGATATACACGGTACTAGTGCCGACATTGTGCATGCTCTGTTGCCTGTGTCTATGTGCCTATGGTTCTGTCTGTGTGATCATGTGTTGTATCTGACCCCAGAAATGTGTATATAAAGTTTCCCATTCCTGAGACAATGAATTCACGGTGTTCTTATTTTAATTTCCAGGAGTGTAGTAGCGTGAAATGGGTGAGCGCATCCGACTGTAGTACTACACGGATGTCCTTTAAGTTGGACCATGAATAGGCCGCCTTACTTTGCAAAGAAGTTCAAACTTGTAAATTCATCGTTTAGGTAATAACACCATTCAGTTCACTGTTACTATTATTGCCAGATCGTAAGAAAAAAAACCAACATTGTGGTAATTTAAGCGACGATGGATCAAATCTCATATAAACAGAAAAGAATACCATATATTACCATGTAAACATAACCTCCACTAAATATCTGCATTGAAAATTGCGGAAGCGGAATCAGATGTAGGATTTCACACGAAACGTCCGCACTTGCAGATGCGGAGCTCCGTTACATCACTAGTTTGAATTCCTCTGTACGAACTCCTTCTCTGCGGCAAATTCCTTCGCCGTTGTTGTAAACACCGTTGCCCAGCATTGCTTTCCTTCAACCAAATCTCTACTCCATAACTACCGGTGGTTCGCTAAGTTTATACATACAGTACTGCCCTCTTACGACCAAAATTGTGCACTACTACCAATCTGTGGCACGTGCTTAACATTTACTTTTCACCTTCTGTATGCTATCTCCACAATTTATTGATTCATTACGTTCACGTACTTCTTTGATATCAGTGTTTTCCGCTGCTTGGCTTAGAAACATCAGGTTCTAGTCGTAGGGAAAAAAACCTCTCCTGTTTTGGAAATAATGTTTTTCACTGCCAGTAGAGCAAGAATTTCCAGAGCAGAACCCGTGATCAACATTAATAAAAGGGCAGCTTGGTCATCGTGTTTGCAACGCTGTGACGTCAAGATCCCGACCTCCTTCCGCGGGCCAATAACAGCCAAAGATGTTTATCGTCTCTTTTCATAGATAATGCTCTAATTAAGAACTAAAAAATGGGTTCTACAGCTCTTTAACAAATGTATGAACACACATCAAATTGCGAAGGTGTGGAGGAGGACGAGAAGCACTGCGCTGTTGAAACCTGGAAAAGAAGGGAACTACCCAAAAGATTTCAGAGCTATAGCGCTCTTGTGTCACCTTTACAAAATATTTGAACGGTTAATCCTGAATCGTATCCAGCCTGTGATTGATCCTAAACTTATACCATAGCAAGCTGGCTTTCGTCCTGGTAAAACTTGTACTGGGCAACTGCTGAGCCTAACTCAGTTTATAGAGGATGGATTTGAGACCCATAAGGCCACAGGCGTGGTCTTTGTGGACTTGTCAGCAGCATATGATACTGTTAACCACCAACTACTCCTTGACAATGTCTACAATCTAACAAAGGCCACCAGATTAACCAAGCTCTTCGCTACTCCTTCTACAGAACCATACGTTTTTCGTTGAGTTTCAAGGACAGCGCAGCCAATGGAGGGTACAAGAAAATGGTCTACCTCAAGGCAGTGTACTGGCCCCAATTCTTTGCAACATTTATACAAACGATCAGCCATTACATCCAGCTACCTGGAGCTTCATTTACGCTGATCACCATGCCCTGGCCGCACAGAGCACAAGGCTTGAATTTGTAGAAAGAAATTTGTCTGCTGGCCTTGAAGGCAATTCAAGCTATTATAGGGAAAATAACTTAACTGAACTAAAAAATAGGAAAGTTCAGCGTAAGTTGAAAATAATGTGGTCAAGTATAGAACTGCAAACATACAGTATAACACCCCAAAATATCTGGGAGTGACACTCGACAGAACCCTCACATATAAGAAGCACTGCATGAATTGTAAAATGAAGATCTCTATAAGAAACAACTTACTGTGAAAACTAGTTGGATCACAGTGGGGCAGTCAACCACAAACTGTACGTACATCAGCAATGGCCCTTGTTACTTTATTCCAGAATATGCATGCCCAGTTTGGTATTCATCATCTCACACCAAACAGTTGGATATAGCCCTAAATAACACCAATAGACTAGTGACAGGCTGCCTAAAGCCTACCCCAGTTGACAGGCTTTACCAGCTTTCGGGGATTGCACCACCCAGTATCCAGAGAGAAGTATCTGCTACCAAGGAGAGGAAAAAAGTAGAACGGGAAAGCGCTCATCCACTGCACGGCCATACACCACCAGCCCAGAGACTCAAATCCAGAAAAAGCTTCATGAAAACTAATTGGGTCACCTGAAAAGGAAAAGTTGTGGAAAATGATGGTCCCTAACATCTCGGACCCACTGACAGTTGCAGAGCGCTTGCCACCTGGTCACGCAGAGGACTGGAACGTCTGGCGCTCCTTAAATCGATTGCGCACAGGAGTGGGCAGGTCCAAGGAAAATCTAGTGAAATGGGGTTATACTGATGCTACCAGTATCAAGTGCGAATGTGGTGAGCACCACACGATGAACCATATGCTCGAGTGCCCTATGTGCCCATCATCCTGCAACAAAGAAGACCTGTTTCGAGCAACACCGAATGCATTTGAGATTGCGAAGTACTGGGCAAAATGTGTTTAAGGCTGTTAATTTGTACAATGTATTTAACTGTGTATTTGATGTGTATGATTCGTAAATAACAATAATAGATAATGATGTTGCAGCAGCGTTCGAATGCGGATTACTTTTTTGTTTATTTCCGTAATAGCTGAATAAGTACTCAATTGCGAAACAACCACAAACAAAAGAATGTATTTCGTTTTCGATCCTCATATTAATTAATAGTACCTGGGTGACCGAGCTTTAGATTTCTGTTTAGTACGCAAGATTTAGTCAAAATCAGTAGAAACGTTTGAGAGAAATTAATTCACCTATATACAAGAGTTGATCGTATAATAGCATTAGATAGATTGAATATTATATATTCAATATACTTGATAACTACCTACATAAGAACTGCATTCGGTTAAATATAAAATTCATGAATGCACATAGTTGAACGCTTTATTTTAAATAATCACCTATATTATATATATAAATCGCGTTTCTTGAAGGATATAACTTAGATTATTAATTTTTTTGATGAGACTTGGATACGTGAAGTTTGACTAAAGTTAACACTTTTGAAGTCTTCCCAGGCATCTTGAAGTTCACTGTTCCTTGCTCTAACCAAAGAGAAACTAAAATTAGAAGGCTTACCGGTACCTGAAACTTCGACGAGATGGCCTTAGAGCCATTTTCGAGATATGAAATACAAGAATTTATCTCTCTCTCTTTTTTTAAAAATCGCAATTTCAGGGAAGACACCTATTTAGATATACCTGAAAAGTGAAACGTTATCTACATATGAATTTCCTTCCAAATCGCCATAGCTGTTTCCGAGATACCAAAAATATATGTTTCAAAGAATTGTTCGTTTAAAGATATAAGATTTGCTATTTGTTTGATACATTCTTTGGATATAAATTTTTGTATTTTATATCCATACATGTGGCTACTATAGCAAGCAAAAAATTTAGGCTACATATGTATATGTTTTTCCTTTAAATGAAAATTTGAAACTAACGACAGAAACAGGTACTTATTTCGTTTAAATCTACATGTTAATTTTTAGAGGTTGGAACAATGGAACTAGTTGCAATTAAAACAACGTCATATCGTTACAGAAACAAGGTTATGATTGTTGTTAAATAATAATACTATTTAGTTTATTAAATGTGAAGAACTGAATTGAAATGACATTGAGTCACACCCGTGTAGCAGGACGTTTTAATAATTGCAGAGTAATTTTGGGAATAATAAAATATAAGTATGATAATGAACTAACGGCGGCATTTACCGGCAGCGAGGCACAAGCAAGCGGCCAGCGTAGTATGTCGCAACAAACGTCAGCGAGAAATCGAGGTCGGCGAGCAATAGCTATGGAAGCTAGGCTCGTGGAGAAGGTTCCAGATTATGCTAGCTGTCAGGTTACAGGCTACGCAACTGGTGACATATAAGCACGGCCCACCGAGGCTCGGGGTCAAGTGCAAGGAACCACGCAGTAGCTATGACGCACTGAAGATCGAGCAAGCATCGAAGACCACACGCGCCTCGCTAGCCAGCCATTCAGCCGGCCGAAACCATTGTAAGTCCATCATTCTTGCATATTGGCAAAGTGCTTGGAACCTTGCTCGGGCAATTGGATAATTGTAACAACCTGCCTAGGAGAGAATAAAACTGTCTATGCACTTAGCCTCTTTTCCTTGAAGTCAAGCCCGAACTCAAAGTAAATAGACTGTCGAACTAGCCTAAAGCCGAGATCGAGTACCAGCCAAGGGAGGAGAAGCTACATTCGCCACCAAGTAAGTGCCTGGCAATAACGCTCACAACCACTGGCCTAACCTAGCTATCCTGACGCATAAACAGCGGGTTAAAATAGCCAATAAACAACAAGTTACACCCGGTCATGTTGACAGGTTTGGAACATATTTGTGTTTCGTGTGCACGTTTTCATTGTATTATGTACCCATAGATAACGCTGATATAGAAGAAACATGGATAACATAGGAAAAATATTTATAACATTGCATTATTACAAAATAAAGGTTTTGAGCGTTTGGTTAAGCAATTGCGAAGAACTATTTGCCAGTACATTGTTCTTACGGTCTTACAGACTTTGTTTCATAATAGTCGTCCCCTAAAACTAATGATAATCGCGCAGTTTTAGCAGAACAGCAGCGGCGGAGTGTAACAGACAACGTTTAGACTGTGCCTTTACGACTTCAACTGATTCGCAGTGGTGGGCGTCCATTTTCATTAATTGCCAAGTCCATAAACGGTCGTGGAACCGGCATTTTCGGAATTGCAGCCGATCGACCGACGCTTATCGATGTTCAGTTGTCAGCTGCCTCTCTGCGGTGCTATCATCTCTGACGCGGAACAGAGGACAATCGCGATGCGCGATGGCGCTATCGAGAGTGATTATCGATGTCATTACGCGCGAGCAGTTAATCACATCGCAAACACATCTCGCAGTACACGGCGGTTAGATGGGAACCAAAGTAATTAAACACTTCGAAATTTTGTTTATTTTTATCACGATTTATAAAATAAAAACAAATAAAAATATTTGCTGTTCTGTAAATGAAAATTGCAAGTTTTAATATCTGTGGCTAATAATATTTTAGATTAAATTAATCTTGTCACCTAATCAGTAAGAAATAAAGACACTTTTAAATGTTCGCTGAAATGTTTTACTCTGATATTTTGAACCATTGAAAAATTGTAAAAAAAAAAAAAAAAAAGATCATTACACATTTGTGATTGAAATAAAAACTTTGTAACAGCCAAACTTCTCCAAGTAGGGTTACCAGATATAGGCTTATAATTTTCGGAACATGTCTGGGAAAAAAGTATTTTAGTGGTCTGTTTAAAGAGTGAAAAACGCAAGTTAATAAAAAAATTGTATTTTGGGTAAAAACTATCCTACCTAACATATATATAGCACCTCTGTTATGTTTATTAACCTAACCTGGACACTGGTGTAATTATTTACGAAAGGTTACGGATCATTATTTGAAATAATCTAAAAACAAGACACTGCTGTGAGAAGGAGAATCTCGCCCCTTGAGAGACTGACTGCTATGCTAATATTTCTAGTAACAAGTAGAAACTACGAAGGTATAGAATTCACAACTGTAATGTCGAAACAATCTCAAGATCTTGAGTTCACAGCTGTAATGTCGCAAAAATCTTTTAGCCGCCTTATACCAGAATCTTGTCGAATTATATATGAAATGTTGAAACCAGAAAATATACACAACATTCAATTACGAAGACGCGGATTTGTTCTGGAAGATGCGAAACGTGTAAGGGATATATTCAAGATATACTTTAATAACCAAGGATCATTGCATTGGCAGGACAACGCCGTAATTCTTTTAGGAAAATTTGATGAAACAATTTTGGACAGTAATTATTTCTTTCGTTTATATTTAGCACTACTACCGTGTAGCTATTAAATAAATCTACTTTATACGTACAGATCTGTTAATTTTCAGCGGTTAACAACTTATTTCAATTTCTGAATCATACTCTGTATTGATAATTGTTTCTCTTGCGGTATCTTTATAATTTAAGAATAAAAGAAGGTCGAAATTCCATAGAGAAGATTTGTAAACATCATCGGCAGCTGCACCAAAAAGTGCCAGCTGCTTAATTTTTAGCAATCTATTAAGAAACATTGAACGAAAATAACTGAATATTTTTTCATATCCGCTTCCTTTGCATTTCCAAGATACACTTGCTCACATTTATCAACCAAAACATATGCTTAATTTTCTTATCTCGGTCGCTGTAGTCATTTTACTTTAACTTGTCGTATACAAGGATAACTAGGAATTTCGTAAACAAATCACTGTCCTAGATTCTAAAATACCACCACGTAAAATGTTTTCGAAAAGAAAAAAAAAGTTGTTTTAGTTATGCACAAGCTGAGAGATGATTAAAGACTGAAAGGAAAATACCAGTCAAGACCGACAACAATGCTCCCGCCGATCCGTTTTCTGGAATTCGTCCGTCTTCATTCAGTTCAGGTGAAACGTCCGTTTTGCTGTCCACACACAGTGTTTTTTCTGATACGTTTTGCCTGATTAAGTAAAACGTCAGTCAAGACGTTACGTGTAGACCGGCCTTAAGACAGATGGCGGCGCTCATCAGCGAGAAGACAGTGTCGGGATTGTGGGGTAAAAGCCGGGCAGTCTGTACTCCAACGGAGAGTCGACGGTTATAATGAGTTAGGCTGTGATCAATTAAACAGTGCGCTGCAAAAGGAAGAGTGTCTTATCTCATTAACTCGACATACCTGGACTTGCAATTACAAGGGAAGAGTGTCAGGTGAAATATTCTGTTAATAAATGGATATATAAGCATTTATAAAAAAAAACCTTTTAGTTATTAGAAAGATATTATTTTTCATCTACTATAAGACTAAAATGACGAACCAGCCAGTACTGTATGTAAAGAGCCATGTAGTCTAGCATGGCGACCCTGCTAGGACAGTAACTAAACATTTCGTAAACTTAAATACTTGCGTCGTCCGGATCAGTTTCGAAAACAAGGAGGGACAATATATGACAAATCAGGCGAAGGATAAAAGAAAATGGACTAAGAACAAACCAATATCAGCCACTTGGAATGTAAAAGGGACAGCCTAAAAAAGATTAGGAAACGGAAGTTCTTAAGATTAAAAATATCGATTAGCAGTCGTAACAGAAAAGAAAGGGAGCAAACATACGGGAGATTGTATAATATTATAGTGCCTGGTCGACTGACATTTACTCCATATTAATCATAATAAAGTTTTTGGCAATTCATTCAAATCTTAAGGCTTCCTACAGTAAGAGTACTTTTAGTAGAAACCGAGAGTGGTGGTGTAACGGTTAGCGTTCTCGCCTCCCATTCGGGCGGACGGCGGTTCGAATCCCCGTCCGGGCATCCAGATTTGGGTTTTCCATGGGTTCCCCAAATTACTCCAGGCAAATGCCGGGATGCTTCCTTCAAAAGGCCATGGCTGAATTCCTTCCCATTCCTTGCTCCCATCCTTGCCCCTCTAAAAAGAGACGTAAAGCAGTTAAAAAAAGTAATTTTTTTAAAAAAATTTTTTTGGTGGAATGGGCTTCTAGATTCTAGAAAATGCCACGTACATCATACGTACCCTGCAGTAAAATTACACTGAAAGATCTACGCCAATAAATGTCAAATTTTGGCACTGTGTTTCTGAGCCGGCTATTTCTTGCCGAATGGTTGCAATGCTTTAAGAAGTTATCCCGACTGGTAATGGATCTTCTTATTTTTCTTCACCATATTTCCCAACCATTTTAGGGTCGGTTACCCTCCATGAGTTTTACGTATCGTTAGCAAAGTCAAAGTTGGAGTTATGGTTTGATTCCGATAGCCCTTGCTGACGCCAAGCATTTTAAATCCACTGACCAGCCGTACTAAATACTAATGGGGGAAGTGAACTGTCTGTGAAACCTGTAACTATAATTTTTGTTTGTGAAATGTGCTGTTTGTGATGCTCAAATTGGCGACCATTCACCTTGATGGCTGCGGAAAACCGCTGTGGTGGCGGCCGGTACGGGGGAGACGGACCGTTATACCTGAGCCACGCTGACTGATAGTGTATGCTAAATCAAAATCTTTAGCAGTTATTTAAATTTGAAAAAGAAAAACATAACAGAGGTTTGAGATCCTCACAAATTGATTGTAGACCTAAAAATCCTGGAATGCAATCCTAAGAACAAGTATTGCTCCCTTAACAGTGTAGGATAGAAGAATTAAATTACTAACAATAATAATTCTTGAACTTGCCATCTATTGCCGCGCAGTTGAACTCTTTTAGGAAACCCTCGAGTAGATGTTGGTTTTCGATTTTGTAAAATTTAAACGTAATAAACGCCTGAAGATAAATTTTATCGAACATGGTGTAGCTTTATTTCTAAACCCAAAACGTGTTCTTGATTTTCATAGAAATCGTCAGAGTTTTTCAAGAAAGCCATATACAGGGTGTCCACGAATGAAAGGATAATCCTGCAACCGCAGACAGGCCACATGATGTCTTAGTATATTACAAAATTTTATTTTAGTAAAAGTCTCACCATTTTCGAGATATTGATTTTTTTTGTTTGTAACACGTGACTTTGTTCAGTTTATTCCATACCATTTCTACAAATTAGGACTTTTTGAACCCTCTTTTTTTAAAAATTTACTCAAGGGTGTTTGAGTCATATAAAACAATGTTATTTTTCTCTTAAAAAATCTTAATAAATGTTGGTTGGTTTTTTTAAAAATCATTATCATCATTTCTTTACTACATGTTTAGAATGCACAATGGTCTCTTTAGCAGATTGAACTACTATAAAACAATCACTATAAAAGAAAGATGGTATAATTGTACTATTTAAGATTTTTATAAGTTTTTTAATATTTTAAGAAAAATATAACACTTTTAAGATGACTGAAATATCTTTGAGTAAATTAAAAAAACCTGGGTTCAAAAAGTCTTAATTTGTAGAAATGGTATAGAATAAATTGAACAAAGTTGCATGTTTCGGCAAAAACAATAAAAAAATTAATACCTCGCAAATGATGACACTTTTACCAAAATAAAATTTTGTTATATGGAACGACATGTTGTGGCCTATCCTGTATGTATAATCTGGCTCATTTTCTGAGTTTAAAATAATCTAAAAGAAAAAAAAAACGTGAAACAGAATGGACGAGTAAGACCAAGTCACCTGCAAGCCAATCGGTATGGTGGCGTTGACTGAAAATCGAAACGTCCTCAGTACGAATACTGGTGTCGTCTTTATTTTTCAAAGACACTTAACCCGACTTTCGCTTCTGGCACAGCTTGCTGTGTGATTTGAAATACACCAGAACGCTTCAGTGATTCAGATACCGCGTTAAACTGTAGGTTCCCTGTAGAATGATTGCCGTGTTCGGCTAAGGAAGCCACGAGAAGAGACAGACAGTAGCCTTCCAGTGTTCCCTTGCCAACAGTGCCCATCGCGTTTACATTTTACCCCATCTAACAATACGAATCACTTTATAGTCTAACTTCCAACCAGTGAATGGCTACTTATGATATAAAGACAATGGTTAATAGTTCTTATAATGACACTTTTAACGAATGCTCAGAAATAATTTCTAACACCAGAGTAACAGAAGCATATGAGACTTCCCTTTCTACGCACCTACAATTTAAAACTCGCATTTGCAACTGCTCCTAAGACACTCATTTCTTTTTCCTTACGGCTTTATGTCTTGTCGCCATTAAAGGTGGGATGGGAACAAGGAACGGCAAGGAATTCGGCTATGGCCTTTTGAAGGAAGTATCAGGGGCATTCGCCTGGAGTGATTTGGGAAACAACGGAAAAACCAAATCTGGATGCCCACGCGGATTCCAACCGGCGTCCTCCCGAATGCGAATCCAGAGCGTTAACCGTTCACCCACCACGCTCGGTACGCCACTCATACTGCAATGATGGACCAAAGGTCGTTGGTTAATTTTCATGAAATTCTCAAAATTTCTGTTTTGGCCACTGTTTCAGTGGGTGCTTATTGCGACCAAAATATTCCATGCATTTTAATTTAATTTAATTGCGATGGAACTAACGCTACGGTGGCAATTTCCCTACACACTAATTTTTCCCATTTCCGGTACTTGCCTACTTTTGCCCTCTAAAAACTACAATTTTAAATCCTTTCAGCATTTTTGGTAAATTACTCCTCATTTCTCTCGGTAAATAATTCCAATACCTGACCCCTTCCCCTAAAACAGAAAATCTTCCCACTACTTTGTGCCTGAAATCGAGTGCTAGCTTGTGGTGATAGTGATCTTTTCCCTTCGATGCATTTCCCTCAATTCTTACACCAATATCTTTCCACGCCTCATCACCAATATACTCCACGTACACCCCATGACTCTCTTCACCCTCCTCTTGTCTTCCAGTGAATCCCGTTCCAGCTTGTTTATCATATCGGTTACTGATTGTGATCTCTGGTAATTTCCAGAAACAAATCTAGCAGCCCTTCTTTGCACTCCCTCAAACTCAAATAACTTAAGCAATCATTATGTGCAGTTTCGTTGAAATGCATTCTTTAGCTGTTGCGAGATGCCTGCGCAGATAAAGTTTGCGATTTTCTCTGTATATAATCGGAAGCTGTGTGACATACTGGGATATAGGATGTGCTCTACATTAACTGATTGCGTAATCTGTAATTATGTGTAGTTTCGTAGTAAGCTAGTTGGCTAGTTTTTGCGTGACGCGTGCAGGGGTGCACAAGTTCCAGAGTTTGTAGTTGTGGAATCTAAGTTCTACAACTAAGCGCGAAAACAACTTTTGTGTTAACCTATGACACCAACTACAATCGTGGGTAATTTCGTTCAATTCGGTTCGTTAGTGTTTTGCCTGAATCGTAGACAAACTCAAGAGCACTATAAAAGGCATTACTTCTCTCGCAGCCAGTTTCATAATAATTTGTTATAACAAGTTTTAAACATTTTCTATTAGTATCCGAAATTCGTAAATCTAAGTTAGGAAGATGCATTTTCTAATATTTTCAAGTTGTTATTAAATTTGCAGGTTGGTTGATCGATAATATTTAAATTTAATATACATGATCCGAAACAGAAGTTCGGCAACAGACTTAGAGGCGCCTAAAAGAATATGTGGAGTATCAACTAAATGTGTCGGCATTTAAATAGGTTATATAATTTTTTAGCATATCCAATATCAAACACGTGAGCATAACAAACTTTAGTTAGTGCAGTGGAAGTATTTTTTTAGCTAAACAAAAATTATATTAAAATTATGCAAAGAATTTTTTCATATTCCATAAATTTATTTATTGAAAATGGTATACGCTAGGGCATGTGATTATTTTTTTTTTTTTTTTCAAATATCGGATTTTCGATATAACGATATTTTTAAAAGTAACAATGTCGTATTCGATATATCGAAGAAAAAGTATCGATATATCAATCCTATTTTATAAAACAATGTTACAAAAAAAAAAAAAATCGTGTAAAAATTGGGGCAAATCTTGTGGCAATTTACATTTATGAGATATTGTCTTCAATTAAGTCTTAAATTTCTGAAACAAATTTTTTTTTTTTTTTTTTTATTTTTCATTTAATATTGTGATTTAGTTATTACACATTTTCACTAAAAGTATAGTCACAAAGTAGAATTTAATGTAGTTCTTAAAGTTTCTGATCTTTGTGCAAAATAGAAATTTAAGACAAATATTCTCATCAAGAGGAAAGCAACTATTTGCAATGTAAATATCTTGGCATTACATTGGACAACAAGCTTAACTGGGCAGGACACATTGAACAGGTGGTAGGAAAATGATGAGGGCCGGCTTTAGGGGGTCTAGAGGCCGCCGCGCGCGCCAGATTAACTTAACCATCTAAATTAAATACCTATCTCCATCGATCTAAAGAAAAACTAAATTCAGCGTTTTAACATTCATGAACCTAACTCCTAGGAGTGAGTGTGAGTAACGCGGTATTCTAACACGACCTGTCTTTTTGTCGCTTGTTGTATCCCTCACTAACCAAAGTATAACAAAAGAGACGCATTGAACGACAGTCGAAAAATGGCAACTCGTATTAGACCTTCTATATTATCCTTTCTTCGCTTTCTACTTAATCTTTAGTTCATAAGCAATAATATATTTTTTTTCTGTCGTCAGTCTTTCGACTGGTTTGATGCAATCCTCCATCCTTTCCTATCCTGTGCTAACCTTTTCATTTCTACATACCCATTACAGCCCACGTCCTCAATTATCAGTTTCAAATTTTTTAATCTCTGTCTTCCTCTACAGATCTTACCTTCGACTGTTCCCTCCACTAACAAATTAACCAATCCTGCATGTCTCAAAATATGACCTACCAGCCTGTCTCTTCTTTCTGTAAGCTTCTTCCACAAACATCTTTTCTCACCCATCATTTCCAAAACTCGTTCATTTCTTACTTTGTCTGCCCACTTAATTTTCAGAATTCTTCTGTAGCACCACATTCCAAATGCTTCAATTTTCTTTCTTTCCGGTAGTCCATGTTTCGCTACCGTAAAGTGCTGTGCTCCACACATAGAGCTTTAAATAGTTCTTTCAAGGTCTTGGATCAATATTTGAAACTAAAAGGTTTCTCTTTTTCATGAGGGCTCTTTTTGCTAGTGCTATTCTGATTTTAACATCATTCCTGCTTCGGCCATCGGTTGTAATTTTACTTCCCAAGTAACAGAATTCACTTACTTCTCCTATTGCATCCGATCCTATTTTTATATTTAATCTACCAGTATTAGTATCATTTCTGCTACATTTCATCACTTTTGTCTAACTGTGATTTATATTCAGTCCAAAATCCTCCTTCAGAATTTTATTCATGCCATTCAGTAACTTCTCAATATCCTCAGCCCTCTCTGCTAACAACACAATGTCATCAGCAAATCGTAGCAAACTGATTTTTTCTCCATGAAAACTTATGCAACATGGAAATTTTTCTTTGACTCTTCATTGCTTCTTCTACATACAAGTTGAATATTAATGGGGATAGACTACAGCCTTGTCTCACACCTTTTTTAACTGATGCATGTCTCTCGTGATTCTCTACTTTAATTATAGCCATTTAAATCTAATATAGTTTATAGAGTATTCTTCTATCTCTATACTTTAAACTCGAATCATTAAAATTTTGAACATCTTGTCCCACCTAACATTATCAAAAGCTTTTTCTAAATCAACAAATCCCATAAAAGTATCTTTGTTTTTCTTGATCCGCCCTTCAAGTATTAATCTTAAAGACAGAATTGCTTCCCTTGTACCACGATTTTTCCTAAACCCAAACTGATCTTCACCTACTATTTCTTCTACTACCCTTTCCATTCTTCTGTATATTATTCTGGTCAGTAATTTTGAAGCATGTGATGTTAGACTAATGGTGCGATAATTCTCACATTTGTCGGCTTGTGCTTTCTTTGGAAGTGTGAAGATGATATTTTTGTTAAAATCAGTTGGAATTTCTCCTGTTTCATAACTTTTTGATATCAGCTTGAATAATCTTTCGATTCCTTCCTCTCCTAGGGATTTAAGAGGTTCTGCAGGGATCTCATCAATTCCAACTGCCTTATTTGCTTTCAAGTAATTCAGAGCTTTATTAAATTCTGTCCTCAAAACAGGATCTCCTAAGTCATCAATGTCGACATCACCTTCCTTTTCCATTACACTATTATTCAAGTCGTCCCGAACATACAGTTTCTAAATGTATTCCTTCCATCAGTTAGCTCTATCTTCCGAGCTTAAAAGAGGTTTCCCATCGGCAGCTTTAATGTTCATACCTCTTTTCTTCATTTCTCCAAAATTCTGTTTGATCTTTCTGTAGGCAACATCTACTTTACCTCGACCATTTCCTTTTCTACCTCTTCACTCTTTTCTTGTAGCCATATTTCTTTGGCTATTTTGCATTTCCTATTTATTTTATTTCTAAATAGCCTGTACTGCTCTTTTCCTTCTTTATCCTGAGCATGTTTGTACCTTCTCCTCTGATCCATCGGCTCCAAAATTTCTTCTGTGATCCAAGGTTTTCGGGCAGCTTGTTCCTTAAAGCCTAATGTTTCTTTGCCAGCTTTCATTATTTCGGTCTTTAATGCATTCTATTCGTCCTCGGTTGAGCTCCTTTCACAGTTAATTCTTCGACCAATGTCTACCATTTCTCAAAATTTTTCTCTTGTGCTAGATTGTTTCAGTTTATTCACTTCCAGTCTGTTCTGCTTATGCTGCTTCCTTATTCGCTTGAATTTCAGCCTGCACTTCATTACTATCAAATTATGGTCAGAGTCTATGTCTGCTCCTGGGTACGCTTTACAGTCTAGAACTTGATTCCTGAATCTCTGTTTGACTATGATATAATCTAGCTGATATCTGCCTGTATCCCCAGGACGTTTCTAGGTGTATATTCTTCTTGCATGGTTCTTAAACAGTGTGTTCGCCACTACTAGCTTATATCTTTCACAAAATTCTAGCAACCTGGTTCCTCGCTCATTTCTTTCTCCTAGACCAAAACTTCCTACAGTATTTCCCTCTTTTCCTTCTCCCACTATTGCATTCCAATCACCCATGATTATTAGATTTTCCTCCCCTTTCACATATTGGATTAATTCTTCAATTTCAGTATTTATTTTTTCTATTTCTTCGTCATCTTCCTGTGACGTTGGCATATATACTTGTACTAATGTGGTTGGGACTGGCTTAGTTTCTAACCTCATTAAAATAATCCTGTTACTAAACTGTTCATAATAACTCACCCGTTTCCCTACTTTCTTGTTCATTACAAGTCCTACACCAGTGACTCCATTGACAGCTTGTCTGCTAATTATCCTGTGTTCCCCAGACCAGAAATCCTGTGCGTCCTTCCATTTAATCTCACTAATCCCAACAACATCTAACTTAAGTTGTTCTATCTCCCTTTTTAAGTTTTTTAACCTACCTGCCCTATTCAGACTTCTAACATTCCACGCTCCGACTCGTAGAATGTTGCTATCCATTCTGATGGCTCCTCCTTGAGCAGTCCCCACCCGGAGATCCTATTGGGGGACTATTTTACCTCCGGAATATTTTACCCAGGAAGAAGCCATCATGATATATGTAATTTGAGAGGATTACATGTCCTCGGGATAACCTTTGGGTCTTTAATGCAATGGTTTCTAATAATAATAATAATAATAAAAAATTCAGAAAACCTGAACGTTACCTAATAATTGTTTACTGTTAGTTGAGTGGTAGCTAGATTAAGTTAGTAGCATTAGCGCGCCCATTTAGTCTCGTCTAAAATGCCACTTATATTTCGTAGTCGGGGAAAAGTACCTGTGGACTGAATGAGCTTAGAATAACGGGAAACACTTGCGGTAACCTAGCGAGTGGTGATAAATATTGTAATGAACTTCGACGAAATTGTAAGACTTCGGACGAAGCTAAATATTTTAAAAAGGGGATTATGTTTTACTATTATTATTTATCAAACAATTATAGGCCTATAGTGACTGAAGTGAATGTCGTTACCGTGATATTATTTTTGGTAAGTCTGAACAACATTTTTATCTTTCAGTTACATACTCAATGTTTTTTGTAATTACATTTACTTACAAATATGTTTTATTTGTTATAGATGTAATACAACATTGCGATCGTGAAATAGACCAGTGCCCGCACTTGATGAATTATGGCAAAAAGTAAAGAAATAATTTAAAAACAACTTTCTGGTTCAGAAAATAGTAAAAGAAAAGCTAATTTTTTTTTTTGGGATAAACTGAAAAACATATGACTATTAATAAATACATGAATGTAATTTCTAAGGAGAGTACTCAGGTATTGAATCCTACCTCACTAGTGTTACATTAGAATCGGAAAGCCAAGTAACGATCAATATTTCTTTAGATTCTGAACAATTAGGCATTAAAAGTACACACTCGTCTATGCAAGGTGGCCAAATTGACCATCCATTAAATCCATGCATGATCTGTCTGAGTAGTCTCAAGATATTTATTATCTGACTGATAAAAGTATCGACATACATGGAATAAAAGAACACAATGTTTCTTATACAGCTACGTGGCCAAAAATACTTTATGCGTGGAATGTAGATAACATTATTTTGTGTGGACCCTCACAAGTACATTTAATAATTTTCTGAAAGAGGAAAATGGGCGTCATTTCTCTTCAACTCAATACTCAAGAAAGCTTTTAAACGAAGAAGCTATCAGACGTCGGTGGTTAGTTTATTCAGTATAAAACGATAATATCTTTTGCTTTTGTTGTAGACTGATTTCAACTCAACTACAAATTTGACCATTTACTGTAGATTTCAAAATTTGGAAACAATTAAGTGAAGATTAGAAAATGTATTAAAATAGTTCTGCACATAAAAAAAAAAAAAAAATATCCAATGGAAGCTGAAATCTGGTTCAACTATTGACAAGGAAGAACAGAGCGTAATTTCTTACGAAAGGTTACGATGGAACAATGCGCTTCAAAGATTGATGAAAACCAAATGACATTCAGAGGGTTATCAGATAAATTATTTACTCCAAACAACGGAAAACTCTCAGGCCTTGTACAATTATTGGCAAAGTATGACACCATAATAGGAGAGCATGTCAGATTGGCAGTGCACGGTGACTTGGCTGACGATTATTGCGGAAAAAATATGCAAAATGAATTTAAAGAATTCATGGCATCAAAATTTATATTTGCGTTAATATCCTGCATAAAAGATACAAATTTTTATGCAATCATAGCTTCTGATATGATTGCATAATGACTTCTGATATAAGTCATAAAGAGCAACTTTCAATCACATGCGCCGACATAACAGAGGATGCCGTAAGCATAAATGAATATTTTATTTCATTTTTGCAAATAGATGATACAACGGGTGCATGCCTCACAGAAAGCATTTTAAAAACATTGAGTGATCATGGCCTTAACATTTATGACTGCAAAAAACAGGGTTATGATAATGGCCCAAACATGAAGGAGAAAAAAAAAAAAGACAAACAGACATAAATCCACTAGCTTTTTTCGTATCATGTGGATGGCATAGTTCAAATTTAGTACTACGCAAAGTGGCTAAATCATCTGTAAAATCCGTTACCCTGTTCGGAATTTAACAAAAAAATAAAAAATGTATGTATATATATATAATAATAATAAATTTATTTGCAGGATTGGTAAATAGATTTTGACCGTTCATTTGAAAATTTAAGTAACACGCGCTGCGAAGTTGGAATTGAAAGTGTTAAATCGGTTCATTATCAGCTATTTGAAATGCGTGATGCTTTGGTTTCCTTGGCCGATGTTACCAATCGAAGCGATGCTGCGACGCTACACGATGCAACCACACGGGCAGGAAAAAATAAAAGATTTCAGCTTTATTGTTTCTCTTATAATATGGCATTATGTTCTTTTTCAAATTAATGGTCTGAGCAAAGCAACTTTATCGACTTTATCGAAATGATTGATAATTGTCTCTCTCATTTAAAAACATACAGACAAACGGGTCTCGAACAAGCTATTATATCAACTGAATTACCCCCGGAACTTGATAAGCAGCCAATTTTCAAACCACAAACGCGACTAACATCGATGGATGAAGAGACTATTGATGAACCAATAACTGATCAAAAAAACTTGAAGCCGAGTTTTTTAATGTTCTTTTGGACGCCGTGCTTATATCTATGAACGAAAGATTTCAACAGATGCAAGATTTTTTTGTCACGTGGAATTTCTTGTTTATCATAAAAAAAATTTAAAAAATAAGGAATAACAAATACGGCATTGTGCTGAGCTGCAAGATTTTTTTGCCTCAGCGGCTGTGATTGAAGTCCCACTACCTTTGGTAGTATAACTTCTAGGTGTCAGGATATGGGTATTGATTTTTGGGACACTTTTTATTTCACTTTCAGAGAAAAAAACCAAGGTTATGACCACCTAGGATGGTCTTAATGATGAAAGAGTTCGCTTACTATACTGATCTATGTTGGATGGTATAGGATATTGAGGGGAGCTTTGTAGTTAAGCCATTGCCTTGGCATTATAGCTCCAATTGATTCGGTTCTTTCGTTTCTGGCGTCATTAAATTTCTTGTGGAATTTTTTCGATTAAATTAAATATTTCGTTATTTATTAATGGGGTGTTTGTCTCGTTATGTAGGGTTTCTATTGGTGTATATCTAGGTGCGTTAAGGATCATTCTTAGAAATCTGTTCTGTAGTACCTGGATTTGTTGTAGATTATTTTGGCATCCCTGCCCCCATATCTGGCATCCATATAGTAAAAATGGGAGGATAACGGATTTGTATATTCTTATCTTTGTATTTAAAAGTAGGTTGCTGCTTCACAATACCGGTGAAAGGTTGGAAATTATTGCTAGGCCTTTGGTTTTCCCATCCATGATATGTTTGCTGAATAGTAATTTGTTATCCAGTAATATACACAGGTACCGATGTTCTTTAACCCAGGGAATATTTTGGTCCATAATTTTCAAAGTTTCAATTAGTTCTGGCCTCTTTTTGTGAAATAGATACCTGCAAATTTGCCAGGATTGATTTTAACTTTGTAGTTTCTGCACCATTTGCTGATTTAGTCGAGTCCTTGTTGTAGGCGTGTAACATTAAGATCGTGTCTTCTTCCTGACGTGAACTCTGTATCATCATCGGCAAACTGTGTCAGTTTCACTTGAGGAGTAGTCGGGATTTTATTTATATAAATTTTGAAGAGTGGCGGTGCAATCACTGAGCCTTGTGGAATTCCAGCTAGAATCGGAAATAATGATGACCTCTGTCCGTCAACTTCTACGCAGAATCTTCTGTCAGAGTTTAATGTAGCAATGTTTAATAGCCTTTTGTGTCCGTAATTCCTGTATAAGTTTAACGTACCAAACCTTGTTATAAGGTTTTTCTATGTCTAGAAATACTGCTGCTGTAGATTTGCTGAAATTGAAAGTTTTAGTTATAAGGAGCAGTTGAGTTACAGCGGCTACGCGTTTTTGAAATCCAAATTGTTGTAGTCTTATAGTCTTTTCTTCTTCGAGGCTGGTGTTAATCCTCTTTAGCAGGATTTTTTCTAGTACCTTAGACTCTGACGACAGTAGACTAATTGGACGGTAGTTTACAGCTTGGCGGTGTTCTTTTCCACGTTTTGGTAAGGTTTTAATTTTTGCTACCTTCCAGACTGTTTGGGAGACAGCTGTTAAAAATTCTAGTAAAAAGTACTACACCATTTTTCGGCAGGTTTTTCAGATGCATGTTCTTTATTTTGTCGTGTCCTGGGCTTTGATTTGTCGCAAGTTCCTTTATTACGCTTCGTACCTCTCCCGGGGTTGTTAGCTCCGGCTGGTCGGCAGCTGGTTGTTGGAGGATTTCCAATGCTTGACGTTCTGTTTGCTCGGCTTGTCGGGTCTCTGCTGGTTTAAGCTGGTACTCCGCTGTGGTAAATTGGGCTGAGAAGTTTTCGGCTGGTACTTCAGCCTTAGCTACAGGAAGGAAGCAAGGTTCGGCCGGTCCGTTTATTGCAATATTTGCTTGCCTCGGTTCTTTCAAAGCTCTAATTACTTTCCATGCCTCTTTGTTCTGTAACACTAGGCTCACCATTTTGTCCTTCCTCTTTCTTGTAGCCTAGTTTTTAGTTGGCGTGCGAGTTGGAGGTATCGTCTCTTGTCCCTTGGGTCGCGGTACCGCTGTCAGGGTTTTCTGTAGCTGTTACTCAGGTAACGCAGATATCCCAAAATGGACGGAAGCTCTTCTTGTTGTTGGTTATCCAATTTGATTGTAGTAGAGGCTCTTTTATCCACTTCCAGAACCACCTTGTCGAAATGTTGTACAGCTGATTCAATTCGCTCTGTGGTTGAGACATTATATGTGGTTCTTATCTTATCTATATATATAAAGATGAATGTATATATGTTTGTTTGTTTGTTCTTCATACAAATCCACAGTTTTCATCCGATCTCGGTGAAACTTTGCTCAGTTATCCTTTGAAAAAAGGAGAAAAATACTGTCTACATTTGGTTGAAAAATTATCTGTATAAATAATACATGTTGTCTCATAATTTCGAAACATTACTGAACGGTGATAGACAGACGCGTTGGATATGGAGGTCTCTGTACTGTTTCTCCTTATAGCGGTCAGGCAACTTAGTGGTTAAAGTGCATGCTTACTAATATCTGGGTCGTAGTCTCGGGTTCAAATCCCCGTGGAGACTAATATTTAAAAAAATTGTTTTTGATTGTAACAGTTACGCCTGGGCCGTCGGTTATTCGGATTGAATGTTAAACTGTAGATATCACAAAGTTAGGTGTGCAATGCGAGGCAATTCGTAGGTAGTCTTGCAATGCTGTAGATGTACACCTTTTTACGTTATATTGATCCATGAGGGGTGATTCGTAGTCAGTGTGTGTGTGATCTGCAGTAGTAATTCTATAAATGCAGAAGTAAGTCTCTGTCTTATGTTACGTTTTGACAACTACGTAAATGCCTATACCGATATTGACCGAATTTGACGAAAAAATCTGTAGTGAGGGGACAGAACATTTTTTTTGGTATGATTAACAGTTGTAGTCACGAAATTTTGAGAACTTATCGAATAGTGACGGAGAGACGGATGTGTGTGTTAGTCTGTAATGATACGTCGCTTGCTCAAGCTATGCTTCTTACGCATTATGTTAGTGTATAATTTTTTACTAAATTTCGTTTATAGAAAATTCGTATTATTTAGTATAGACGTCGGTTTTCTCTGTCCTATTACTTTGTGTCTGCTTAAATGTTGATGGCACCAATTTATTTTGCCTTCTTTTGTGACAACTTATTAGAACCCAAGAATCGCATGCTCATGCTGAAGAAAGAAGAAAAGTCCAAGCTGAAATAAACCTGCCCCTAGTTAACACCCCCTCCCTCCCCCCACACACATCTCCTCACATTCGTTTGTTTTTCTGCTTTTAAATATGTTGGAAATTGAGTTTCTTCAAGAGACAGGTTCCGTAGTAGAACGATATAGTGATGGGTTTCCGGTCATATTATGCCGACTCGATGTTGTTTGGGACGAATCATTCGCTACCAACAACTTTTTATAATTAATTCTGGCAAAGAAATTCTTAATCCACGCGTAGGAAGTACCGGGTTTCAGCTAGTTGTGAATAAGTCTGGTGAAGAGGTTCCAGTCAGTTTCTTTTATTTTCTTTGGTTTAACGTCAGAGTAGAGCCTAGTGTTGTAAAAAAACAGTTTTTTTTCTGACGTGAAAAAAAACATGAAAAAAAACTGTGAAAAAAAAAACATGTTTTTTTTCTGGGACATGTTTTTTTTCATAACTACTAAATTTCAAATTTTTAAGGCATTTATCATTTAATATGACTGTTTTAGAGTTTATACTAAGTACTTATCTTACTTTTAAATCTACTATAACTTTCTGGTTCAGTAGAAAAAAAAAATTACAAAAATATTGGCAACATCGACTGAAGTTTTCTTTTACGAAAGGGGACTTCCCGAAAAGGCTAGGTTGCGTGAGAAGGAATCCCCGTTCGGCTGGTCCCCATTGTTTGGATTGATACTCGCCATTTGAACTAGTGCTGCCAGGCCCTACAAATTTATCTGTAGACCTACGAATCTTTTCAAAAAATTAGGAAATTTAACTACGGTTTTTTGCCTCTTTTTATTACTTGTTGTGCTTTCCTTATATTCGTATACTTGTTAAACTCGCAGCGTATAGTGATAATACTGAGTCATTGTCAGTAATTATGAATAATTTCCTTGCAACCGTTGGCGTAAACGAACGATTGAAAACAAATAAAGCTCCTATTTTGTATGATAATATTTTTAAATTCAAACTTAAAAGACCGTAATACAGAACTATCGGCGCAGTCTTCATTCACAGTGTTTACTTTGCTCACAATTTAAAATTGCAATCTCAAAAGCTTTTGCATGCAATACAACCAGTAAAAGAAAATGTAACTATTTCTGAAGTTATGGATCTAGAGGGAACAGAAGAAGAAACAGAAAATTCCAACTCCGACCGAACTAGTGTTGGTAGTACTGATACTAGTGAATGTGGTTCCGACATAGAAGATGAATAAAAAATTATGTTACCTATATAGATACATTTATGAATCATTATGTATTGTTATATGATTTAGTAAGGTTTAAAACACACATGTAAAATGTAAGTTCCATCAATAAATCTATAATTTATTAAATATATAGTTTTCTGAAAAAAAAAAAAACAAATTTAGAAAAAAAACGGAGGGTGCTAAGTTTTTTTTATTTTTTTTCACAAATCTGAAAAAAAAAACTTTTTTTTTTCAGTTTGCAACACTAGTAGAGCCATCTTTGAATAGCGAGCAGTACAGGGAGGTGGTCTGAGGAAAGGTCATTCAACGTGGACAGTTCTATATGTACGGATATCAGGGCCGCATTTAGGCTTTGTGGGACCCCCTGTCGGCAGTGACCCCTCCGTCCGGGGCTGCCTCCGGCTATCGATGCTTAAATTTGAAAAATTGCACCAAAAAATTTATGGGCGACCTTTTTATTTTGTGGCTCTACTACTGGCCCAGGCAGGAGCCCGGGGTTCCGGAGTTGTGGTGCAGGCCCCCTCTTTGTGGTGCGGGCCCCTAGGCGACTGCATATGTAGCCTATGCTTAAATGCGGCCCTGCCGGATATATCTTGGTGATTATAATGTCCAGCACGTCTGGTCTATGTCTATGTCTCGCTTCTGTTGGTCCGAAAACTCGCACTTTTATAACAACCGTTCGCCTAGACATTTAGGTGTTCCCCAATAAAGACCTTGTAGCCTCCAGCCATTATCAGGTCTAGGTCCTGTTCATGTAAGTTCTTATTTGGGGCTAGATACGCACTGACAAATACTATGTGTCCTTCCCTTGAGTGAATGCACACGGCTGTGGCCTCTAGGTCTGTAAGTTGTGGTTTGGTTATTGGGGCGTGTGACAGGCTTTTGCGTATGGCTACAGCTGTTCCTCCTCCTCTTTGTCTTGCTCTATCCGTTCTGTAAACGTGGTATCCAGTTAAACGGAACTTGTCTGTTGGCTGAAGAAAAGTTTCTGTTATCAACATGATGTCGACTTTTTCTCTGTTGAGAAAGTTCAGTAGTTCATTTCTCTTGTTCTTAACATTGCATTCAATATAGCTGCTGTCATGTTTTTCAGATAAGGTGTTTGCGCCTTTATTTCGCTAGGACCATTCCACATTCAAGCAGGACTAAGAGTTTTTGCAAGCCTCGTGCTTTTTATATCTTAACCATTGTTCTTTTTTTCATTTCCGTACTGAAAAAACTGGATATTTCAGCACATCCGTCTTCGGATGATTCAATCTTATCTTTCTTCTTTTGTTGTGACTTCTTTTGGTGGTCGTCATTGGATTCGTTTTCCGAATCTTCATTCTTGTCTTTCTTCTTCTTTTGATTTTTCTTTTTTTGAGTCTTATTTTTTGGGGGGGTTTTGTTCATTCCCTGAAAGGGCGTTTGCATATGAGCGAGACTGTTGGCTGTTCTTGATTGATTCATTCTTCCTTTGGTTTCTTCTTCTTAAGTTTTATGTTTAATTGGTAGTGCTCTTTCGTCTTTTCCTTCTTGCGTTTTACTTGTACGTGATGGGTGTAGGAGTTTCTGGTGCTCTGGGTATCCGCGCCAAGATGCTGCATGATCGCCCTGGCAATTGGAACATTTTGCTCTCTCCATCTTGAGGAGGCGGCAATCCTTTGTCAGGTGTGACTTCGTACATTTAATTCAGCGGCTTGGCAGGTAGCAATAGTCGGAAATGTGCCCGTGCCTTAGACATTTAGGTCATTGGGATTGACCGTTCTGAGAACGGTATCGTTCGTTTTGAACCCTCATATAGAGTATAGCATGTTCGTTGTAGTTCTGCCAGAATGCTGGCAGCTTGGAAAAATTACAGTGAATGTTGGAAGGGGGATGAGCCCCCTTGTCTCCTCAATTAGCTTTTTAAATTGGTGGATCACTTGAACCTCGAAGCCTTTGGCTCTGAGGTCTTCCTCGATTTCTTCTGTTGCTATGGAAGGTGGTAGCCCTTTAATGACAACTTTTAAAGACCTGTATTCTTGAATCTGATGACTGAAATGACTGATATTGCTCTTCTTAAAGAAGTTCTGGATGACTGAGTGGTCTTCTTTTGATTTCGCATAGTATTTCATGCAATATCCTCTAAATTCTTCTTTAAGATCTCGAGCTATCATGCTTTTGAGTCTCTTGTTCAAATCCGTCTAGTTCATTTTTCCAAAAACAACTATTGTAGGACGATTTTGTTTTGGATGGGTCGCCGTTTCGCTGGTAGTTCCCGGTGGTTCTTCCGCGATGTTATCTGTTATTGTTGGTTCTGTGTCATTTTCTTCACCAAGTAATTCAAATCTGTTATTAGTTGTGATTTTGAAGTGTTCCTTGGTTTTTTCGGTTTCTTGGTATAGTCTTTTTGATGTGTTTTCTTCTTCTATTTCTATACTTGATTGCTTGTTGCTCGATTTGATTGTTTCTTGTCGCCAGTTCTTCTTCAGCTTCTTCAGATTGACCTTTTTCTTCATATTCTTCAGACTGACTTTTTTCTGATTCGGTGTTTTCGTACAATTCTTCATGATCTTCAGCTTCAGACGATCCTAGGTACTCTTCATTCGTTTCATCTTTATTTTGGCTCTTATTCAATGGCTGTTCATTATCTTCAGCCCGGTGTCGTTGCCGTTTGTCAGTGCGTCGGGGCATGATGCATACAACCGTGTCACAGCATACGTGAGTACGCGGTTCCTATCGGGAGTGTTGGTCTGTACCCTTGGTTATCACCGCTAGGTATCCGGGTACAGACACAACCCTACACTTACGCTCGGGGGATCCACTACACCTGGGAGTGGGCCGTGGAGTGGTAATTCCCTGATTCTATGGGATTTGACGAAGTATTTGCTTGAAAACGACGCAGCACGATCTGTTCAGATTCCGGCTTCGACCGGTTCAAAGACAGAACAAGCAGCTCCCAGTAGACCTATCGACTCACGATCAGAGACGCTGCAAGAAAAGTTAACGGCCAACATTAAATCTGATACTGAAGGAGATTTGTTCTTCGATAAAATTTTAGGTCTGCAACACAATCTCGAAGACAGTCAGGTAACACCTTTCGAAAGATTAAACTTTATCAGAAAGCACAATCTTCAAGAGTTGTATCCCAACACCTGGATATCGCTGCATATTCTGTTAACAGTAGTAGTGACTTGTGCAAGTGGCGAACGGTTTTTCTAAACTAAAATTCATAAAAACATCCGTGTGGTATAGAATGTGTTAAACAAGACTAACTAGTTTTTCATCACTGTTTATTGTAAATCGAGTTGCTGAAAACATAAATGTTCGAGTCTTATCAGAGAGCTGACGAAAAAGCTACAACGTTTTTAAATTTTAATTTTTCATTAAATGTTTCGTGACTAACTGACATACAATATATGTACATTATTTAGAGAATGAATTGTTTTGGGAATTATGTTATTGTTTATGTAAATAAATACATGTTTTAGTATTTTATTAATTCAATATAAATATGGTGCAAAATTCAAAACAATTTTTTAAAATTAAAATAAAAAATTAAAGGGCACCAAATGCATGACTCACCCGGGGCGCATGGATAGTTAAGGCCGGCCCTAGTGATGAGGGAATGTAGGAGAGATGTAAGGGAATTGGGTTACAAAACTTAGGACAGAACTTTGCTTCAATATGGTGGTGTAGTATGGAAAGCGCATGATGAGTATCAAATACAGGAGTTGGATAGGGTGCAGAAAAGGGCTTCTAGATTTGTTTCTGGAAATTACCGCAGAACGCAATCAGATGATAAAAGAACTAGGATCGATCAACGGGTACATCCGAGTTCGAAGTCAAAAATCCCCCTCACGTAACTCATCCGAAACCACCCACTACCGCGCAGCCACTCCCGCCACGGAATTACAGCACATGAAGAATTACTCGCCATTGCAGCGGAGATGATGATGATTAAGAGTGCCCACGGGGAGTCACGTAGACGCGGCGACCCCCACCAACCAGACCGAAAATCTTCCAAAAGCTGGCGGTGTAGATAAAGCTTCTTTGCTAGTCTAGCCAGCGTTCGGTACCACCAACGAACGGAGACGCGGCGGAAGTAGGGGCGACCGAGCGCCTCACGGGCACGGTCCGAATACAAATTACCCCACACCTACCCCGACAGCGCAAAGTGTCAGTGATGAGCGTAGTTACCCATACAATCGTGCAATCTTCACAGAGCACCATCGTAGCGCACAATCACGCCACAGCGGTCCGAAGGACACCGCAGCACTCAAAAGGAGATGCTGCCCCACCCGGGTCAGACGTTCGGACCATGCACTGCCAATACCCACATCTAGTATCACATAAAGAGACCGGTGCAACCCGGAGGCAAGCGTAACCACTTCACTTGGTCACCGAACCATGCACCGCAGGAGTAGCCGGAGAACTTAGGCCGAGGAGGTACACCCTCGGCTTGACCGCTACCTGCAACGCTGCACGTTGGCTTATCCGGTACCGTACACTCACTTCATGTTAAAAGATTGATTGTTTAAAACTTGAGTCAAAAGTGTTCCATTAGCGTCTGGGACACAGTTTACCTCACCGCAGCGCCTGCCAGGACGAGACGCAACCTGTCACTCACGACAGACGCTTTGGTAGTTGCAGATTTAGGGGTTAGAAGGATTTCCCACTGAATGTTGCCCTGAAAATGAATATCAACAAGCTTCATAGAGACAGATATTTCAAATAGCTTAATTATATTTGTAAATTCTATATTTACTCACTGACAACTCTATGTGGTCTTTTAAGGTGATTGTATTCTGACATCAAATAATGTATACAAAGAGGTATTGTAAATTATAAATACGTTCAAATCAATAAACTTTGCTATTTTGTGTACGCGGCCGCATATCTCAGATGGTAGATGTAGTTTCTGGATGAAAACGAGTTACTTGCAGCAAACCAACACGGAATCAGAAGAACCGATTATGTGAAACTCACTGGCTCTATTTTCACATGATGTAATGAAAGTTATTGATGCAGGATCACAAGTTGATGCTATTTTCTTGGATTTTCAGAAGTTTTTGACTCTATACCACACAACCGACCTTTAGCGAAGATCCGAGCGTACGGTATATCTGATCAGATTTGCGAATGGATACGCGATTTTCTAACTGGTCGGTCACAGTATGTCTTTGTAGACGGGGAAGCCTCTTCTAAATTAGATGTTACTTCGGGTATTCTTCAAGGACCACTTCTTTTCTTAATTTTTATAAACGATCTCGGTGACAACGTTAATTGCAGGAGGCGATTTTTTGCTGATGATTCACTTATTTATAGGGAAGTGAGGTGCTCCGACGATTGCTTAGAAATTCAGCGTAATCTGGATGTTATTTCGGAATGGTGCCGTAAATGGCAGCTTACACTTAACTGTAAAAAGTGTAAGGCAATGCACAATAGTAATAAAAAAAGACCCCGCTTGCTCAGGAGTACAAAGTTATCAATTCAGTTGTTGACACTGTGGATTCCCTGAAATATCTAGGCGTAACAGTACAAAGCAACATGAAATGGCACTTGCACATAACTTGCGTTGTAGGTAAAGCTAATTCCAAACTACGATTCATAGGACGTATTTTGAGAAGTTGTAATGCTCATACAAAGGAAATAGCATACAAAACACTAGTTCTTCCGCATTTGGAATACTGTTGTGCAATTTGGGATCCGTATCGCAAGGGATTGATTGATACGTTAGACAAAGTACAGAGGAGAGCCGCTCGATTCGTGACTGCTAGTTACAGTCCTTACGTAAGTGTCACAGAGCTGATACGTGGGTAGGGCTGGGATTGTTTAGCGGACAGATTACGTCGTTTTCGTTTGAATTTGCTGTAGAATATGCGAAAATCTTTAAGTTACGAGTGCAACGAAATACTTCTTCCGCCAACCTATTTAGGTCGCAATGACAGGAGGGATAAGATTAGAGAAATAAGATGCCGTACTGATACTTTTATCTATTCTTTCTTTCCTCGATCTGTTCGGGATTGGAATGCGCAGAATTAGGATTGGTGCTTAGCACTCTCTGCCACCCACAGTATTTGTGATTTGCAGAGTATAGATGTAGATGTAGAGCATCTGACTACGGCCCGGCGGACCGGGGTTTGATCCCCGACGAAGCAGAGAATCTTTCCTCAGAGCTGAACGTCCGTAACGGCCTCCAGGCCCACTCACCCTGCTACCAAATGACTACCGTGGAGGAAACTCCCCGGGAAGCTAAATAAAAAGGGCCCGACCGTTTCGCTGACTACAGTACGTCCACTCTAGTGCCTACGGTCAGGAAATAGGCATGCGGAGCTCTACCTCCACTAACCCTACGGGAATACGGCTTGAAAGCTGGGAAAAATCACTGACTTTACCTTTCGTATTTTGTGTACAAACTTCGATGACTTCAACAATCCAACAAAAAGACTTGATCATTTATTCTGAGGTGGGTGGGGGAAGCAGAGGAGGGGAACAAGGGGAAGGGGAGAGAGGAAGTAAGATGGCGCGAAGTTGATCCTGCGATAGCTGTTTCAAACTGGTTTGCTGGAAGCTATTATTTACGGAGCTCTAAGTGTAAGCTATCGTTTCATGCAGTGACGTTTATGTTTGACGGTCGTAAAATAAGAGCTATCGCTGCCGATGTTCTGGCCAGCGATAAAGCGGATGAAGGCTGACTAGTAAAGGAATCCAGAGCTGCCAACAGCGCAGAATTGAAACGGCACATAAAACCAGCGGCAGAAACGGGCCCGATGGAGTAAAATGTTGTCGTGAAATTTATTGCTATTCCCGTCTCTGTTTACAAATACGCAGTATTAGTCGATAGTAGTATTAGTTCGTTGCGGTATGACACGTTGTTTAAACAGGCTATTGCGAAAGACATGTATCCGTAATTGATAATGACAATGCGTCAGAAAACCACAGTGTAGTTATAGATCGCACTTAGTCATACACTTTTATAATCTTACTAAATATTTTTTGTAATATCAATTCTAAAAAAATAAACGTACATTTCTCATAGATAAACTTGCATTAAAAATAAAATTGGAAATATAATACCTGATTAAACATGGTAAAAGATTCAAAAACTACGCGTTATCTCTGAGCTAAAAGAAATATTCAGAACCTTAAACTGGTTCTCAAGCCTTTTGTGCCACTCTCCCATACCACGGTTTGTCCAAACGAATGATATCTTCCCAACGTGTGTAAATCCCTACAAATAAGGCGTGATGTCACTAGGCGTGGTAAGAGACAACTAAAGTCACACCTGGGCGAGCACACTCGTAAGGTTCAATGGGTAGGCTGCTGCAAGTACCTGAAAATTTAGACGGTTGCATTTTAGATAAAACTAGGCTCCAAGTCCGTCAAAAATGACGTGTGAAAGGAATGATCTGGCAGTTCATTTGGCTGCAGTTGCCTTAACTGATAGAATTGTTGTTATGTAACGCTCATAACTTTATATTGTAATATGTACATGTTTCGTTTGTAGTTCGCACAGCGATACAGATGTAATTTATACTGAATTAGTAATGTAGAATTAGGGAACCAATAAAATTAAAAATAAATTGGGAATCCTAAAACCTTATGCTATAGAGCAGGGGTGGCCAACCTGTGGCTCGCGAGCCACATGCGGCTCTTTGAAGGATTATTTGTGGCTCTCGATAAATGTACCCGAGTTCCCTTTTCATTTTTGCGTTATTATATTTAAAAAAATTATTATCGTTCCGTATGTGTTTCAAAATTTCCTTTAAAGTACTGGTAACAAATATGAAAAACTAAGTGCAACGTTGTAACAAATTTTATTTCCACCCAAGTTAAGAATGATATGACTCATATAAAACTGCACGAAAAACATAAACAGTGGCGTAATCGTCGGTAATCGACCTACTCTAGACCGATTTTGAAGTTGTAAACTTTCATTGCAACGGATAGTTTACATTGTGCTCTCGAGGAAAGAATTTGTATCATTCTTGCTACGGGTATAATTTGTAATCTGGAATGTTTGGTAAGTTAACTATAATTTGTTTCGTAGTATGTAACGTGTTGTTATTGTTTTACTAACACAAAACTTGTATTTCTAAATTTCTTTATTTATTGCCAGTTGTTTTAAAAATATGATGACAGAGGACGAAAATAAAACAACAAAATAGAAGTTTTAATAATGAGTGGGAGGAGAATTTCTTTTTTATTGACAATAACGGAAAAGCATTATGTGTTATTTGTAATTCTACGGTCAAAAATAAAGCAAGCAGTTTACGTCAACATTATGAAATCAATCATCCTCAGTTTTCTAATCAGTATCCACCAAATTCCAAATTAAGATCAGATAAACTTGCTTCTTTAAAATCAAATTTAAATAAACAACAGTCAATTTTGATGACCTTTAGCAATGAAGCTAATAATGTGGCTGAAGCCAGTTTTGTTATTGACTGGAATATTGTTCGTGAATAACGCCCGTATGGAGAGGGAGAGTTTATTAAAAAAAACTTGGAAGATGTACTAAAAGTTTTAGTATTAACTAACCAGCATCTCAAAGAATTACTGAGGAATGCTGTCACCAATTATTCACCAAATTTTAAAGAATTATCAAGAGAAGTAAAATAAATGTGTTTAATTTTTAATATTTAAATTCAATACACATATTTTGTAAATATATTCATATGTTTTCAATAAATATAATTTCTGTAAAAAAATTTAATACCTTTTTTGCATACCTTTTAAATACGTATTTAATTGCGGCTCGCGAAAAATTTCAAATTTTGAAAATTGGCTCGGACTATCTAGGAGCTTGGCCACCCCTGCTATAGAGCGTGATATTGGTTTTATTTCTTGTCCAGGTCTCATTCAGCACGATAAATAGGGATTTTTTTTTACTTATTGCTTTACGTCTCGTCAACGGTTAAGGACTTTAGAGTCGGGATGGGACTGGGGACAAGGAACGGGAAGGAATTCTGCCATGGCCTTTTTGATGAAAACATCCCTGCATTCGCCTGGAGTGATTTGGGGAAACCATGGGAAACACAAATCTGGATACCCGTACGGGGATTCGAACCCGCGTCCTCCCGTATTATAATAACTTCAGAAACTGGGAGCTTATGGAAGTAACTTAAATTGTTTACAAAACTAAATTCATTGTAAATTATTCTGTAAAACTTTTTCTCAGTTGTCACTTAGTCTTGCCTGTATATCGACATAACCACGACTTTCTACTAATATTGCTGTTCAAAAGGCATATATTCTATTATCCGTGTATGAATACTTCATTGTATTACGATTTAAATTTGATTCGCTGGAAATATAGTGACATCAGTAATAAAAGAAACTAATAATTAATATACGTATTAATTTAAAAGCATTACACACTTTATATTATAACAGTGACTTAAAATATCTACATCGAATATAAATACCTTGTACGCCCATCAAAAATGGCGTGTTGAACGCATTATTGTAGCAATTCGTTTCTCCGCTAACTAAGAACAATTTTCATCAAATAACGCTCATAATCCTGAAAATGTTGTAGTGTAGATATTTCTTAGCTTACTAAGTATCGCTGTACAGAGACTATAAGAAAAATCTACATAAAACGAATGTTAATTAAGAAAAAGCAACTAATAATTAATATGTCGGTTTTTGCTAGATACCTACCATATTTTAGTGTGCTGCAGGCTCATTTACACGAGGATGCTTAGCTCAATAGAACGGTTATTAAATAACGCGCATAACTCGAACATCTCCGGTCGTTGTTGGTTGGGCAGCGGAGGCGGGAGCGTGACGTCAGACTGTGACAGACATCGGTACATAACGACGAAGAATAGCGTTTTATATAGTTGGATTAAACGTGAAGTTTAATGTCTGGCGTAAAATCAACCACACCGGTTTCCTTATATTACGACATCACTTAAATTTACAGTTGTAATCACACTTTTTTTTAGATTATTGTAACCACACTTCTGCATTTCATGTAATTATTTTGAGTTTGCCGGTGGGGTAATTTCCAGTGTTTACAATAATTCAAAATCAGCGAGGTAGGTCAAACTCCATCACTATACAAACGTATCTCTCTCGTCACCACCAATTGCTAGTGATTAATTTTAAATGTTTTTGCGAAGAGAAACAATTTATAAAAATATTCTACTTCCTCCGGGTTCGTGATGTGATAAAAGATAATTTTTGTCTGATATAATATCTCTGACTCTGCTATTCTATATCTGACTGAAAATTATTATGGCGATAGTTATTCACCTGTCAGGAAATCCTCCAAACGTCAGTTCGATAGACGTTGAGAATGTTGTGAGCAAAAGGAAAACACTATAGGCTTGAATGTACACTATTTTTGTAATGCATAGCGTTTCTGTAATTAAAGTTTACTAATTTTATGGATGAAAAATCAGTCAGCAAGAAGAGACACATAAACTGTGTGGTGATTGCCTTCGGCAAATATGTTACGACAATACCAGCTTATAGACAATGGTCCTGTTAAACGTAGAAAGTAAGAACAATTTGTTGGAAGTAATGACTCGAGTATGAATAAAGGGTCACCCATGTCGAAAATACCATATATCTTAAACGAAGGAAAATAACGCATGTTGTAGATGAAGGAACATTAGATGGTGAATAAGTACGAAAAAGTGTAATATTGTAAATAAAAATTATGTGTAAACCTTGTCAAAAAGTACTGATAAATAACAAAAGGAAGACTTATAAAGAATGATGCTGTGCTAAATTATGGATTACGTTTATCCTTAGAGGTCAACGTGGAACATATTGGCAAAACAGGGAAAACGGGATACTTATTATAGGACCCTAACAACGTATGTAATCGACAGTATAAAAAGAAGAACGTTAGCTCAAGCAGCAGAAAGCACCGATAATGGGAACTGCACCACTTTCGGAACCTGCCAGAAACTTGTACTAACCTGTTGAAATTTACATCAGTCGCTTCGTCAACATGTCCTCTTCATGTTTTGCGATCATACATTGCTGAAAAGTCGATAGAAATTTAATTAAATTAATTTAATTAATTAAAAATATGAAAGCCTGAGCAACTGCTAAATGCTTTCAGCACTGCTAAAATAACATAAAAATTGTCGGTACAGGGATCATTTCAACCTAAACAGTTTAGTTTTGTCATAGAAATCGTGGTTAGGTTGCAATACGGCCTGGACCAAGTGGAAAAAAATTACGAAATTTTGGGTATTCGTAAAGGCGTATTTGTTTACAATGGAAACAATCGTTGCTATGCAAGATGGCGGTCATCAATGTATTACAACTCGGATAAATATTGCGTGTTTGTCAATTTTGTGCTACTTTTTCAAAGGAGTAGAGCTGAAAAAGCATGAAAACATTACACCAAGGATTAAATCAACATTTTAAGAGACTGTCACTGATTTTTTTTCAACGTTGGCGGCATGTAACAGCAGTTCGTCATGTCTTATTTTGGCACTTTTAACTAAATTCCTGGCAACTTTTCAGCAATGTATGATCGCAAAACGTGAAGAGGGCATGTTGACAAAGCGACTGATGTAAATTTCAACAGGTAAGTACCAGTTTCTGGCAGGTTCCGAAAGTTGTGCAGTTCCCAAATTTTTTACAAGTGTAGCAGCGTGAGCATTACTATGGATAGTTGCTATTCCCTCGCTCGGATAAAAATCGGATAAGCCGCAGTGTGGTGCGTGGAATGTCCTGTGCGTGCTGCGAAGCATGCGTGTCCATTGCAGACCAACCCCTCCTTACTGGCGCAGCCCAGTACTACTCTACGTAGATAGTCGTGGCTCCTGTGCTTGCCTGGCTCTAGCGCGCTCCTTATGATGACGAATGTGTTCCGCCGTTGGTAATAGGTGTTGCATCCCCCTGTCTTGCTGTCAAAGTCTCCTCACCCCTATCCTGCGTGTCGAAAGGGGGGGCGCTAGAGGAGACCAATCGTTAAATTTCTGCAATAAATTACACATTTGTAAGCCTTAGCAACTTGTAAGGATACGGTGGTTATTTAGGGTTTTATTTGAGCGTTTTGGGCCACATTAGGCTAGTTTTAAAAGTGTGGCGCAATGGTTTGAGAAGCGCGAAGGATAAAAGTTGCACTATCGGTGCTTAGTGGAAGAACGGCCCTTATCGAGGCATCGGTCGGGCCGGGTTGCGCCATAGTCAGATGTTATAAGCAGGCGTGAGCTGGGAGAAGCGTGACTGCCCATCGTCTATTGTAAGGGGCAGCGTATGTTCCGCTCCCAGGAGAGGAGGGATAAAATCTGCAATCCTTCAGCTCGAGTGAAACATTGTTAGTTTTGTTATTTGGTAATTGAAATCTGATCAACCTTTACTGGGGAGTAAGTGATTTGGCAAAGTAGTGGCTAAAAGTCGTAAGTCCGTAAGAAGGTTTAGTGAGGGCTCAGAATAATTGTCTGCAGACCCACAGATTAAATTCAATGTTTTGGTTTTAAAAGGGTAGCGGCTGTTTGAAATTTTTGAAGCGCCATACACACTCAGGAACTAAAGACGATCCAGTCAAGCGGTTTTAACATTAAATATGTGTAAGTTTCATTACCAGTGAAACAGATTTGCATTCGGAAGTGTTGTTTACGTAAGTGTGATGTGTCAAATTGTGCAAAAGGCTGACACGATGTCGAGAATACTTAAGGAGGAACGAAAAATAAATGGGAATAAAGTTGAAGGAAACAATTTCGATTTGAAAAAGCTCCCGTAACTTACAGCCAATGATTTTTGGACATTGCTGTTGAAACTGTAAATGATAGAAAACATGAAATGTGGGGTTAATTTTTTTTTTTAACTTTGTGGCAGCTTGAATCTTCTGATAATTTATCTTTAAATTTATATATCGGTCTGTGTTTTATTTGAGGGGAAAAATAATTTGAAATGAAATGTTATAATGTTATAAACTTTTTTTTATTATTAGTACTTAAGAAATGTAGCGCAAATGATATTAACCACAGTAGATTAAATACAAAAATAGGATCGGATGTAATTGAAAAGTAAATGAATTCTGTTACTTGTGAAGGAAAACCGTTGGCCGAACCAGGAGTGGTATTAAAAGCAGAATAGCACTAAAAATAGCCCATGAAAAGGAGAAATCTCATGGTTTTAAACATTGATCCAGGATTCAGAAATAACTTTTTTATTCCTTGTGTGTGGAGCACCGCACTTTATGGTAGTGATACATGAACTTTAGGTGTAGCAGAAAGAAAGAAAATAGAATCATTTGAAATGTGGTGCTACAGAAGAATGCTGAAAATTAAGTGGATAAACAAAGTACGAAATAAACAGTTTTTGAAATGATGGGTTAGAAAAGAGGTTTTTGAAAGAAGCTTACAGAAAGAAGAGACAGGCTGGACCGAGCGTGGTGGTGTAACGGCTAGCGTTCTGGCCTCGCATTCGGGTGGACGGCGGTTCGAATCCCCATCCGGGCATCCAGATTTGGGTTTACCATGGTTTCCCAAATCACTCCAAGCAATTGCCGGGTTGCTTCCTTCAAAAGGCCATGGCCGAATTCCTTCCAATTCCTTGCCCCCCCCCCATCCTTTCCTGTCTATTAGAGAGACGTTAAGCAGATAAAAAAAAAGCCAGGCTGGATTGATTAGTTTGCTACTGGATGGATCAGTCGAAGGTAAGAACTGTAGAGGAAGACAGAGATTAGAAAATATGAAGCCGATAACGTGGATTGTAGGGCATATGTAGAGTTGAAGAGGTTAGCACAATATAGGAAGGGATGGAGGACTCATCGCCGCCGCCGACTGTATTTATGATTATCTGCTCCCTCGAATACACCACTGTTTGCAACCATTGGGATGAGTCTTGAAGATTTGGTTGGATGAATTATACCTACTGCGACATACAGAGTGAGGTCTCTCAAACCTCAAACGCGACCAGTCCCTTTGGGAAGGACAAACATACTGCAGAGCTACGCCTCTGTCAACTCCGTGCATAATGCTAAATTTACCTCCGACTGCGTCTACGAAAGCGACGACCTATTGACCGAACTGAAAGACCATATCACGTAAAGACGTATCATCTAACTACGAAAAAAAGTCTTTGTACACACAAAAAAAACTATCATTCTGTTGGTGGTATATTAATCATTCAAAATTGTAGTATGGATGTGAAGCACTTCGTATTCCCTTTTATGAATTTTTTATCCTTGGATCTAGCTGCATCGTTTGGGCAATTAATCGAGTTTGAACGTCATTAAATCTGCCAACTACTGTCTTGGAACGCGTTTTACAAGTTTTGAAAATGTTTATTTTACTCAGAGCACTGTCAAAAGCTTTTATATTCTTTATAATTTTATTTAAGGTCATTTCCGTTTAGTTTGTAATGTATTTATCTGTTAATAACAGTAACTGATTGTTTGAACCACTGTTTGACGCTCTAGAAGTTGACGGTGTCGCATTTTTTTCGTGTCCAGAATTTTCTATGTGGGTTATAAAATATTTCTTTCACAGGGGTGAAGAGAGACACGATAAAGCAAGCACAAATGTACTATATATATATACATTGGAAACCTTCGGAAAAATATTTGATGTTCATTTTAATTATGTTTCTTAAATATATCATCTGCTTTGTCATTTAAATCTAGCCTTCATCACAAATGAGAAATTTAAAAACTCCAGGCGGGACTGGTTCCTACTTGGCGACAGGGCCTCACTGCAATTCTAGAAGTTCAATAAGACCACAACGCTTTGAAATTATGAGTAATATTATAAGTCCATTTTGATTCAGTTCACAAAATATTCCACATCATAAAACAATAAAATACACCAGAACCGTACAATAAAACATTACTAACGGGTTTTTAATTATCCATAGATGTTTAAAATTTATTGTGGTTATCAAATACTAATAGGTTACGAACTAACAATTTTTTAGTAATAATCTTACCTTTCAATGGAACTACTACTCCTTTAGACCTTTGGAAATTCAGTCTTCACGCAACTTTCGGAGCTGTAATAAACGTATTAATAAAGCAAAAAAAAAAAAAAAAAAAAAAATACTGTAGCTTTCACCGGACGTCCAGCAAATGTAAAACATCTAAATTGATTGTAATTAAATTAATTTATTTTGCTGTCATCAGTATTGCGACTGCTTTCGTGCCATCCTCCATGCCTTCCTTTCTTGTGCTAACCTCTTCATTTCCACATACCCCTTACAACCCACGTCCTCAATTATCTGCTTCATATATTCTAATCTCTGTCTTCCTCTATTCTTACCTTCGACTGTTCCCTCCACCAGCAAATTAACCAATCCAGCATGTCTCAAAATATGATCTACCAGCCTGTATCTTCTTTCTGTAAGCTTCTTCCACAAACTTCTTTCCTCACTCATCATTTCCAAAACTCATTCATTTCGTACTTTGTCTGTCCACTTAATTTTCAGTATTCTTACGTAGCAACACATTTAAATATATATATAATTTAAAGGATATTAATATTTATAATTAAAGAAAAGTAATATATAAATGTAGATTAAAATAAACAAAACATATATTTTCGTTAGTAAAATCAATATATTTTTCTTATTATAATATGCAATTAAAGAAATGATTGACCGATGGTAACTGAATTATGTAACAAAAGTATTAGACGTGATGTTACCGAGGAATCTTCAAAATGCGGCATCGATTGTTGTTCTGTATGTAGTTGTAAGTTCAGATGGCTCATTAACGACTTTCAAAACAAATGTTAAATGTATGTTGTCAAAGGAATCGTTTGGTGCAACATTAACATTGACATCTGAGTGATCTGGGGTGTCTTTCCACTTCGATTGGCAGTTCCCAGTGACTGCCAACGGTTTATCTTAAAAGTGTAATGTTTGTGCTGCCATCTGCCTACCATTGGTGTAACTTGTGTTCTCTTTGACGGGTGTACTTTGTCTGTGAAACGTGAGGCTTATGAGTCGCAGATTGTTGATCGTCCCAGCGTTGGCCTAAACCAGTGGTACCACGGGTACGTTAGGTTGTTTCAAGGGGTACGCGCAGTAATCTGTTGGCTAGAGCAACCGCTAGGATAATTAAAGAAAACACAGAAAAATTACTATCTAAAAGTATATATCTGCACATTTGCTGATGTTTTTTTGCGCCGTTCGTTATTGTATTAATTTAATAAATCAAGAAAAACGGGTAACTCAATTTTAATCAAACTCCAGATGTCCAAATTGTTTGAAATTTTGCACACGTATTGAGAACTGGTGACAATACAATAATTTCGTCGCTAAGTCCTGGTATTCTCATTGCTTAGACAGTAACAATAGAAAAGCGGTTGAATGCAATGAAATATTTCATTTCAGTACTAACCCACCTCTTGACGTCCGAATTGTTTGAAATTTTGCATAAGATCAGTGACAATACAATAATCTCATATCTACGTCCTGAAATTCCCATTGTGAACTAAAGAGTTAAAACAATAAAATTATATTATATTACACTAAAATACACGCTTCTGTAGCAATGTGAAGAAAAATGTTATAAATAATCTTTAAATATAAAATTTTTCTTGAACAATGCTATGATGTCCCACAACTCAGTATAACTTTTTTGAATAAGCTAAAAAATAAGAATAAAATTAATGATTTAAAAGTTACCTTTAATGTAAAAAAAAAAGCGTTGGGTGCTATCTGCTCGTACATAATGACTCTACCTTTAAGAACAGCTATGCCATAAATATATATATATATCTGAAGTTGCTTATAATGTTTAACGATAAATAAATGCTAATCATCATATCATATATATTATTTCTAAAAGGAGATTTTAGCCACCATACTTAGCCGAAATCGATAAATAGCTATCATTGTAAAAAAAACAAGGTATCCTCTTTTGTCATATATTTTAAGAACGTAATTTTTCAAAATTCTACCCTTGAAAGGCAAAAATGTTTGAATGGAGTGAATATAAGGAAGTCCGATATAAGGCTTAGCAGTCTAAGCAGTGACAGACACCTTGCGACAGCCAGTTTGCGACTGACACCTGATGAAGACAGCAGAGCTAGTGGTCGAAACGTTATGTTTTAACAACACCATCCGGCTGGACACCCCAGAGGAATACATTATATTGCAAAAATTTTAATATTTTTAAAAATACGGTTTTCTGTGTCACAAGCCATTTATTTATCTCGATAGCTACCTAATCAAAATCGATAAATGAAGTATCATTGCTTTTTTGACATCGTATATTAAGAAAGGAATTTTTTGGGAACTCGAACCTTCAAGGGCAAAAGTATCAATATTTCTACGACCCGCTTATGTGCCACGAGCCATTTGTTTTCTTTGATATGTAACCGATATAGATAAATGATATATCATTTTAAATATTAAGGACTCCGCTGTGTTCACATCATATTTTAACTTTTTTTTTTTTTTTTTTTTTTTTTTTGCGAGCCATTTATCTTCGTTGATACGCAACACAGATCGATAAATGAGGCATCATTTAAAAGATTAACGTCACCACTCAGGCAACATCGTAAATTCAGAACGAAATTTTTCTGAATGTGACCCTTGAAGAACAAAAGTAATAACTGTGAAAGTCGCGCCCATGAGACAGTTCAGAGCCAAGCCGCTACATAAAAGCAGTACATGTTACAGAGATATTAATAAACTGCTTCAGTAGCGTCGACTGGTGTTGCTTATCTATTACACTAAGCAAACAAGCTATTGATACAAATCAGGCGGTTCTTCTTTCGTCGTATTACAAACCACAAACCTTACTGTTCATTGTAATCACAAAATTTTCGCACGGATCATCTAGTATTGGTTATAGCTAAGAATGAATTGGTTGAAATAAGACGCCCAAATGTTTCTCCCATATCTGGCTTGTAATCCACCAACTGGAGACGGGCGACGTGTCTCCGATTTCAGTGGTTCTGAGCGCCTTAACGTAGTCTGACCCGCGCTGCAGACGGTCTCCTTGGTTGCCGGAAATCGTGGCAATTTATCCGTCCCGATTGGAATCCCCGCAGTGCAGATCCTCGTCTCAGAAATCTCCTTTGTCCTCGCTGTCGGAAAGAGGTAATCGCGGAGTCTGATCACAGAGGGCTCGCGCGTCGACCGAGACAGCCGGGTTAAGAGCTTCGATTACAGGTTCCAACTTCAGGAGAATAAAACTCGTAGCTTGGCCGTCCACTGGACGCGTGTTGTCGCGAAAAATATTCGCGCGAATACGCCTGTATTTTTTTTAAAAATGTAACAAATAGAAATTTTAATTACATTGAGGAAAATATATGCACATAACTGCAATAGGACACATGTTATCAAAAGCTGATACTTATTTTTATCAATTCAAAACAGAAATCACGTGTTCCTAATTTGTCTACTTTTTATTTTATTCCAATACATATGTATTAAATGGAAGATGCTAGTCAGAGGATCTGCACCTAACGAAACGTATTTTTTAGTCATTTTAATCATATAACGCACTAGCTATTTAACTTTATCTTAAAAATATACTTAAAAATAGTTTTAGGTTGAGAGGAAAATAATTTCTTGAAAATAGGACACAAGAAAGTAATTCGAAATGGCAGCTCAAACAATTTCCAGCAAATTTCGAGTAAACTAGTGACCTTATATAAACTAGGAGAAATGAACTACGCCATTAATAATCCTCATAAATTGACGGTGTTTTGTTCGTAACACCATCCAATATGTTAAGTAGTTTTCTAATTTTATCGCAACGGCAACAAACATAAACGTAACATGTAATACTATATGCACTGTGACGTAATAAATTTAGTCACCACTAATTACAATCGGCGAAATAAATTGAATCTGTGTTTAACAGAGAACCGAAGACATTGACTGCAAATTTGTGTAATTATTCCATTAACGTGTTGTGTTTTGATGGATTAAAATAGTTTAAATGAACTGAATGATTGTTGTGAATGCTTTAAAACCAATAGAATGCATGGAATTTCAGAGGACCGTAATTAAAACTGATATGTGGGCCATAGTGTTTTAATTCATATTTTGAATGTTCAGAAGTGTTTTGTTTCGTAAATATGCTGTTATGCGTTTGTATGTATTTTCTGTTTTCATTTAAAAATATTTCCTAATGATTTCAACTAATTTTGTGTAAGTTTTAATTGTTGTTGTATGGTTACTGTTGTTTCCTTGATTATTGGAGCTTAAAAAATGTCTGTTGGCACCTTTGCATTTTGAATATCCATCACGTGAAGCGCGTGTTCGCGCGACCAAATCCAGACAATTTCGGATCTCATCGACCTCGCGTATGTTGGCGCGAATCAAGCGCTCACAATGGACGGAGTCACATTATATTGTCTGTGTTTGGATTGGAGCGATCGGTTCGCGCGTATACAGGCGTACTGGCGCGAGCATTTTTCGCGCGAATACGCGTCCACTGGCCTTAGGTTGATTCTGCTCGCGGGATATGATTTTTTTTTTTTTTTTTTTGTAAATGGTCTTCTTTTTTGTTAGGTGGTTTACATGTATCCCGGTTTCAGTGGCTGCTATGAGGGGTGGTGGGTGTTTACCCCCCTCCACCCTCGAGGAGTGATGATGAACTGGGCTGGTTTCCCGTTGACAACGTGTTCTTAAGGGATTTTTGTGAATATTTTGTATTTTAGTATTTTTCAGGAATGCCGATTCTTACAGCCTGTTGGTGTATTATCAATACAATGTACAGCATCTGACTTTTAATCCCGTGGGGTTATAGGAATTACCACTTCATTGTCTTCTCTACTGTGTTTGGAAGTAGTTGTATATAGACGTTGCCATTAAATATCGACATGGTAGCGCCACTTCATATTGCCCTTGTCTCCCCCTCCGAGTGGTAGACTTTTAAATTAGCGTCCTCAGTTTCAGAGACGACCGCCTCTGCCTGAGGAAGGAATGACAGCACTCTCTGGTAAGTACATGCCAACAGATAGACAGCGACTTAGAACTTTTCGCTTAATGAATCAGTTCTGTGTTTGCAGACTACACGCTGTTCCGAAAATCGCGTTCACTAAGCACCCCGTCAATTTATATAGTCGGCTTTTGAAACATATTGTACAATAATCAGTGCGTTAATGATGTAAGAGTTCGGAAAAACTACTTCAAAATTAAAAACTTGCTTTTGCCACAATCCTCTTGACTGGTTTGACTCAATACTCCATCTCTTTCTGTCTTTTCATCTGAACATAACCATTCCGTCATTCGTCCTCAGTTATCTGCTTCATATATTCTTATTATAGTTTCCCTCAAAATTAAAAAAATGCATTCAGCCTTGTAACAATTTAAAAAATACCAGTTTATTTGGCCCATAAATGAGAAATAAAAGATGTTATTGTATTTCCAACCAAAGCCATTATGCCTCTCGTTCCTGTCAATGTTAGAGAAGCTAAGGAACATTTGGGTAAACGTCCAATATTTGGGGGAAAAATTAAGGAGAGATATTTAATTTTAAAGACTGTAAAATATGATGGTTCAGACACATACGTAACACAATGAAGGCATTATTTATAGGGAATTAAGACAAAAAAGTTCATTTAAAAAGTAAAAATAATAACAACTTCTGTAGTTTCAGAACGAAAAACAATAGAAATTAAGTTTTCTTCAATAATTTTAAACTTCACGTCAAGGGGTGTCTTTTTGTTTTATCACATTTTCGAATTACATCAAATATTTTTGTTTTCCTCGGGCTTTACGCCTCGTCGACAGCGAGATCATTAGAGGCGGGATGGCATTGGGGAAAGGAACGGGAAGGAATTCGGCCATGACCTTTTATGAAGGAAGCATCCCGGCATTCGCCTGGAGTGATTTAGGGAAACCATAGAAAACCCAAATCTGGATGCCCGGACAGGGATTTCAACCCGCGTCCTCCCGAATGCGAGGCCAGAACGTTAACCTGTTCACCCACCACGCTCGGTTCCAAATAAAAGAGTCTCTTGTTCTTACCAATCGTATTTAACGAACAACTGGGATTCTGTTTATTTTCCCAAAATCCGGCAGAATCTTCTATTGTAATTTTATTTGTTTGTTTTATTTTCCATATATGGTACGGTAGAGATATTTGGGCCATGGGGCTATTTGGATCATAATAAATAATATGTCCTTTGCGCATCTTTTGCGCGTATCCTGGATGTCATTTGCAGTGTTGTCGCTTGTGTGTGGTGTTGTAGGAGTAAGCAAAAGATGAGTTGAGCAAATATCTTCAACGAGTCTCACACGAAGTATATTTGAAACAGCTGCGGTAAGTGAAACCAGAGTAGAAATCACGCTGATGTAGTTTCCATTGTTTGAAATTTAAGATCTGTTACGAGAAACGATAGCTGATTTGTCAATATTTTGTATGTATTATACCACAAGGACTGCTTAACAGTTCTGTATCACTACTAACTGCATTTATTGCCTTTTAGAACTCAACGAAATTTGCTCATTTCGGGCTATTTGAACCACTTTCGACGGGGCAATTTGAATCATAACAAAACGCTCATTTTTTTGCGTTTATATTGCATATTTATTTTATTTTTGAGATTTACACGGAGGCGATTTAAGTTTTTTTAGTGTTTTCTTATGATAAGGAAATATAAAACCAAACGTATTTGCAGTGGTGGAGGAAAGAATGACTCAAGCAAAAAGTAGTATACTTAGTGGTCATTTAAGTGCGAGAGTGGCAGCATAGCATTTCAACCTTCACGGAGGCTTCATGAATGATACCAACAATGCACAGATCCAAACAATTAGGAAGTCTATTGGTCATACCACAATTTTGTCTCCAGAGCAAGAAACCGATCTGGTGGAAAGGCTCGAAAAGTCTTTTTAGGCGTGTTTTTGGTCCTTCGCCTATAAGTATGAGAAGGGCAGTATACCACTACACAAAGCTAAAGAACATTGAAACAAAGATGTCTGGGAAAGATTTTTTTTTTTTTTGGATGGAAAGACATAGAAGATCCATTTCTTTAAGAAAAGCTCAACAATGAGGATGTGGACAGTTTCTATGACTTCTTGAAGGGTGTTTACGTTAAGTTGAATATTTAAGACCAACTACAGAATATCTATCACATTATCGAAGTGGCTTCCAGTCAGCAACAGGCCCTTGCAAGTGGTTAGTGAAACGGGCAAGAGAGAAGTACATCACTGACAAATCTAGAACGAGGCTTGGAGGAAAGAAATATATGGAGACGACGCAAGGGACCTTCACCACGCATTGAAGTGACGCCGGGGGGAGAGGAGTGGGGAGGCGTGGCCGCCATATTACCTATCCATACAGACACGGGGAATATGAGCAAAACCTCAAGGGAACTCTAGGATAAACGTGACGCCGCAATCTGGTGATGGATTATTATGTAACTCGATGAGACAAATAACAAATGAAGAATACATTTTTTTTTATATCCTGCTTAGTTTTCGATATATTTTGTCTCAAAAGTGAGATGTTTTTGGTTGAAATTCAGAAGAAACAATTGGTCAAAGTCAAATTTGATGATGGATTCTTTTTGATAAGACGAGACAAATAAAAAATAAAGAATAAAAAGTTTAGATATCTTGCGTAGTTCTCGAGATTTACTGTCTCAAAAGTGAGTTGAAATGCAGAAGAAAAATTTATCAAAAAGTCAAATTTGATGATGGATTCTTATGTAACACGACGAAAAAAAAATCGAAAATAAAGACTAAAATTTTTCGATACCTTGCTTAGTTTTCGGGATATACTGTCTCCAGATATCAATTGTATGGATACGTAATATGGCTGCCGTCGCCACCGCGCATGCGCAGTATCAGCCGAGAGTTTAGAGGCGGCGTCACAGAATAAGCGGTATTTCCTCTCCACATATTACTTTCCTCCATGGAACGAGGGAGAAACGTAACAGCAGTTGTCTTTTGGAGTATTTAATCTCTCATTCATTATCTTCAAAGAGATAAGAATGAGGGTAGACTATAGCATCGACAGCTTCCTGGCATTCACGTTGCAATGTAAATGTGTTTAAAATATTTTGTGACTATTAAAGACTTTATAACCCTAATACATGCACTATAAAGCAGCAAATTATGTGATAAAAATAGCTCCACAATTTTTGAAATTTCATTCTTATGCAGTGCTTTTATAAATTTTCTTGGGCTTTATTAGTTGCACAACATTAAGAGCTAACTTTATATATTATATCAAATCTGATATCATGCGTAGGTTAGACAGTAAAAGGCTTCAATCTTGAAATGGTCCAAATAGGCCCACCTTACCCTACACTTGGACCCAACATCTAGACTGGGCCGCTAAATCTTCTCCGCCAAAGACATTATTACATTGAACGTAGCGGCAAAAATAATAAATATACAAGTAGAACACCATGAATGGAACTAACGATAACATTATGAAAGAAATTACGGAACGAATATGTGAACCTAATATATCAAGCTACAAGGATATATATTAAGAATTCGAAAAATTCTTACTACCCTTCTCTCTCGACAGCTATCTTCGATATATATTAAGTGAGTAATTTGACTGTCCCGTTTATAATACTAGACCTCGTCATATGTCAAGATGGCCAGAATTGTGTGTACACGGTTTTAAAGAGCCCCGACTGCAGCATATCTAGCACCCTACACATTTCTTACATTACAGCTAACTTTTTAATCGGTGACTTCATTCTTATTTAAAACATATACAAAAAGGTTATACCGAATTGTGGCACACCCTGACGCTGTTGAACAACATTTTTACATTTATAGATTATTATTAACCTTATGGTTAACAAAAGCTTGTATTTTGGTTTTTTAAACCATAATTTTATTTATTTATCTTTAATGCGTTAAGGGGTACGCGGGGTTGAGCTCGTTCTTGAAGGAGTACTCGGGAAAAAGTAATTTAAACGAACTGGCCTAGATTATCGCACGAAATCGCAATCAGGTCGACCAGTGCGAGGACTCGAAACATATTGAGTCGTGTCTCCCCGTGCAATGACCTAAGGGTGGGTTCCCACGTCGTCTTGTAACGAAGGCGGGACGGATACTCAACAACACGCCATGGGAACATGGGGCTAGCGGAGACGAGACGCAGCTACCCACTCTGTGTCGGTAAAAATCACAGGCGTGTGTAGCGGTGCGCTCTTGCCATCGGTTTCCAGCAGCGGTGCGCACCCCTTCCGTTGCTGTGAAGTGCTCTGTGCCAAACGACACTAGGCAACGTGGTGGGGAGGTGGCGGCGAGGTAAGCGGGGGCTAACCTGCGGCGCGCGCTCGTCCCTACACTTCAGCTAATGAGGTACCGCCTCCGTTACAAGAGGTCGTGAGAAAGCGGTTTAACACAGGCGAGGTCTGTCAAATCTTGTTTTAACTGAACCACATATTAAACATCACCACGGAAGACACTGAAGACCCTACAACCGTACTTCCGGGATTCCACCTAAAGAGAGAACAGTGGGTCAAACAAAACCGCCTAAGAACGGTCACGCCAAATGCAGCGCTCTGCTGTATAAGTGGGGTCTTCAGGATTCTCCTGCATGTGACTGCGGAGCTCCTTCCCTGAGTGTGGAGAACATCATCAAGGAATACCCTCTAAGGAAGTACGATGGACTATTTCAAGATGTTTTAAATGCTACAACTTCCTTCGTAGCATGGTTGCAACAGCTGGACATCTGTTTGCGAATGCTACCAACGTTCTTGTCGTCAAATGTATATTGTATATATTCATATTTCTTACATTAGTTGCTTAGCCACACGACAAATAAATAACTAACCATGGACGATTAATATTCTCCTTCATTTTAATGAGAAAATAATTCTATTGCATTCGAGGGTTATTAGTTTTTACTCAACCGATATTGAGAGTATTGTTTACAAAAAATGAATTTATTAACTTTACGAAATTACTAGTGAATGTTTGATTATTGTAGGCCATTTTCTTCTACAGTTGCTTGGTAAATTAGTATTTGTTGTTTAATAATACGCCATTACAACTGTTGGATATTGTTTTTATTTTCCGGTCGCGTTTCGCCTCTCGCCGAGCTATCGTCAGCGTACAGTTTTGCTGTAATATGTGATTGGTTATTGTCTTTTGAATATAATGATTTTAGATTTACTAAAATTATTCTTATATAGGAAGCATAATATTACTTATATTCAGATATCAGTTTGATTACTAATATTTATATATCAGTTTTGGATTATCATGTAAAATCATGTAAGACGTCAAGTCACGAGATCAAACTATACCAAGCGCAATAGTGTAAAAAACAACATGCTGGTTGAGGTCGCAGGCGAGCAACGACTAAACCTCAAAATGCAAATGTAAAATGTAAGTTACAACATAAAACCTATCCTAGTATACTTATGTAACAAAAAACGTTTATCTAAATAGGCGTCTTCCCTGCAAAAACGCGAATTTACAAAAAAGACGAACAATTATTGTGTTTGGTATCTCGGAATCGGCTCTAACACCATATCGTAGACGTTTCAGGTACTACCATGCTCATATTAATCCGAACGACCTGAATCGCACATCGCTAAATTTCCTCCTGGGAATTATTCAAACCAATTATACACAACTGCAATGACAGTCCTATACCCGGTAGGTGGTACACTCATGTTACTGTGAAAATTTGTCACGTACTCGACCCACAAAAAACGGAATACATTTCAATTTATTCGTTTCATAAACTTGATTAGTGATTACAGTAAGGCAACAAATGTATTACACAGACATTAAATGAGTTGGTTTGTACTTTTCTAATTCATTTGAGAGTTATTTAGTGTCAATAACTAGTAAAAAAGTCACCGCTTTCAAACAAAATGTTAGTTCTGAACAAGAGGTAGGACACGAAACAATTTATGTATTACATTCGTCTTCAAAAACATAAAATAACAAGAATTTAATACAAAAACTGATGTTTTGCACTGGATTTAAATTTGTGGAAACGTTACAGAGTCATTGGATGCAGCTGTCTGCTACATGGCACATAATACATTTACAAAATTAATTACTTTAGCATTAATTTAACGAATCTACTTGCCCTAACGTTCTGTTATCCGGTTCTACTCATAAATCTGTTTTTGAACCTACAGAACGTAAAAAAAACCCATTAACTTAAAGAATTATTAAATAAATATTGACGGTAGCATGAGATCGAATCAGTGAGATATGCGTTCGTAAAATAAAAAGTTTTTGGATGTATTTTAGCGAAAGAAAACTGATTTTGTCTCATTTCAACTATGAAAAGATCCTTAAAACATTGAACATTGCTACTTTCATAAAAAAGGTTATAAAAAATTTAGAGTCCAGCTTTTTCAGTATTTGATTGAAAATCAACTTCATTAGTGAATATGGCAAAATTTTACAGATTGCATTTCCGTATTCGCCTGCCGGTGTAAAGGTGGAAGGTATATCAAAAAATTATGGGCTGGAAGCTTCCGTAATTAACAATATTGTGCGGCTATTGATGGTCACGAGTGGTGTTAATGATTGTATATTATGTATCATGTTCTATTGGTGGCATCAGCTTATTCTTGTAGGCCTACCTCTTACTCCGATCTAATGCTAATATTACTCCTACTCCTCCCGCAGGTAGACGGTAAAAATTCTCACTGAAGTAAAAAAATAAAACTATAATCCGGAGCAAAAGATAAAGAAAATAAAACCACTAAACATCAATACTGGATGGGTGAAATATAACAAGTAGATTCTAACGCCTAGTTTAATGATGTACAGCTAACATTTTTTTTTTTTTTAACGTGTATGTGTTGTTTATTGAATTTAATGCTTCAAGGAAGAACAGGACAGTTCTGCAACGCGGAAAAATGTTGCCGAACGAGTAGTTATGAGCTGGTAAATCTCTAACGCTGTGGGTCGCTCAGATTGGCCGATGCCGAGCAGGAAGATTAGTGGCTAGGAAGCGCCCAGTCTCGCGGAAGAAAGGTACGCGGTTCGAGTCGGGCTTCGGGCACGAGTGGTTTAATGAAGTGTTACGTTCCCTTCGTGTTTCCCGTATGTCGGGAGACTAACAGCACACGATTCACTGATTGGGATGTAAAAATAAATGATTTGTTGCCTGGATAGATCAAATAATCCAACTTCCTTTTTGTAGTTATCTTTTCAGTTGAGTCTTTAATATATCTTTTGTAATGACACGGGAAATATTAGCTGTGTAAGAACAAATTTAGGTCTCACTATTTAAGTAGGATCGATTCCACGTTCACGAAAGTCATTCTGGGAACTCTACGAAAACCGAAGTCTCGATGGCTGTACCGTGTATTCAAAAAAAATTGTTACTATCTAATTTCGATGCAAATAGTTATGAATCACCTACTACGTTCGGATTTTCATTCCTGTATTTGGTTTGCAAGTGGATCTCTGAATTTTTTTATGATAATAGAACCATAAAAACAAAGAATGATTCCATGGAAGGCATAACTCAGTCTTTTAACTGAGGAATGCTAGGAAATGTTTTGATACAATTTCAAACACTTCTGCTTAGCAGTTGTTGAATGTAATACAATTAAGACATCTTTGCATCTGTAGATTTTCATATACTGAATCCTGTGTATGGTATGTATCGTTAAAGCTTGAATTAAAAGCCGAATTGATTTCATAACTCTGGAATTTGTAAAACTTTTAAACTTTTCATAAAAATCAGCTTGTAAATGTTTGTAATGTCAGTGATCATCTGTTTTATATTTATTTGAAACACTGAAAAAAGTACGCTTCAGACTGGAACTAAATTATTGATTGGTGTTCATTTACCTAAACTAACCACAAAAGATTTTGTTTTCACTATCTCAGAAGGACGAAATTTAATACACCGTAGTCATATTAACCAACAAACATTTGGAAAAAAAGAGGAGCGCTTGTATACGAATCTTACGTTCAATTCATCCGGAGAAAATTTTTGTCAGTTGCCAAATTACAAAAAGATTTCGTCCAAAGGTAAAAAATAAATAAACAATGCTAAAAGAACTTGCTAAAACAATGATTCTTGCTTTATTTGAAGTTTTGGATAGAAAAAGAAATATTGTGCAATCCAGTAAAGATTACGTGTCAGATGAGAAGACAACACTAAGTGGAGGAATAAACTGTAAAACAATTTTATAATGTATCCTTCTTACTCTCCACAAGTGGTGTGTGAAATTGTGATCGAAAGCAGATATTTTGTTGTTTACATAGAGCATTAAACCGCTCAGTGTTTCCTCGTCCGAAATTCGTCTTCTGCGACGACATTCTAGCTGCTTTAACAGCTCACAGTGTTTAATCTCATGTAACTGTGTGTTTGTCATGATACTATTGCTGAAAGTAACATCATTATGTCTCTGCGCTAGTTTCGAATAAAACTAGTAGCTACAGAGTAGTGAAAAATTTGATAACCGAGGACAAACGATTGAATTTTGTAGTTACTGCAGCAACATGAAGATGACTACGTAATATATTAATAATCGTTTTCCGATGTTTGCATAGTTATATTATATACTCAATAATTCTGAATTATTTCTCAGTAGCTGTAATCTCATTTCTGTTATGTGGATTTTTCGCGGTGCAACTACGACGGTTAAACTCAGAGACTTAAGCAGTAAAACTGTTTACATTCCTACTTACAGTTGCAGTGTTCCGTTAAAAATTTTAAAACGTGGCTTGTAGTCTATTTTAAAACCTTCTTTAGCCAAGCATATTTTATACCACCAGAAATTATCCTCCACAATTATTTTATGGTATTTTGCAATGCCGGAGAGGTGAGCAGTAACGTTCTGGCCTTACATTCGGGAGGACGCCGATTCCAATCCCTGTTCGGTCATCCATGATTTCACCAAATCACTCCAGGTTTAATCAAAAGGAAATGAGCGAATTTCTTCCTTGCAATAAGTACTTTCCCGCCTCTAATGACCTCGACGTCGACGTTACATATGAGTTGGTGTGTGTTACTATAAAGTTTCACATTTTGAAGCTTCCCTGATTTTGAGATCATTCTTGTTCTTGTTCTTCTTCTTCCAATGTAGTGTTAGACCAGGTGGGCTGTTACAGTCTCAATATAATTCTTGCATATAATAAGCATTAAAATAGGTGACGACTGATAAACATTCCAGCACTTGTTTCTCATTCAAAAATGGAGTTGAATATTTGAGTGAAGTAACGTGGGACTTATGTCTGGTAGCAGAGTATCAGGAAAGTGAAAACAAGTTATTTATAGAAACGGGGAAGAAGGAAGTTCATATTTCCGCAAAACGGAAAGATTAGCTAGTGGCCTAGCGTTAATCATTCCTTGGGATAAGTTACTAGTTGAAAAGACTCTTGGACATTACAAATACAGGACTGTCCTAATTACGAATTGTGACACACCTTCATTCTTATCGCTGAAATTAGCAGTTTGGTATTCGCTGAAACAAATAATACTAAGTACTCTAAAACCTGGAAATAACTCTTTAAATCACACAGGTTGTTCCAAATTATGAATGAACAAACTTTTTACCTTAGCAGGAGTGGAAGCCTTCGGAATCGAGGATGAATTCTTGTAATTTCACATTAAAATAAATGACTTTCTTTTTTTGTTATCTGTCTTCCAATGGGTTGCATGCAATCCTCTATATAGTTTTGTCGCGATCTAATCACTTCGTCTCCGCAAACTTATTATAACAACGCGGTCTGCTTTACATATTTTAATCTTCGTTCCTCAACTATTCTCGCCACTAACAGATGAGACATTTTTTTTTCATACCTGTCCGCATGAATGACGATGTGCGCATTCTTGTATGACGATACATTTCGGTAATTAAAATTATTTTACTTATCAGGTTCTCTACCGCGACGCAGATTGTTTGATATTTGATCTTTCAAATTATTGTTGTTTAGATATAATCTCCGTTATATGATTCTTTTAGTTTAATTTTTACAATGGACTTCGCTTAAACAAGCTGTTTTTAATGCAAGCTATTATTGATATCAGACCGATGGGATAAGGACATTCGCAGGGTTGTCGGAGTTAACTGGCAGAGGATTGCCCAAGATCGTGCGACCTGGAGAAGACTGCACAATTTATAACTGAAATCATGACTGTAAGAGGCCACATCAGCAAATGATTGAACTGGCTGATAGTTTTTTTTTTTTTAACTGCTTTACGTCCCTCAACAGCGAGGTCTTTAGGGACGGGTGGGTGATAGTGATAATGATTATTGATGTCAATTTTTTTCTTTGACTTTATTTCTAACTGCCGCTGAAAAATTCTATCACTCTTATTTTGCACAATCTGGCATCAATGTCATCACAGGCAACAGTAACGCAATGCTGGCTCCGCCTCTCGCAATTTCATTGGTGATATTTTATTCAGAGCCATCTATACTGCAGATTTTTCATTTCCTTAAGTCAATGCAGGAAACAATTGGCTAACAGGTTGGAATTAAGCTCCTCCCACTGACGATTATTATTGGCAGAACAGATCATCAACCTTCCATTACATTTCTATAATACTTTACCAAAATTCAGATCTTGAAACGTATCCCAAGAGTTGTAATTAACGGGATTGCATTAAAGTAGGCAGGAAACAGGCTCAATGCTATATATTACTACGGTTGATTAGCATAAAACTATAACGATAAGATTGTTATACTCATTTTGATAATTCCTTCGGATAATATTTCACTCATATATCTGGTCAGTCCACAAACCAAGGGATAATCATGTTCCATGAGGTAGAATTTTTAGTACTACGAAACTACAGAAACAAGAAATTATTTCGGAAGTGTCTCTCTCCAAGATGGATTGAATGAAACAGTCTTCCTTCGCTGCGTTGTATACACCTATACGAGGAAAGTAGCACCGAGCGTGCGGTGGTCCTATGGTTAGCGTTCTGGGTTGCTGAGCGAGCGGTTACGAGTTCAAATCCAAGTAGTTCTTATTTTTTTTTTTAATTTTGTAATTTATCGTTACATGTATTTTCTTTTTAAGCGTATCGTCAGTTCGCATCGAGCCGCCGTCGCGTGCGGTTGCTCGATACTTTCCTCAAGCGAGGTTCAGTGAGTGTATCAGTGAAAACTTAGCTTGTGGTTTCGATAGTGAAAATGGAATCGACGATACGGAAGAATACACTGAAATTTGCGTTCGACGCGAAGGAGACAAGACCACGTGCATATGACTTCCAATGAATGGCTGTATGAAAAATTCGACTTGACAGACGCAGATGTATACGGAATCCAAATGGACTTCTTGACTTATGCAGTATACGTTAAAATGACAAATGACACTTTGCAATACTATCGTAGAGAAAAACTGGAGGGAAAGCCGACTACCAGAACCAGATGGAACCGTAAGTACCGTATATATAAGCCACGCAGGGCTGGGGCTACGATCAGTAAGAGTTTTTAATGTACCATTTGAAATTAGTAATGCTAGTGTAACGGCAGCAATCCGAAACTATGGTGAAATAATAACGGCGACCGACGAAAAATGGAGCCCTAAGTTCAGATTCCAAGCAAACAACGGCATACGGTGTGTAAATTGATTTAAAAAAACTATACCTTCCTATATAATGATACAGGGTTTCAAAGCATTAATAATAATGAGGGACACCGCGCACATGCTCTGTTTGCAATGAACCAGGACATCAAGATCTGA